>JADRCH010000009.1:1020302-1062802 GCA_019843965.1 Rhynchomys soricoides
GCAGAGAATCAGAGCTGCCCTTGTAGGGAGAGCTACTGGGAGGTGGCTCGGGTGGGCATGGTGAGCAGTGGGCACTATGACCCTTGTGGCCAGGTTCCTGGAACCTGGGATCCTGGGTACCTACAGGATCAGTGTGGGTGGCTTCTCCAGGATGAGTAAGCCTGGGGGTCTACACTAGAGGCTTTCCATGGTGCTCTGGAGAGTCTCAGTACTGATGTTGCTTTTCCTTCTGTTTGTATATATGTAGGTGACGTGTTTGATGTCTTGGGACACAAAGCTGAATTGGGAGAGGTAAGATGCAGTCTCCATGAATGTTCTTTATGCCAGTTAGATACAGTCTGGGCACCTGGCCAGCAATAGCTGGCATAGATTGGGAACAGTGTATTATCTTAGCAGGAGGTGGAAGACCTTGGAGAAGTGGATGTGTAAAGGAACACTGGTTCGGGGGTGGTGGTTGCTGGGTGAGGCGTGGTGCACACTGTAATCTCAGTGCTTGGAGACTGAGATAGCATCACAAGGTAGAAGCAAGCCTGGTTTATATAGATAATTCTAGGTCATCCCAGGCTACATATTAACACCCTGTTTCACGAAAAGGGGAAAAATTTTTTAAAAAGCCTAGCTAGGCCCAAAGTGGCCAGGGCTCTTACTGAGAGGTAGGAGACAAGGGGAGTTAATTTCCTTGGGTGTGGCCTGGCAGCTCAGAGTCTTCTTGTCTGTTCCAGAGACCAGAGCCTGTTGACTTCTCCTTTAATCCTCTGGCTGATAAGAAATTCTTGTTTTGGGACCCTAGCCTCTTGGAGGCTGTCAAGATGGGGGACCCCCACACACATGAGTTCTTCCGTCTCCTCTCCTTGTGTCATACTGTCATGTCAGAAGAAAAGAACGAAGGTGAGCCGAGGAGCTGGCTCAGCCTCTAGCCCAGTCCAGTTCATGCTCCTGGGTGCTGCTGCTCTGCCTTGCTGCTTGCTGGGGCTTCCTGGGCAATCAAGTGACTGTGATGGTGGCCACTTAATATATATGTTCCTTTTCCCTGCCAGGAGAGCTGTACTACAAAGCTCAGTCTCCGGATGAGGGGGCTCTGGTCACCGCAGCCAGGAATTTTGGTTTTGTATTCCGCTCCCGTACCCCTAAAACAATCACTGTCCATGAGCTCGGTACAGCCATCACCTACCAGCTGCTGGCCATCTTGGACTTCAACAACATTCGCAAGCGGATGTCAGTCATAGGTGAGGCCAATACCAGGGAGCTGAGACTTGGGACAGCAGATGGGCCTGGGTAGGGGACTCTTGTTGATTTATTTAGTTTAGATTCTGTCTGAAATTTTCTGGCACTTTTCTCCCTTGTGCCACTCATAGTTCGGAATCCAGAGGGGAAGATACGACTCTACTGCAAAGGGGCTGACACAATCCTGCTAGACAGGCTCCACCCTTCTACCCAGGAGTTGCTCAACAGTACCACTGACCACCTGAATGTAGGTGTGATGGCCTGGGGTTTCTGCATGTCTCAGCATTGTGAGGTGGCAAGGGCATGCTGTCCTATTATTATTATTATTATTATTATTATTATTATTAATTTTTATTTTATGTGCATTGGTGTTTTGTGTGCATTCATATCTGTGTGACTATGTCAGATCCCCAGAACTGGAGCTACAGACAGCTTTGAGCTGCCATGTAGATGCTGGGAATTAAACCCAGGTCCTTTGGAAGAGCAGCCAGTGCTTTTAACTGCTGAGCCATCTCTCCAGCCCCATGTTGTCTTTTTAAAGATAAAAGTGTATGTATATATGTACTTGTGTCTATGTATGTGTGTATGTATTTTGTAGTTGATATATGTGTATGCATTCACATCGTGGTGTACATGTGGAGGTCAGAGACTTAAAGGAACTGATACTATCTTTCTACCTTGTGGCCTCTGAGGAGTAAGCTCAGATCTTCAGCTTTGGTGGAAAGCACCCTTACTTGCTAAGCCGTCTCACCAGCCTATGGTGTCCTTATTTTTGGTAGGGTTTTGTTTGAGTACATTTAAGGTCTTGATAGATAATGAATATATTTAACGTCTTTATAGTTTCTTGCAAGGCCTGGCATCACATTATGCTTAGAACCAGAAGGATTAGGAGTTTGGTGCTAGCCTGGGCTACATAAGACCTTGTCTCAACAAATCAATCAGGAGGGTCATTAAAATGGCTCATCACATAAAAGCACTGAGGCTGATCATAATGGCATGAGTTTGATTCCAGAGCCCATATGGTAGGAGATTTCCAACTTCCTTTGACCACTACATGTGTCACGTGTGCCATGATGCATAAACTCAAATAACAAAATACTGCTAAACATTTTAAAAAATCCAACCAAAGATTATCACAGCTATCTGCTGAGATAGGAGTTGCAGTTCTTTTGCTGTAGAATTCATTTGACTTTTCCAACTCTTCCTCCAGGAGTATGCAGGGGATGGGCTGAGGACCCTGGTGTTGGCCTACAAAGACCTGGGTGAAGAATACTATGAGGAATGGGCCAGGAGACACCTACAGGCTAGCCTGGCTCAAGACAGCCGAGAGGACAGACTAGCCAGCATCTATGAAGAAGTTGAGACTGACATGATGGTATGGACCGGGCAGGGCAGACTGAGGGTGGGGCAAGATGTTTGTAGCGTGCACAGCTCTCCTCAGAGGCCCTCATGTGTTTTCAGCTGCTGGGTGCCACAGCCATTGAGGACAGGCTTCAGCAGGGAGTTCCAGAGACCATTGCCCTTTTGACTCTGGCCAACATCAAGATTTGGGTGCTAACTGGAGATAAGCAAGGTGAGAGTGCATAACAGGGCAGAACTGGTGGCAGATTGACACACTGGGTTCTGCCATACCCTTGTGTGGAGCTGGGCCACCAGCTGGGAAGGCACCTTTGTTCTGTCTTGGCAGAGACAGCTGTGAACATTGGCTACTCCTGTAAGATGCTGACCGATGACATGACAGAGGTGTTCATAGTCACAGGCCACACTGTCCTGGAAGTGCGAGAGGAGCTCAGGTAAGCAGGGGATAGGGGTACAGCTGCCCTGAACTGTGCTCAGGGACCAGCAGGCTTGACTTCTCTCTGCTGTTGTCCTGGAGTCCCCACCATAGCTTCTTCCCTGCCCTCACAGGAAAGCCCGGAAGAAAATGGTAGATTCCTCACACGCTGTGGGCAACGGCTTCACCTACCAGGGGAACCTTTCTTCTTCAAAGCTCACTTCTGTCTTGGAGGCTGTTGCTGGGGAGTACGCCTTGGTCATCAATGGACACAGCCTGGTAATGCTTGCTATCTTTAGCTTGGAGCAGAGTACCAGGCAGGACAATGCTCAGACCTTGTTGAGTGCTTGCTTACCCATAGCTCCTCTGTTCCCTCTTGGTAGAGAGGGCTATGAACACCCATTATGCTTTCTTTCAGTATGGCCCTGGGATCTTATCTTGCTCTCAACTTCCCTTGACTTGAGAGAGGGAGGGGTTGTGATCATTAAGGGACTAGAAGAGCTGAGGTGTCCTCTGGGAACACTGTGATTCTGTTTCTCTGTTTCAGGCCCATGCCTTGGAGGCTGATATGGAGCTAGAGTTTCTGGAGACAGCATGTGCCTGCAAAGCTGTCATCTGCTGTCGGGTGACACCCTTGCAGAAGGCACAAGTGGTGGAACTGGTTAAGAAGTACAAGAAGGCAGTGACACTTGCCATTGGGGATGGGGCCAATGATGTCAGCATGATTAAAAGTGAGTATGGACTTGGCTGGACTCTCTGTAAAATCTCAGGACCAGGATGGAGTGAGAGGTGGGGCTGTAACTGTGGGGGGGGGGGGGGGGGGCAGGGCTGTAACTGGGGGGGAGGAGTGAGGGGCGGGGTTGTAACTGGGTGGGAGGGGTAAGGAGCAGGGCTGTAACTGATGGGATCTGAAGTATATGGTCACCTTCACCTTCCTATCATCTTTTGTCTCTGCAGCTGCTCACATTGGTGTGGGTATCAGTGGGCAGGAAGGGATCCAGGCTGTCCTGGCTTCCGATTATGCCTTTTCACAGTTCAAGTTCCTGCAACGCCTCCTGCTGGTGCATGGGCGCTGGTCCTACCTGCGCATGTGCAAGTTCCTCTGCTATTTCTTCTACAAGAACTTTGCGTTCACCATGGTCCACTTCTGGTTCGGCTTCTTCTGCGGTTTCTCAGCCCAGGTAGCAAGTGTTTCTAGACCTCTCTGCTACATATGCGGAGATTCCGGAAAGGAGGGTGGAGAGAGGCCAATGCTTGTTGTGCTATCTTGGAAATTTGAGTTCAGATCCCCAGAATCCATGTAGAAGTCAGCAGCAGTGGGAGAGGGGGATGGAAGACTGTCTAGAAGACTGTGGGCCAGCTACCCTGGCTTACACAGTGGCAGAGACTGTGTCTCAAACAAGGTAGAAAGCTAAGAACTGACACCAATGGCTGTTCTTTGATCTTCATGCACACCATAGCATATACACATCGCCTCAAACAGGCACAGCCTCACATCTCACTCATCCACGTGAGGAGTAAACACCTAACAACAGACCTTAAGTCTGTGCTTTTGATCAGTCCCATTGTTTAGTATTTAATAAATGTTGGTATTTATTTTTCCTCTTTCTTTTCTTTTTTTGGGGGGGAGGAGGGGCATGGTTTATTGTAACACAGGCTGACCTGTTGTCTACTGTGTAGCATCACTCGACTTTGAACTCTGAATCTGGGCATGGTGGTGCACACTTAATCCCAGCACTCAGGGAGGTAGGGACAGGGCATTGAAAGTTTGAGGTCAGCTTGGGCTGCACAGTGAGCTCCAGATCAGCCTGAACTACATAGGAAACCCTGTCTCACAATAAACAGCCACGCAGGAGAGTATATGTGGAGAGAATGGAGGACAGGTGCCAGGGCTGCTTGGTGGGTGGAGCCATCTTTCTGTGCCTGAGTGCTGAGAAGGTTGCTGCTCACGCTCCTGCCCCATTCTCTTCCAGACCGTTTATGACCAGTATTTCATCACCCTGTATAACATCGTGTACACCTCCCTCCCAGTCCTGGCCATGGGGGTCTTTGACCAGGTATGGGGGAGGTCAGGGGCCGGGCTGGAAGGGGAGAACACTGCTTCAAAGGTTTTCTGATACAGCAGTGTGGGGCAGTGCCCTGATGCCGGTGGACAATTCCAGTTGGGGAGAGAGTAGGATTCTTTCCATCTTGGCTCTGGAACCTGTAATTCCCCTTTGTTGCTGAACACAGATAGATTGGGAGAATCTAGCTTGAACCTGCATCTGTTACCTAAGACTTTAGGAAGGGGGACTGGAGAGTATCCGTGGCAGCTTCTGGGGCCCTTCCCTCACAGGATGTCCCGGAGCATCGAAGCATGGAGTACCCTAAACTGTACGAGCCAGGCCAGCTGAACCTCCTATTCAACAAGAGAGAGTTCTTCATCTGCATCGCCCAGGGCATCTACACCTCTGTGCTCATGTTCTTCATTCCCTACGGAGTGTTTGCGGAGGCCACTCGGGATGATGGCACCCAGCTGGCAGACTACCAATCCTTCGCAGTCACTGTGGCCACATCGCTGGTCATTGTGGTCAGTGTGCAGGTATGAGGCCATCCCTCAGGCAGGAGAGAGCCTTCCTTGGGGGGTAGGGAGGTGCCTCAGCATCACATCTTTGTTTCTTGTGGTGGGGTGGGATCTTGGGGTACTCCTACCTTCGATAACTACTTTTTGCAGATTGGGCTGGATACAGGCTATTGGACAGCCATCAACCACTTCTTCATCTGGGGCAGCCTTGCTGTTTACTTCGCTATCCTCTTTGCCATGCACAGCAATGGGCTCTTTGACATGTTTCCAAACCAGTTCCGGTTTGTGGGTGAGTACCCATGGCATCCTTTTTAATCAGTGATGATTCATATCTGTTCTAGGGACATGGGGTAGACAGCTAGCACTTACCAAACTTTACATGCCAGCTACCTTGCAAGGTACAATGCAATATGAAAAGGTGGTTGACCCAGGCCCTGCTGCCAAGGAATGTCTACATCCGTGTGAGTGATGAATAACCCTTGCCTGGCTGTGGGATGGCAGGCTTCATAGTCAGCAGTGTGCCAGTGGGGTGGCCAGGGATAGCCCTGTAGAGGAGACTGCTGATAGTGAGCAGAGCCAGGAATGTGAAGGTACCACTTGGCTCTTAGCCAATGTGGGGTAAGAGGCCTGGGGCAGCAGGGGGGAGAGACAGAGGTCTTTGAATGCCAGGCTACCAAGTGTGCCTTGCTTTGCCTTGCCAGAAGTCTTCATTTACTTAGAAAATTACTTAGAGAAAGGAGACCGATGGCATCAAAGGTTGATTTCTTTTTGTTACTTATTTTGTTCTATTACATAGGCTGACAGGTGCCCCTAATCCCAGCACTTGAAAGGTGGTGGCAGGAGGACCAAGGTCCTTCTCTGATATATAGCAAGTTCAGAATAGCCTGAACTACATGAGAGCCTATCTCAAAAAGGAGTGTGTGTGTGTGTGTGTGTGTAGAAAAGAGGGGTGTGGGTTTGGGGATATACTCAGCAGAATGCTTGCCTACCATGTGCAAAAGGTCTTGGCTCCGTTGGAGGGTTGGAGCAGGAAGTATGTAAAACAATTCCTACTTTAAAGGGCCAGCGTTACTGTTTCTGGATAATAAAGTAGACGGGCACATGAAAACAGAATAGTGAGGACCTCTGACAGGAATCTAAGTCGGACTATGGGCTCTTGGAATTCTTTAGATATTTAGAAAATGGAACCAGCAGCTTAGCTTGTGAGTTTGAAGAAGAGAAAGGAGTGAGAGGGCATTGTTTTAGCCTAGCGAGTGATACTATAGTGCTTCCCTGCCTAGAAAAGGCACAGAGCAGATTTGGGGTAGAGGAGACAGCCTATCACGTGGGCCATTTTAGCCTGGAGATTCCTTGACTGAGGTGGTTAAAGAAACGGCTGGAGTTGTGGGAGAGAATTGGAGAGCAGAGACAGTTTGGAGATTAGCATTTGGGTGGCAGGCAGACAGAAGTTGAAGGAGCTTGGGGTTTTGAGTTTGAGGACATGGAACCATCAGAAATAGCAACGGGGAAGTGAGAAGATCCCCTCTGTCAACTTCCTGACTCCTGTCCCTCAGGGAATGCCCAGAACACCCTGGCCCAGCCCACCGTGTGGCTCACCATCGTGCTCACCACGGCTGTCTGCATCATGCCTGTGGTTGCCTTCCGCTTCCTCAGGCTTAGCCTGAAGCCGGATCTCTCCGACACGGTGAGAAGCCTGGCAAAGCTGGCCGTAGGCCTTGGGGGGCAGCTGCAATGTTACAGGACAAGCTTCTTTTGCTTGGGTGCTATAGTGCTGTGTCTGGGCTGCGGGACTCTGGGGGCTCATACTGCACCTGGCTACAGAAGTTCCTGTGCTGATCTGCCGTGGTGTCTGGGTCCCTGCACCATGGTGGTGCCTGACATTGTGAGCGGACACTGAAGTACCCCCTCCCCCTTCACTGTGCCCTCCCCAGGTCCGCTACACCCAGTTGGTAAGGAAGAAGCAGAAGGCACAGCACCGCTGCATGCGGCGTGTGGGCCGAACAGGCTCTCGGCGCTCTGGCTATGCCTTCTCGCACCAGGAAGGTTTTGGGGAGCTCATTATGTCTGGCAAGAACATGCGGCTCAGCTCCCTGGCACTCTCCAGCTTCAGCACACGCTCCAGTTCCAGCTGGATCGAGAGCTTGCGCAGGAAGAAAAGTGACAGTGCCAACAGCCCCAGTGGCGGAGCTGAGAAGCCCCTCAAGGGCTGAAGACCTAGGCTGGTACCCCCTGCATCAGGGACCAGAGCTCACAGGGCCAGCGTCTGGAAACTGCTGGTCCTCCATGCAGCCTGCCTCCTCTGCCTGGTGGACTGCTCTGTGGGTCTCACCAGTTTGTAGAAGTGGAGGGAGTAGGCCCCAGGGGCAGCACCGGTTTAGGCCTTGGATGGGGGCCACAGTGAGGGACAAGATGTGGAACCAAAAAAACATGAGAAAAGAACTATGAGATTGGGTCCGCCCCTGTCCTGCTTGGAGTCCACAGGGAGACTATAATCTCCATATTTTTTTACTCCTATTCCCCAGAGGGCCCTTGCGCCCTTGTTCCTGAATTACACAAGAATGTATCATGCCGGGAAGCCAGAGACCTGCTGGGGCCTCCAAGCCCCTCATATCATCGTGTGTCCTCTTGGTTTATGTTTGTGTTGTTTGGTTTTGTCTTTTATTTGGTAAGTGGAGGAGGCCTTCATGTGACTTTATGTTGTGGTTAGTGTCTTTAACTCTCCTGGGAAGAGGAGACTGGCACACACTGGGATGCCCTACCTGGTGGAGTAGCTTGGGAGGGGCCACACCTCACTTTTAGGGTGCCAGTGTCCTGATGGGATACAGGAGCTACCAGCTAGGGGTGAACTGTCAGCAAGAGAATGTTGGGAGAACGTAAAGGAAGCATAGTCCTGGCTCCTTCCTCACCTGTGCTGTGGCCTCCCCAGGGCACACATACGGGTTCTTGGATCCCCTAAGTCCTGCTAGTGCTGGACTAGAGCCCAGATAGTGGCTCCATCATTCTCAGTGAGCTGTAGCTGATAGGAGTCCTGAGACAGGAAATAGGGTTTTTGGATTCTAAATTGAGTCCCCAGTTCCTTAGCATACTCACTTCCAACTTCCCTTCCTTCCTAGCCCTCCTTATCCGGTGCTTTTTCTACCTAACCCCTAGGTGAGACCGAAAAGGGAAGCTGACCTCTGCTGCTTGGCCCAGTAACCTAGGGCTCTGTCCTTTGGCTCAGCCTCCAGCAAGAGTGGTAGGAGGTAGATAAAACCTGTTCGGCCTGAGACCGCCTGCTTGGTCTGCACAGAACATCTTTGGGCCCTCTTCACAGCCCAGCTCTCCAAGTCAGGTACACATTGAGGTAGTTGCTACCTTGTTGCTTCCAGAAGAATCTCTTCCTCTTGTTTGCTAGCAGCAGAGTAAGGGAGGAGGACTGGCGTGGAGCTGGCAGTGGGGGACACAGGAATCTAGATGTTCCATGCAGTTGCCCCAACAGAGCTGGAGGTAGGCTGCAGTGAAGTGGGGTGCCTGGATGGCAGGAAGGAAGGGGAAGACAAGACTGGGAAATCCCTTTTGGCCACACAGTTTACAAGCCCAGTATCATGTCTGTTTGTGTGTCTCTTAAAAGGAAAGTCTGATTTTTATACCAAAGAGGAAATGATTTTTTTTTAATTTGGTTTGTCTATATTATATACATATTATATATATATAGCTATATATATTATTTTTTGTTCTCTCTCATTTTTTAGGGAGGGAGGAAAGTACCACATTGCATTGAGCTGTAATTAAGGAACATTCTGTATAATTTATGACATTTCTATAATTGCAAAAATTATATCATTTTATGGATATAAAAGAAAAATGCCTTTTTATAAAATTCCAATTTCTGAGAGGTGAGTAATTTGTCTCTTTTTTTATGTTTAAACAAGACCATGGGTAAAAACACAGGTAGAAACCCTCCAGGGGGTTTTATGGGTGGATCTGAGTGGAAGCTGAGCCTCTGGGGCAGCTCAACACTCCTGTGGCTTGAGTTTCAACAGCACTGGGCAGTGCGAGATGGCATAGGCCAGCTTATTCTGTGTGCGTGCTAGATGCACATGCAGATGAGTGTGTGTGGAAAAGTAGCTCTTAAGCATTTTAAAGTTTTATTTTTCTAGTCTAGGGATGACTGAACCTAGGGTCTTAGCACAGGCAAGTGCTTATTTATTTTATCTTTAATAGAGATCTAAAAAAATTTTATGTTCATATGTATGTACCCTTAGGTACAGGGGCCTAAGGAGGACACAGATGTTGGTTCTTGTGGGACTGTAGGTAAGGTGGTTGTGATCTTCCCAATGTGGGTGCAGGAAACTGAAATCGGAACCTCTGGAAGAGCTGCAGCAGTGTTGTGAACCGCTGAACCATCTCTCTAGCCCCTGGCTCTTGGTTCTCTCTGCCCACTCTTCTCCGTGTTCCCTGAGGCTTGGAGAGGGTAATAAAGATGTCCTCTTTAGAGCAGTCCACCCGTCTGTTGGTCTTGGCACTTTGGCCAGTTATGAGTTTCTGTAATAACCACCACCTTTTAAAAAACAAAACCGTCAGGGTCTCATGTACCCTAGGCTGGCCTCTGGCTCACATCACAGCTACAGATGAAGTCTGTCCTGCCTCTGCTTTCCCGGTGCTACAACACCAGCTGGACCACTGACAGGTAAATGTGCTTAGGATTTGAACCCAGGGCTTGGAGCAGTCTAGGCAGCCAAGCTCTATCCACAGCCTCCAACTTTCCTTTTCAGTCTTAAAGCCTTTTCATTTTGAGACATATAGACACCAAGTTGCCCAGATAAGCCTTGAATTTGCTCTGCAGCTCAGGTTGGTCTTGAATTGTTTTGCCTCAGACTCTTGAGTATCTGGCATTGCAGGCATTCCCCACTGTGTTCTCAAGGTTTTCTTTTTAATCCCCCCTCCTATTGCTTCTTTTTTAAAAGATTTATTTATTATATGTGAATGAATAATTCACATATATTAAATGTGGTGAATGTGTGAATAATTCACATATATTATATGTGGTGAATGAATACACCATTGCTGTCTTCCTTCTCGATCCAGCCCTGCTCACTCAAAGCCCAAAGATTTATTTATTATATGTAAGTACACTGTAGACACACCAGAAGAGGGCATCAGATCCCATTACAGATGGTTGTGAGCCACCATGTGGTTGCTGGGAATTGAACTCAGGACCTCCGGAAGGAAGAGGAGTCAGCGCTCTTAACCACAGAGCCATCTCACCAGCCCCTCCTATTGCTTCTTTTCCTCAGAGAATATCCTCCTCACCTCACATCATCTTGACTTCTCAAGTACATATCAGTGAACCCAACCTAGCATTTGTAGAACGACCGTGACTTTAGGCTGAGGTAGTAGGCCAGTGATCTAACTCACCTCTGGGCCGGGTCCACCCTTCTGCTAATCTATCTACCCTGAGGCAGTGCTTCCTTTCCTCCTTAGGAAATACTCAGGGAAGTCAGGAAGAGCAGCCTCCTCCTTCAAGAGGGGAAAGAAAGGAAGCCGAGAGACAAAATGATTAGAAGGACTTGATATACCTTCCCATGTTCCCATAGACAAAAGCATTCAGGCTGGCCAGGCAGACAGTTATAGCACCTTATGGTGGCCACCAGGTAGTGCACAAGGGAGGGAGTCCCAGAGGAAGAATCAGGATGGTAGACCTTGTTCTTGAGACTAGAGGGAGCTAGGCATTAGGAGGCTTCTGCATTGACCACTGGAGCTCTGGAAAGGGAGATGTAGACTTTCTCCCTCATCTCTGATCTAGAAACTGCATCTGCACTTCTACTTGAGTTTTCAGATCTGTACCTGAAGCTGAGGTGAGGGAAACCAGCTCTGCCCAGCAGTAGAGAAAGTGTTCTGTGCTTGGCTTCGGTAGAGCCCCGGACACACCTCTCTTTGAGACTATATCCCTGACCTCTGTGAGGGTGTGGACTTGTCTGACCCTCCCAAGCTTTCTGCAGGCTCCAGTTCAGTTTCCAGGAGCTGGCCTGCCCTGTACCCAGCTGGAGAGGGGTAGCCTGTTCTCCCAGAGCTGAGTAATCTTGTTGCTAAGATGTAGCACACTGGGTCAGTTTGTGCCAGATCTTGGATCGATCCCTGTACCGAAACATAACAGCAAAAACTATGGGTGTTTCCTCTTCAAAAAGGCTGGTAGGGCACGGTCAGTTTTTAACTGCAAGTGTTGGGAACTTGAGCAAGGAGAATCAGAAGTTCATGGTCAGCATAGTTTTTATGAAGATCTGTCTCAAAACAGAGTAAAACCAGCCCCAAAACAAAACTTTGTGTGTGTGTGTGTGTGTGTGTGTGTACGCGCGCGTTTGCAGTCTAGCTCAGTAAGTAGACCTAGATTGAGCTTGGTCCTAGGTTCCATTCCTAACACCTCAAATACTAATAACAAGAATATGTAAGTGGAGAGTGAACAAGGGTTTCCCTTGGGCTAGAAGATCCTGAGGTTTCTCCTTTTTCAATACTTTTTTCCCACTTCTTTTAAAAATTTTTGTATTCTTCTTTCATACAATACATCCTGACCGAAGCTTTCCCCCCCCCCCCCCCCCAGTCCTCCTTGCCTCACATTGCTTCTCCTCCAGAGCCACTCCCCACCCTCCCCCAGAAAAGAGCAGGCCTCCCAGGGACATCAACCAAATGCCACATAACAAGATGCAATAAGACCAAGCACAAACCCTCATATCAAAGCTGGACGAGGAAACCCAGCAGGAGGAAAGGGGTCTTAGGAACAGGAAGAAGAATCAAGGACATCCCCACTCCCCAAACACCAAGCCAACAATCTAACATACATGCAGGAGATCTAGCGCAGATACACTCAGGCCCCACATGATTGCCATTTCAGTCTCTGAGACCCTATGAGCCCGGCTTAGATGATTCTGAGGGCCGCACTCTCCTGGTGTCCTCTACCCCTCTGCCTCCCAGAAATTCCTCCTCTTTTTCTCCCTACTTCCTCAAGCTTTGAGTGGAGGGACCCACTGGAGACCTCCAGCCTGGGGCTGCATAGTCAGACTCTATCTCAAACCGCCCCCCATCCCCCACATACACAAAACAAGAGTCTGGGTGGCTTAGTTTGTGGCTGAGTGGTGGAGTATTTCATAGCATATGCAAGGTCCTAGGTTCAATTCCCAGAGATCAGCACAAAAAACAGATTGGGGGTTGAAGGGGCTTCTGATTTGCTTAGTATAGCCGTGAGCTCTTAGGCTTTAGTGACCTAGTGCCTCAGTCCTAGAGGATTAGATATAGAAAGACCTTGGTGGTGGCATTGAGACACTGCCGCAGGGGCCAGAGCAGAGGCTATGCTCACCAGAGTTGAAGTGAAAGATTTGCTCACTTGGAGATACAGACAGTGTTGACCTCCAGGAGAATTTGTGAAGAGGATTTGGGTTTGAGTCCCAGCACCTGCGTAGCAGCTCACAACCAGCTGGACTCCATGGGGTATAAAAGGCACACATGTTGTATACAGGGACACATGCAGACTGAATACCCATACACATGAAATAAAACATTTCAATTTTTTTTCCTTCTTGTTCCTATCCTGCGTGCTCCAACTCTGCTCTCTCAAAACATTTCAAATTTTAAAGCAGGAGATGGTGGTGCAGACCTTTAATCCTGGCACTTGACAGGCAGAGCTTTCTATGAGTTTGAGGCTAGCCTGGTCTACATAGCTAGTTCTAGGCTAGCTAGAGCTATGCAGTGAGACCCTGTCTCAAAAAGGCACTAAATGCAAAAATAAAAATAAAAATGGAGCAGGATACACTAGCACATGTCTTTAATCCCAGCACCTAAGAGGTAGAGACAGGTGGATTCTGGGAGTTCAGATGTCGACTGATACAGGGAGTTCATTCAGGGCAGCCAGGGCTTCATAGTGAGACTGTCTCAATAAACGAGTAAATGAGTAAATAAATAAAAATGGACCAAGAGAGAAGGGATGGTAGTTGGGAAAGTCTGGGAATGAGCTATGGGGTTAAGAGTGGCCACAGAAAAGGAAGGGATGCCCGCCTTCAGGACTCCCTGAGATGGAGGCCCTGGCACCTGAGGCTTCTGTCTCTGGAAGGGAGCTCCGTGGAGCTGGCTCTCAGACTTAACTGTGACTGTAGGTATGGTATTTGGATAGGTTTGACTCCCATAGACTCCTGTGTCTCAATGCTTGTCCACAGGGCATGACCCTATTAGGAAGTGTGGCCTTTTGGAGTAGGTGGGGTCTGGTTGGAGGAAATACATCACTATGGACGTGGGCTTTGAGGTCTTCTATGCTCAAGCTATACCACACCATGTCTGCCTGCATGCTGCCATGCTTTCCTGTCCGTGATGATAATACACTGAACCTCTGAACTGTAAGCCAGCCCCAGTTAAATGTTTTCCTTTATAAGAGTTGCCTTGGTCACAGTGTCTCTTCACAGTGATAAAACCCACTCTAAGACAGTAGGCCAAGGAGATTTGTCCTGCCTCAGCCTCTAAACTTCACTATAGGGTTAGGAATACATTTCTGGGCCAGGTGGTAGTAGCACACACCTTTAATCCTCAGCATTCAGGAGGCAGAGGCAGAGGCAGAGGCAGAGGCAGAGGCAGAGGCAGAGGCAAATGGATCTCCGAGTTCAAAGCCAACCTTGTCTACAGAGTAAGTTCTAGGTCAGCCAGAGCTACACAGAGAAATGTAGCCGTAATTTTATTGTGCCCTGTGTAAGATTTACCCTTGTATTATTCAGATGCTGATTTCTCTATCCTATTATCTGGTTTCAATCTGGACACAACATTATAATGCTTGTGTTAAGAATCTCAAGTTTGTCTCAACTTTGTGTAAACAATGTTTGCCATTTATTCTCTGCTTTGTCAATAAAAGCTGAAAAGGCCAATAACTCAGCAATAGAGAGAATAGGTTGGGACATCCAGGAGGAGAAATAATTCTGGGAGAGAGGAGAGGGTTTTTTCAGCTAGGAGGGGAAGGGAGATCATGAGAATCTAACTGGAGCATGGAAGGCCTCAAATGCAATATTATGAGGACTTTGGCTGGGAGGTAGCAAGATTAGGGGATTAGAATAGAATTATGATTGTTATTCTGCTTTTAAGTTATAAATAAGTCTTAGTCTCTCTGTGTCGTCATTGGGGAACAAACTAAGATAAAGAAAAACAGCCACTGTATTAATTCACTGTGTATATTAATAATAATATTAATTTTTACAGAGAAACCTGTCTCAAATCACCCCCCCCCCAACAACAAACAACAACAAAAAAATTTGTTCATGTTTCAGCCAGTCAGTGGTGGTGCATACCTTTAATCCTAGTACTCGGGAAGCAGAGGAAGATATCTGAGTTCAAGGCCAGCTTGGTCTACAGAATGAGTTCCAGGGCAGCCAGGGCTACACAAAGAAACCAACCAACCAACCAATCAACCAACTAATCCCTCTGGGGGGAGGGAGGGACAAACCCAATTTGTTCTTGTTTTTTTGTTTTTGTTTTTTTTTTTTCATCTGTTTGCTCTTTTGGAGCTCATTTAATTTTATATAAGACTCCAGTGTAAAGTTCTGACTCATCGGGGCCTTGGGGCCTGGCGTCTGAGGTCTTTCATTGTATGCTATTCTAGCCCAGAACTTAGAACCATTTGTAGCTTTATGGCTTTAACGTGTGAAGTGACAGTTTGCATTAGACAGTTCAAGATACAGGGTCCAAAGAACAAACACATGACAAACAGGAGGAGTGGTTCTGCTAATAGTATTATTCTATCTCAGTCACTGTTCTATTGCTGTGAAGAGATGCCATGACTGAGGCAACTCTTATAAAAGAAAGCATTTAATTAGGGATTTGCTTACAATTTCAGAGGTTTAGTCCATTATCATCATGTCAGGGAGCATGGTGGCACCCAGTCAGATATGGTGCTGAAGAAGAGGCTGAAGATTGTACATCCTGATCCATAAGAAGAGAGGGAGAGTATTTTTAACACTGGACTTAGGTTGGGATTTTGGAACCTCAAAACCCCTCCCCCCCAGTGACCACTTGCTCCAATGAAGCCACACTTACTCCAACAAGGCCACATCTCCTGATCCTTTTAATCCTTTCAAATAGTGGTGAATAAACCTTCAAATATATGAACCTATAGGGGCCATTCTTATTCAAACTACTGCTGCCAGGCTCTCCAATACTGATACCAGTTGCTATTCCATATGGGCCAAGGCATTTCTAATGCCTCTCTTCTTCCGGTTATGTCCTCTTTTAATGACTTGACCATAGCCATAACTATCCCTGATTTATATCACTGTAACAACATTCTTCATTTAGAAAGGCAACTAATCCCTTATTTTAAGCCATTACTTTTGTGAGGGGATCTAGTTGATCTTGGGACTTCCCTATTGCTTGAGCATTTCTTCCATATTACATAGAATGTAACCTTCATGGACAATTCTTTAAGATGAACTTTAGAGGTGGTCCCAGTCCTCACCCACCCCTTCCATGATTCCCAATCCGATTATTAGAGGGATGAGAACTGGAACCATCCAGATTCTTCTGTAAATGATTCATTTTCTCCATGCTCTGTCAATCTAAGGGGTTAGACGGACTAGAGATCAAAGTCCTTTCCAGTTGGGGGAAAGACAAGGATATGTCCAGGTCCCACACAGGATAATAAGGCCTGTTTGAAGTCTGTACTATGGCTAATTTCCCATTTGTTTGAATTTTAAATCAATGGTCCAGTTACATACACTCTGTTTTAGTTTCCTCTTTCCAGTGTGTGTTAGTCAGGGTTCTTTTGGTTTTGTTTTGTTTTTGTTTTTTCGAGACAGGGTTTCTCTGTGTAGCCCTGGCTGTCCTAGAACTCCCTCTGTAGACCAGACTGGCCTCGAACTCAGAAATCCACCTGCCTCTGCCTCCCAAGTGCTGGGATTAAAGGTGTGCACCACCACTGCCCAGCTAGTCAGGGTTCTCATTGCAATGAAGAAACACCATGACCAAAAAAGCGTGTTGGGGAGGGAAGGATTTATTCAGCTTCCACCTTCAAATCATAGCTCATCATTAGGGGAAGTCAGGACACAAACTCAAGCAGGGATGGAATCTGGAGGCAGGAGCTGATGCAGAGGCCATGGGGGCAGGGTGCTGTTTTCTGACTTGCTTCAGATCAAGATACAGAACTCTCAACTGTTCGCATCCATGATGACAATGGACTAAATCTCTGAAACTGTAAGCCAGCTCCAATTAAATATTTTCCTTTATAAGATTTGGTGTGGTCATGATGTCTCTTCACACAATGAAAACCCTGACTAAGACACATATCCATTTTGGAGTTTTAAAATATTCAAACATTCATTATAACTCCCTTTATTTTTGTTCTTGACTTACATCTCCTCTGGAGGGAATAAGTAAAATTCCACTTAGGAATGGTTATTCTTGATTGTTAACTTGACTACATCTGGAATTAACTAAAATCCAAGAGGCTGTGTAAACCTCTTAAAAAGAGGCATTTTTTCCTTAATTAAATAATTTGAAGCAGGAAGACCACTTTTAATCTAGATCATTTGAGGTGGGAAGATCCACCTTTAATCTGGGCTACTCTTTTGGTTACAAAATAAAGGCCGAAGCTTTGGCTCTTTGCCTGCTTGTCCGTGATCTCACAGATAAGCCCATTCCTTCACTGGAATTTAGAGCCTACTTCTTCAGGATTCTGGACTATACTGAAGACCAGCTCAGACATCCAGTCTTGTGGACTGAACAATTACTGGATTCTTGGACTTTCTATTGGTAGACAGCCATTGTTGGACTAGCTGGACCACAGGCTGTAAGCAATTCTAGTAAGTTCCCTTTCTATATGTATATATAGATTTCTTCTATCAGTTCTGTCCTCGAGAACCCTGACTGATAAGCTGTCCCTGTGGGCCTATGTCTCCTTCTACCCTTCCCTCCTTCTCCCAGTCCTTTTTCTAGGTACCATGCTCTTTCTCAGTGCTCACAGTTAACCCAAACTGCCTGCTACTGGTATTTCATAAACTAACCTTGTTTTATTCCCGACTTATCCTGAAGTTCTTTCCTGTGATATAGTCAGGGAACTGGTTTCACCAATTGGAAATGCCTACTAGGATAGTCTTCAGGACACTGGCAGCAGTGCTGGGCTGTATCTCTCCATTGCTCCTGACAGTAAGAGATTAATAATTACAAATAATAAAATAAAACAATGAACATGTTTTATCATAATAAGTTACATGAAACATGAAAGATGCCCAGTGGGCAAGTTCCAGGTTCAGTGAAAGACCACATCTCAAAAATAACATGGAGGGACGACTGGCACATGCTTTTAATCTCAACACTTGAGAAGCAAGGCAGATGGTTCTCTGTGAATTTCAAGCCAGACTGGTCTACATATTGAGTTTAGGCCAGGGATACATATCAAGTCCCTGTCTCAAAAACAACAAAAGCAAAGAAACCCATGACTGTGGAAGACATTCCAGGGTCAACCTCTGATTTCCACAAGTGTTGAACGAGTGAAAACTCCTGCACACATGCCCCAGTATTCCAGTGGTTATCAGCCTGTGCGTTGCGACCCCTTTGGGGGTCAAATGACCCTTTCACAGAGGTCACCTAAGATAATTGGAAAACACAAATGTTTATGTTATGACTCATAGCAGTAGCAAAATTACAGTTATGAAGTCGCAACAAAGATAATGTTATGGTTGGGGTCACCACAGCGTGAGGAACAGTATTAAAGGGTCGCAGTGTGAGGAAGGTTGAGAACCACTGCTGTGGAGATAACACACACAGAGTCATGTAAATGTGACCTTTTCTTTTGTCTCATAGCATTGTTCTTCCTCATCATCTTCCTCTTCTTCCTTCTCCTCCTCCTCCTCCTCCTCCTCCTCCTCCTTATCTGGGGCAGTGGGTCCATCCCTACAATGATAAGAGGAAGTGACCCGAGTGACAAACCCCAGAGATGTTGCCTTAGGTTTGAGCCCTGGCATCCTTGGACATAAGCATGCCATGACAATAGTATGTAGTTGGCACGCTGTGGACACAGGGATGGCTTGTGTTCAGAATGGATGCCAAGGGGTGGAGAGATTCATCATTGCTGCTCAAAATGGTGCATTATGCAAAACAAGAATTCTTCATCCTTGGAATTTCCCACTTAGTACTTTTGGGCCGAGGCCCACTGCAGGCAAGAGAAGCTGCAGGAAGTAAAGCTGTGGTTAAGGGCAGGACAGGACCTCAGCTTGAAATTCCCACAGTAGTTTGTTTTGTTTTATTACAGTGCTGGGGATTGAGTCCAGGCCTCGAGCTCACTGGTCAGGTGAGTTACCACTTAACAGTCTCCCCAGCCCCAGGTCTCTTTTCCATCGCTTCCTGTGCGATGACTCAGACATTGTGTGCAGACAGAATGCTGTACTGAGTATGATGTAATGTTTTTCAGATCTTTCAGAATTTTCTTTGTTCATGCTGCTGTTCCTCCTGGGAATCTTTCTGCTTTCTCTACTCACTCCTGCCTATGCAAATAGTACCTTTAAAGCCCATTGCTATGTGAACTTCATTCAGAATCTGCCATCTCAAGCTGAATAAGAATCCCCAAATCTGAAAGTTTTTCAATGGTCTTTTTGTTCCCACTTCCATTCCTGCCTGCCTTGCTCAAGGTTCTGCAGAGACATATCACACATTCACTCAAGCGCACAAATAAATTGGCTTATCTGATTTTAGAGGCTCAGCCCAGATATCTTTAGGGAAAGCCACTATGCAGAACACATGACACAGGAGGTATCATTTGAGAACAGATAGTCCCAGTCTGAGAACCAGCAGACTTGATACCCAGAAAGTGCTCATGGGTCATTTCAAGGCTTCACAGTGGAAGAAGTCTTTGTCTCAGCTCAAAAGTCCATAGGCAGGAGCAATTCCTTCTTCCTTGGGAGGGATTCAGCTTCCTGCCTTGCTGAGGCCTTCTGTGGGTCAGATGAGATACATCCACAGCAAGGACTCCTGCTCCACTCGGTCTCCTGACACACACAAGCATGCCAGAAGCACTCAGAATCATGCTGAAGCTACAGTCTGGGCACCTCAGGCCTACCCATGTAGACATGGGGATCAGAGCAGCAAAGCCCTTTCTTGCTGTGGTGCTACTTTCCCTTGATTCTTTCCATATGGATTCTGGCTAAGTGCCTTCGGTGGAAGTCATGGTGGAAGACTGGATGGACAGCCAGAGGAAGAGGACATGCTTTCCTCTTCCCTTGGCTGGGGGAAGCATCACTGGTGGTGACGGTGCCAGTCAGGTATGTCCTCAGCACAGGTGCAGCAGTGGCAGTTCGTGTCCAGTGTCACAGTGACTGTGTGGGGGCCAGGCCTGAAGGAGTCAGCAATGTCAGGAGTCTTGGGTTCTGTGCTTCTGCAGTGAGATCAGGAATGCAGGCTGATACCTGCAAGGTGGCAGCCCACGACTTCAGCGGAACAGCAGAGGACCTAGTGGTTTCTTTCACCTGTGGGAATCAGATCCTTTCTTCCATTTTGTGGATTGCACGGATCAACCTCAGGTCACTAGGTTTGAAAGCAGGCACTTTACCCACTGAGCAGCCTCTCTGACCCAAAAATAAGTATTTTAATGTAGGAATGGTGACCCCCGTTCATAATCCCAGCTCTTAAGAGGCTATGACAAGAAGATTACAGTGGGTGGGAGCCAGCCTCAACTATATAGTAAAACTGTCTTAGAAAACAAAACAAATAATCCTTTAATAATTTGTCAGAAAAATTGTTAATTGAATGCAGTAGCCTGGTGGTGCCTTTTTAAAAAAGAGAGTACCCTCCTTTGTTTACTTCTATATCTAATGCATAAAATTGGTTATAACTTTTGGACTGTAACAATATTCTTTTAAAAATGATTTTAAAGTATGTATAAGTGGAGGTAGATGTATGTGAGCGCAGTCACTCATGAAGGCCAGCAGAGAGCACTGTATCCACTAGCACTGAAGTTGGCAGTGGTTGTGGGTGTGTGGAATTGAGCTTGGATCTGCTGAAAGAGCAGTACATGCTCTTAATGCTGAGCTGTCTCTTCAGCGCCCATGTTCTACATTCTTGAGTTTAGTTCTAAGTCCCAAATCAAGACGCTGTGAGCACAGGATACATGTAAAGGAGTGAAAGCTGGGAAATGGTCTGGTGGTGGTGGTGCTCGCCTTCAACTCCAGCCCTCAGGAGGCAGAGGCAGGCTGATCAACAGAATGAGTTCCAGGACAGCCAAGGCGCGCGCTCTCTCTCTCTCTCTCTCCCCCCATTATTTTGTGACATAGTCTCACTGTGCAGTCCCAGATGACTATGTAGATCAGGCTGGTCTTGAACTCATAGAGATCTGCCTGCCTCTGCCACCCAAGTACTAGAGTTAAAGGTGTATGTTACCACTCCAATCTCAATCTACTTTAAAATCAAGACTTAGAGCTTTAAGTCAGCACATGGATTTAATTCCAGGACTGGGGAGCCAGAGGCAGGAAGGTCTCTGAATTTGAGGCCACCTAGGTCTACATAGTGAGCTCTAGGACAGCTAGGGCTACATAGAGGAAACATGTCTCAAAAAAGCAAAACAACAGCAGAGTTAGATCTGAGTATGGTGACACATATCTATAACCCCAGCACTTGGAGGTAGAAGCAGAGTGATTAGGAGTTCAAAACCAGTTTCTGGTACATAGGAGTTCAAGACTGTTCCAACAAAATAAGTTAAGCACTCGACTTTAATTTTATTACAGAATAAAGAAATTGCTTAGTTCAAATACATTATTTGGGTAAATGACACACTATCACTTTAAAAATAGTAATAGACCAGCATGTATTGAATCTGGATTATTGAACATTTATCCAATGATTATGGCTTATTTTCTTAAGAATAATCATATGAAAAAGATTAACTCTTCCTTTTGGTCTACTTAGAGATCTAAATGATTTTAGGCTGTGAGAGTAAATCCCTTTACTGATACCTTATGCCTGAACAGAGACAACTTGTGATGGTCAGCAGTAGCTGGCTGCATGTAGCAAACAAATTGGAATACATGCTCACTCCTGCCCAGAGGAACCCCCACACCACAACCCAATGCAAAATCTAGTTCTGAGGATGACTGAACTTAGTTCACTTTATCATTGCTATATGGCTGTCAGCAAGACCTGGCAAACACCACTCCGAGGAAAGAAGGGCCTTTCTTTCTCTGTCTGTTTGCTTCTTCCTTCCTTCTTTTCTTTTCTCTTCTTTTCTTTCACTCCCAACTTGAAGGTATAATCCATCAGTGTGGGGAAGGCATGGCAACCAGAGTGTGAGGCGGTTGGTCACATGTACCAATAGTCAGGAAGCAAAGGGAACAGTCAGAAAGGAAAGGAAAGGCTTTCTCCATTTTATTCAACTTGGGACTTCTTTTTCATGGAATATGCTGCCCACAACTACGGTGATCTTCCTTTCTGAAAGTGCCCTGTCCTCACAGACACACCAAGAGGTGTGTTTCCTGGGTGATTCTAAGTCCCATCAATCTGACAATCCAGATTAAACATCCTTGCAGCTGGGATGAGCTTAGTAGAATGTGTGCCTAACCTTTAGGAGGCCCTGGGTTCCATGTGCCCCATATTGGGGGCAGAGGCTTGAAGATCAGACATTCAGTGTCATATTTATCTCCATAGAGAGTTTGAGTATGTCTGCTGAGAGACCAAGCTTAGCCACCATATTATGGTTAATTCAGCTTCCATCTCAAACAGAGCCAAGAACTCCGTTTGTTCTGACCAATCTACTTGTATATGCTCATGGACCGTGCAGGACACACTGTCAGACATTCACCTGTGTGGCTGATACTATCTGGTATTCTTTCTTTCTTACTTAGGAGTGCTGGAATACTCCGTCAGACAGTCAGGCCCACAAGGCAAAGGTAGCAGATACAGAAGCCATTGTGAAGAAAACGTCAAGCGTATCCAGCAGCTTTCAATGTTTCCCACTCATCCGTTCAAAGGTTCGACTGGTTTCTACAGTTTGTAAACTGAAATGAAAACTAAGCAATGAGAACCAGAAAGAAATTGTTTCACAAACTATAATATTCCCACAGTCCAGAACTCTGTTCAATAAGTAAACATACAGCTACAAGAATTAAACATTTTTAAAATATTTATTTATTTTTATGTGTATGAATGCTTTACTCGCCTGGATATCAAGTATCCCTGGTAGCCAAAGGGGCCAGAAGATAGAGTCAGGTTCCCCTGGCACATGAGTTATGGATAGGTTGTAAGCTACCATGTGGGTATTAGGAACTGAACCAGAGCCCTCCGCAAGAGCAGTAAATGCTCTTAAGCTGGGCATGATGGCAAACACCTTTCATCCTGGCATTCAGGAGGCAGAGGCAGGTGGAGCTCTAGGAGTTTGAGGCCACCTTAGTTTACACAGGGAGTTCCAGGCCAGCCAAGACAACAAAGGGAGACCTTATCTCAAACAACAACAAAACAAAACAAAAAAGCTGAGACAAGCAAGTGCTCTTAAACACTGAGGCATCTCCCTAACCCCCACCCTGAACATTCTTACCTGGTTCCGGCAGAGGATTTCCAGGTAACAACTGTTGGGGTCTGGGAGCCGCTGCGCAAACCACTCAGACACCAATCTCAGTTAAATAGGGCTGGTTTATTGAGTGTACACCCAAGGCTGATCAGGGCCATAGCTCAAACTTACATAGCTGTAAGCTATGACCAAGGCCAGTTTGTGTAGGGAGAAAAACATAATGAGCTCATAAGCAGGTGCAGGGAGGGCTGCAGGGTGGTCTAGTTAGGACAGCAGTTCAGGCTGACCTCTATTTTGATGAGTCCTGAGTGAAGGCTACAGTTGGGGAATAATTAATAATAATAATAATAATAATAATAATAATAATAATAATCCTCAGAATATATGGTCAACTTGACCTTGCTCTAAGCCAAACTATTTTTTTGTGTCTACAGTCAAACTGCTTTTATGTCAACAATATGGGATGGCTGGCAGCCAAGAAACAAAAGAGCCACAGCTAAGCTAGCAGGCTTCATCACAATCTCCTTCATGGCCAGTGATAATGAACTCAAGAACCCAACGCCTTTGTTTTCAAATTTCAAATCTCTGAGAGTAGCCTTTCTCTAACTCTGAGCTGTTTCAAGGTGATAGCAGGCCACTGTTCCCCTGTCTTAGCCAAGAGCTGGCCTTAGCACTTACCTCTCCAGGCTCTGAGGTGGAGTTTCCAGTGACTGCTCCATAGTAGGGAAGCATGGGGGATAAGCTGCTGAGCAATATCCTCTGCTGTAGGAGTCAGGCCTCAGCCTTGGTCATTTCTGTCATCACCTTCAAGAAGACTTATTTCCAAGTCAGAAGAGAGAAACAGAGACAGGCTCCTCCATCTGTCCAGCTGAGCCTGGCAGACATCTCATTACCATCTGGAGACCAGAGATGGTGAAGGGAGGCCCAGGAGACAGCTCCCAGATGTGCAAGCACTTGATCCCACATCTGTTGTGGCTGTCTAGTGTAAAGGAGTTTTAATCCAGCAACATGGCTACTCTGGCAAGAGATTACATCCATAAACCTTCCAGTTCTGTGTGATCCAGCTGGAGTACAGTCATACCCTTAATCTCAGGAGACAGAGGCAAGCAGATCTCTGAGTTCAAGGCCAGCTTGGTATAAAGCAAGTTTCAGATAAAGAAAAACTCAGGTCCTGTCGTGGTGGTACTCGTCTTTAATCCCAGCTCTCAGGAGACAGAGGCATGCACATCTCTGAGTTCAGTCAGTCAGTTGAGTTCAAATCAGTTTGGGACAGTTTAGAGCTAAGGAGTTGAGAGGCAGTGAATAGAGTGGAGTTCATGGCAGTTCAGTTTGTCATGTTCAGAGACAGTTTTTAAGGGACAGTTTTACAAAGAAAGTTGCAGAGAGAACAAGCTAGGCACAGGTGAAGATAGAACAAGCCAGTGAATGAGGAGACAGAAGATTAGAACAGATTGCCAGAGTTAGTTTGAGGCCAAGGAGAACAATTCAGTGAGAAGCTGATAGAAGTTAGATTGAATCAGTCAGCTTGGAGAGGAGTTTAGGGCCAGAACAGCTGAGTTGAACCAGCCAGCTAGAGCTCAGAAATAACTAGAAAGGATGAGCTTATTTAGCAGTAAGCCTCTGAGAAGACAATTACATCAGGTGAATAAAAGATACTTTACAGTTTAGGGATGGCAGCACTGAGAGCCAAGGTTGAGGTAGGTAGCAGGTGAGTTGATCCAGTAGACAGGATAAGTAGAGGCAATAATAAGCCACAAAGCCTAAGCTTTGGCTGTTTGCTTTGTCCCTGTGGGGCTATCTGTAGGGACAAGGACTTTGAGAATTGCTCACTGGGACAGAAAAGGCAGTGATGTGAGGAAATCCACTTTCTAGCTAGAGTGGAGGCTCCAACTATTAACAATTAATCCTTCTCTAGACACTGGAGAGTCCTTACCTGGCCTTGGCCAGAGAGAGAGGGTAGGGCTGACTAGGCTGCAGGGAGTACCAGCAGCACATCCTGGTTCCTGTGATCAGGAGTGTGCACAGGGCTAGGGAAGGGAGAGCATATGCTCATGTGGACAGGGAAGTGAGGCAGAGGAATAGCCCCTACTGCATGCTTTATGGTTAAAGTCTCAGAGGTGACAGATGACAGTTATTGATGAACTCCTGATCCTTGTGCCTCTGCCCCAAGTGCTAGGTAAGCACATCTGGCTTCAGTTCTGAACTTCCATGCTAATGGAATATATGTGGTCATTTGTTGGTGGCTTCTTTCATTTAACTTAAGGTCTGGCACATGTGGCTGCTCACAACCATCTCCAGTTCCAGGGGACCTGATACCCTCTTCTGGTCTCTACAAGTACTAGGCATACACTAGTAAAGCTAATTAATTAACCAACCAATTAATTAAATGGAAATTAAAAATTATTCATGTTATGGCCCAGTATTATCCTGTCATGAACCTAAAGTGCTTATCTTCACGTTGATAGACATCATGGGTTCCTGCTTTGACTGTTGTGAGCAACACTGCTTTAGGTAATCTTATGCAAGTTAGTGTGGATCTATGTTTTCTTTCCTCTTGGGCATACACCTTGAGATGGAGTTGCTTGGTCATATGGTGACTGTGGTGGTTTATATATGCTTGGCCCAGGGAGTGACACTATTTGGAGGTGTGGCCTTGTTGGAGTAGGTGTGTCACTGTGGGCGTGAACTTGACTCTCATCCTAGCTGCCTGGAAGTCAGTATTCTGCTAGCAGCCTTCAAATGAAGATGTAGAACTCTTAGCTCCTCCTGTACCATGCCTGCCTGGATGCTGCCATGTTCCTGCCTTGATGATACTGGACTGAACCGCTGACCCTGTAAGCCAGCCCCAGTTAAATGTTGACCTTTATAAGACATACCTTGGTCATGATGTCTCTTCACAGCAGTAAAACCCTAACTAAGACAGTTACTGACTCTATGTTTAATCATAAAAAGAACTTCTGCTGTTTTCCAAAGTGGCACCATTTTTTCTTCCTACAAGTAATGCATAAGGGCTCTAGATTTAAACTTTTATTAGTTGTTTCCTTCCTTCCTTCCTTTCTTTTTATTTATTTATTTATTTATTTATTTATTTATTTTTCCTATGGAACCAGGGTCTTGTGCCTGCTATGCACATATCTACCACTGAGTCCTGTCTCTGGCTCCTGACTGCTTAGCTTCCTACCTGACTTTTTGGTTCTAGCTAGGTAAAAGGCTTCAAAATCCTACTACATGTTACTTCACAGTTAATAAACTTATTAACTGCACTCAGTGGGACCATTTTATGAGTCAATAAAGTATATAGTTTGTTTAAGAAAGACACTTCTGATAACAGTTAATTTTTAAATAATGGTAAATGCAAATAATGGTTTTGACTATTTGATTTTGTGTTTTGGAGGTTTGGTGGGTATTTTTGTTTGTGAACCTGGGTCTCACTGAGTAGACCTGGGGGCCTGGATCTGCTGCCGCTCTGAGAACTGAAATTTGCCCCGACCTGCGGGACTTCGTTATTCGTGAGAATCGAGGAGGACTAAGCCTGAAAGAAAAACGGGCGAGAGAGAGAAGGGAGGCTAGGCAAGGTTCCGTCTAGGTCTCACTTTATTTTTTACACACATTTGCTTTTAAAGAAAAAGGAATGTAGAGGGGAGGGGAAAGGGGGCTTATGGCCCCCCAGCTGTCATGGTTCAACAAGCCAGACCATCCAGTATCAGACTGTTTTATGATAGGTCTATTTCCAGGAGGTGGGGAGGACACAACTATCTCTCGGAAGGTCACTAGGGTCAGATTCCCAGGAACGGTGTGAAGATCCTGGCTCCAGGCATCTCCAGCTTATCTTGTGCAAACACACCTGGTCTTCAGAAAGTCTCAGATTCCCAAGGACAGTGTGGAGGCTCAGACAAATTTCAAGGAGGGTGTTAGATTCTCAAGGACAGTGAGGAGGCCCAGGCAAATTCCAAAGAGAGTGTTAGGGCCTCAAGGACAGTGAGAAGGCCCAGGCAGATTCCAAGGAGAGTGTTAGGGCCTGGCTCCTAACAGAAATTGAAGGCATGTGCTGTCATATCTGGCTTCTTTGTTCTTTTGATGTTAGAACTGGTAATACCACTGTTTGGGAAGTGGAAACTGAAGAATCAGGAGTTCAAGGTCATCCTTAACCACATACTGAATCCAAGGTCAGCATGAGTTACATCGCACCTCATCTCAAAAATTCATAGTTAGATATTAGAAAAAAAGAGTTTTATTTTCTCTTTTCCTAAGAGGGGAATTTCCACTGATAAGAAAACACTAAATAGTAAATGCCGTCTACCTTCTCCTGCTACTTTCTGGGATGATGGTTTCATAAATGCAGACTTCTCTCACAACCAGGCTGGTGTCTGTGGAACATTTGCTGGCTGCCAGATCTGCACTAATCACGCTTCAGGTAAGTTTTTTTCCCCTTTTGCTACAAAATGCCTTTATTTCCAGCCAGATAAAAAATTTCAACTGTATATATGGTTACATATGAAAAGGCACACCTTTGTCGTCGGCCTTGTTTACAAGACCCATTGCTAATTATTAATGTGTATATCAAACACCCTTCTTTGTCTCTGAAAATAGAATGTAAATAGACTGCCAATGGATCCGCCACATGCGAGTTCATGGGTGGGAATGGGGTGGCGTTCTTTGCCAGTGAGTCAGCCTGGGATGCAGTAGGGTAGGTGATTCGATTCCACCAGTCAGCAGGTGGCATGCAGCAGAAGCCTGCCTGCTGATTGCGCTACTGTGGTGGTAGCCCTTCTATGAATAGGAGACAGAGAAGATAGACCTATGCAATGTGGAGTGGCCTGTCACAGAATGCAAACACCATTGGGTGGACCCCAGAATGAGTAGAAGCATCATGAAGGTGACTCTACTATGTACACTACTGAAGATTATGGCACCTTTTTATTTGACACTCAATAAATATCTAGTTACTGAAGGGAAGAGGAGACTCGAGACACTGGCGGTTATTGTGGTGTCCAACCTCTGTTCTCAATACTGGATTTAGGTTTGGAGTTTGAAGGACACCCATCTGTAGTTTCTTCAAAGCGTATCCTTCTATTTAGAATGCCGTTCGTTTCTCTGGAGAGACTTTAACTTCTTCATCAGCATTTACTCTTTTGCAGATTTCAATATTGGCTTAAAGAAGAGTGCAGAATGTTCCGCAGAAAGTCTAGATTTGTCTCTTGAAGTAAAAAAAAGAAGCCTGTTCGGCTCATAATCCCTAGGATTTCCTGTATTTTCCCAGTATCTCTTCTTTTGGCTCAATCCTTTACTCCAAACCTGAAAGAGCCGTGGAGATTCATTGGTTGGGCAGTGCACGTCTTTGTAACATCTTATCTCAGTATCCACTACTGACATGTACCATGGCTCCCTGGGACTCATGAGAGCTGCTCTCTTGAAGCTCTGCCCTTCGCAGAGATGTGAACATTTGCTCTGTGAAGGTGAAGGTGGTGTTCTAAGGCGGATGCTAGGGAATTCCCATAGGAGAAATTCCTGGAAAAATCCACATTCCCCTTTGGTCTCATTCCCCAAAAGGCTATGGTTGCAATTCTGGTGACACATAGGAAAAGTTTCTAAACTCATCCTAGTTAATCATAGGAAGATGTCCCTCATCAATCGGAGTTAAAACTGGCTCTTCTTTTATGAAGCCTGGGTCAAAATTGTTGACATCTTCTCGAGATTTGATTCTGGGTCGGAAAGGTGGTTCTAGTTGTCGACGGTTCAACTGGGCCCAGTTGATTTCCTTAAAGAAAGGATGTCTCACGATCTCATGCTTGCCTGCCTGAGTCAGGCTGCCCAAGCGCATGGTGGGGTTCTTGGTCATGAAAGATTTGAGGATCCCAGTGGCATCTTCATGGAGCCTGGTAGGGTAGACAACTTCATCATTCAGTATGGCATCAAAAAGGTCATCTTCATTCTCAGCCTCAAAGGGCGCGTGTCTGAATAGCATCTCATAAAGCAACACACCCATGGCCCACCAGTCTACTGCAGGTCCATACAACATCTCCTGAAGGATCTCTGGGGCAATGTAGTCGGGCGTGCTGCAGAAGATGGCTGTGGTGACCCCATTACAAATCCCCTCCTTGCACATCCCAAAGTCGGCCAGTTCACAGTGACCTTCATGGGCCAATAGCACGTTGTCCAGTTTTAAGACTCAGTAGATGATGCCTTTCTCATGTAGGAACATGAGTGCAGAAATGATCTCTGTGGCATAGAAACGAGCTCAGGCTTCATCAAAACGGTGGGACTTTTGGATGTGGAACATCAGGTCGCCTCCGTTCACAAACTCCATGAAGAAGAACAGACAGTCAGGAATCTGAAAGCAGCAGAAGAGCTGGGTAAGGAAGGGGTGGTTGCCGGGTAAGAACAGGATCCTCTTCTCAGTCATGGTGCATTCCACATCATCATCCTGCAGGATCACGTCCTTCTTCAGCACCTTCACGGTATACGGTTTTCCTGTTTCCTTTATTCTGGCAAGCATCACCTTCCTGAAGCTCCCCTTCCCTAACACCCGAATGAACTCAAGTTGTCGATGCTGAGTCTGCTGGAAGAGTTAACACCGATCCCATTTCCTTCTTTGGAGCCCTCCTTTCCCTGCAGTCTTAGTGTAGACCTGGAAATGCATTTCGAGGTTGGAGAAATATTTCTGGGTTGGAGACCCATTCCTGCCAGGGTCTTGGCAAGCTCCACCACATTCACCCAGCAGTTTGGGACCACGTTTGCCTGACACCAAATATGTACATTCATTTTACATATTTTTCACTGAAGTCCTTGGCGCATTATCCCCCAGAGCAGGGAGCCACAGTGGTCGCAGAACGTGGGGACCTTGTAGTTGTGAACGTTGAACTTGTGTGGGATGTTGATGCCGAACCGCTGCTGTGCAATCTTGGCGTCCACTTTGTTAAGATTGTTTTGGCAAGTGCAGGCTGTAACAATTAGAAGATGGCAGCGTTTGTGGACAACGCAGGTGCACACTTGGCATTGATAACCCTGTTTCCCAAATACTCCCAGGGAGGATGAACTCCCGGCAGTGAGAGCAGTAGGTGGGCTGCCTCAGGTACGTGGCCATGAACTTACAACCTTGACTTGATGGACTCGCCTTCGCATAGCTCTTTGGCGCTTCCTGGTAAAATGCTTGAAGATGCGGTCTCTCTGGAGAGTGGCCAGCCTTCAAAGGTGTCCGAGGTGCCCGCTGTGCGTAACAGCTCCTGGAACTGCAGTGTGCAGTTGGCCACAAAGTGGCCATAGCCCAGGGGCTTCTCGTGGAAGACGGCTAGCTCCAGGTGACATTGGCACAGAACTCCTCATTGTAGGTGGGTTTGTCGGTCTTCTGCTTTGTGCTGGTCTGACTCACATGTACCTGGTCTATGCTCACTGTCAGATAGGGGTCCAGCAGCTGGTGGCCCTTTTTGAAGAGCGAGTGCCGCAGGGACCGGCAGGTGGGCTGCACCCCTACAGCCTCTCCAATGCAGACTCTCAGATAGCCATTGAACTTCATTGTTCCAGATGACAGACATGCTATGCCCGAGGCCGCGCTGGCTGGCACTGGGGGACGGGGAGCCCGAGCTCAGGGCAGTCCTCTCTGCAGCCACAGGTGTGGAGGCAGCTCAGGGGAGAAGCAGCGCTGGAGCCCTTCAGGTAGTTTTTAGTGACTTCTTACAAAGAGCCTATGTAGAAAAGCATCTCCTATTCCACTTTGCAGACAGAAAAGTGAGGCTTAGTGAGTTTATGCGGTTTATAAAGTCCCCAGCAGAGCAGGGTTTGAACTGAAGCAGGGCTCAGGCGTTAGCACCGGGATGAGGGCTTACACACATGGGCTACACGGGCCTTACACACACAGGCTACATGGGTTCAAGGAACAACTACTGAAGAACCACTGGACCAACAGGGACGTGATGATCAGCAACACGAAAGGTGATTGTTATCAGTCTTTATGATCATAGTCCAGAGATGCAAGAACAACTCTCCAGGAAAGGCAAGATGGCAGTAAAGGAGGGAGCTGGGAACTCGGCTCTGACACTGGGTACCACTATCAGCTGAGGCAAAGCATCTCATACCCCAGTTCCCTGTCAACCTGCTTATTTTTATAGGTGATACAATGCATTTACAGATTTGGACAGATTCCTCTGTCTGAAAGAGTAGGCTTGGAAAAGTTTACTCTTTTGCGGTTAATGAATACATGGGGGTTAACATGAGCATTATCAACATTTTGTATTGAGTATATTTTTTATTATTTTAAATTATGTATATGTATCTGTGTAAGAATATGCATATAAATGACATGCAGGCCATTGGTGCATTAAAGATGTTTATCAAGGACTGGAGAGAAGGCTCAGTGGTTAAGAGCACTGCTCTTCTAGAGGACCTGGTTCAATTCCCAGCACCCACATACTTACCTGTATAGCTCATACCTGTCTATAACTTCATTTCCAGGATCTAACACCCTCATACAGAAATATATACAGGCAAAACACCAATGTACATAAAATAAAAATAAAGAAATCATTAAAATTGTGTCAGGCAGTGGAGGTGCACACTTTTAATCCCAGCACTAGGGAGGCAGGGGTATGTGTATCTCTGTAAGTTCAAGACCAGCCTGGTTTACAGAGTGAGTGCCAGAACAGTCAGGGCTACACAGAGAAACCCTGTCTCAAAAAAACCAAGCCAAACCAAACCAAAAGATGTGCAACACCATGCCCTGCTGGATATTTCTCCCTTTTTAAAGATGGGGAACCAAAAAGTGAAGTAATTTTTAAAGACGTACTAGTAAGTGCCAGTGGAAATTTAAGCTCACGTAGTCTGGTTCCTAGGAACTGCATTGTTTCTTGTAATAAAGACCGTTCCCCCCCTCTCCTTTTCTTCTTTTATTATTATTATTGTTATTATTATTGTTATTATTTTGAAACATGGTTTCATATCACCCTGGACTTGAAATCACTGTGTAGCTGAGGACAGCCTTTTTTTTTTTTTTTCTGAGATAGGGTTTCTCTGCATAGCCCTGGCTGTCCTGGAACTCACTCTGTAGATCAGGCTGGCCTCGAACTCAGAAATCTGCCTGCTTCTGCCTCCCAAGTGCTGGGATTAATGTGCCACCACTGCCTGGCAATGACAGCCTTGAACTTGTGTGTAACAGGGTCCCAGACCTTAGCACAACTGACTCCATGATGGAAGTCCCATTCAGGCTGTAACACTCAGCATGTAGACAGCACCACCTGCCACAGCTAAAACAAAGGCCTAATCCATCAAAGTCCATAGTTCTGGGAGAGTCTAAATGTACTAACCTTGCTTTTTAGCTTCTGTAGTTCTGCTCCTGGCTAACTGTTGTTAACTGGAGTACATCAATCCAGAGCGTGGTTTTTGTCTGTAAAAGCTCACCCTGAGAAAGGCTCAGGGCTCTAGTGGGGTCCCGAATGCCCAGTGTAGTCAATGGCTGACTAATAAAGACTCTCTATTGGCTTAAGCCTGTGCCCGTTGTCTTAAACCAGCCTTCCCTGGTGAGTGCCCCACAGCATCCTGATCCGTCTACCTCTACCCATGAGTGCTGTGATTACAGATGGATACCACTACTCTCTTTAAATGTTTATTCTTCAGGCAGGGTCTCAACGCAGTCCTGGCTTGCCTCACAAATGTTTTATTTTTAGTTTGTGCATGTGAGTATTTGCCTGCACATATGTTTGTGTACCACATGCATGCCTGGTGCCCTCAGAGGCCTGGTGCCCTTAGAGGTGGTTGAGTCCCCTGGCGTTGGAGTTACAAGCAGTTGTGGAACAATGCCCCAGGTGAATGCTAGGAACATTCTCGTCAACTTCTGATTTGTCCCTCTAGCCCTTCGTCTTAGTTTTATTATTATTCCTGTGATAATGATGATGATGATGATTTTATTTACTTATTTTTGAGACAGAGTTTCTCTGTGTAGCCTTGGCTATCCTGAAATGCCATCTGTAGACCAGGCTGGCTTCATATTCAGAGATTTGCCTACTTCTGCCTCCTGAGTGCTGGGTCATCTGTTTTAAGACAGCATCTCTCATTAAACCTGGAGCTCACTGACTAGCAGGCCCATGAGCTATAGGGACCGACCCTCCTGGTTCTGCCACTCCAGGGCTAGGGTTACAGGCATGAGCGTGAGCAACCACATCGGGTTTGTTGTTCTTGTTCTTGATGGTGTTCCTTTAGGCAGGGTCTCACTGTATAGCCAGAATATTGGCCCTTTATGAGGTCAGGAGATCTAAACTCAGGTCCTCCTGCATGAGCAGCAAGCTCTTTGCTGTCCGAGCCACCTCTCCGGTGCATCTACATTTCATTTAATTGTGATGCTTCTTTGCAGTTATAAAAACCTAATAGTCCAGGTCATCCACTTACACAGTGAGACCCTGTCACAAACAAACAAAATAAAATAATGAAAACATAACATTCAATGTTATAGGAGGACCTTTATAACAACATTATAAAAGTGTTATGGGGACTTATAATTCCTTTTTGAGAATGGTTTCAAGCAGACTCATTTCTGGGGGTGACATCAGCTAACAATAGTAGAGTTGGGTGGAGGTTGCTGAGGATATGGTAAGCCTCCATTGTGAGCTTGGGTCTCCTAGGCAGGCACTTTGTCTTACTCAGGGTCTCTATTCCTGCACAAACATCATGACCAAAAAGCAAGTTGGAGAGGAAAGGGTTTATTCAGCTTGCACTTCCACGTTGCTGTTCACCATGAAAGGAAGTCAGGACTGGAACTCAAGCAGGTCAGGAAGCAGGAGCTGATACAGAGGTCATGGAGGGATGTTCCTTACTGGCTTGCTTGCTTCTCCTGGCTTGCTCAGCCTGCTTTCTTATAGAACCCAAGACTACCAGCCCTCAGATGGTACCACCCACAAGGGGCCCTCCCCCCTTGATCACTAATTGAGAAAATGCCTTACAGCTGGATCTCATGGAGGCATTTTCTCAACTGAAGCTCCTTTCTCTGTGATAACTTCAGCTTGTGTCAAGTTGACACACAAAACTAGTCAGTATACACTTCAAGCTGTGCTGCCCAAACCCTCCCAGGAAGAAGGCAGCAGAGTGTGTGTATGGGGTGTGGGAGTGTAGGGGGGTGAGTCTGGGTGTGGTCGCAGATCTGCCAGTCAGCCTAGCTTTACCTCACCACCTTCCTTAGAACCGTTGGTCCTTGTGACAGACCCACACACAGGTGAGGAGAGAATGCAGTATCCCTTGCTGAGAATTGGAGCAGGCCCTGGAGGTTGGCTCTTAGCAGAGCGCAGACTAGGCCTGAGGCGGGTCTTAGGAGGAGATTTATTTAAAAAACAAAAAAACCGGTGGGGTCAGACGTGATGATCGGTTCCTCTAAGCCCAGCACTGGGGAAATGGAGCAGGAGGGTCAAGAAAAGCTCAAGGACAGCCTCAGCTACTCAAAAACCTGCCACAAAACAAACAATAAAACAAAAACCTCACTCTAAACAACACCCCCACCTGCAACCAGGGTAGCTGGTGTCTTAGGCTTTTTTTTTTTTTTTTCTTTTGTGACAGGGTTTCTCTGGGTAGCCCTGGCTGTCCTGGAACTCACTCTGTAAACCAGGCAGGCCTCGAACTCAGAAATCCGCCTGCCTCTGCCTCCCAAGTGCTGGGATCAAAGGCGTGCGCCACCACTCCCCGGGGTGTCTTAGGCTTTTACTGCTGTGAAGACACTATGACCAAGGCAACTCTTGTAAGGACAATATTTAGTTGGGGCTAGCTTACAGGTTCAGAGGTTCAGTCCATTATCATTAAGACAGGAACATGGCAGCATCCAGGCAGGCATGGTGCAGGAGGAGCTGAGAGTTCTACATCTTCATCTGGAGGATGCTAGGAGAATACCGACTTCCAGGCACCTAGGACAGTGACACACCTACTCCAACAAGGACACACTTCCTAATAGTGCCACTCCCTGGGCAGAGCATAGCTCTATCACAGCTGGGATGTCCACATTCATCTTTAGCACACAGTTCACCTCTGGAGTCCTTGGTTTCCTTGTCTAGTAAGCAAGAGAAGCAGAGCCCATGACTACAAAATCCCTTTTGGAGAGGACTAAAAACAATCTTACATCTTCTCTTTATTCTTTAAGGCTTTTAATAGGCAAACTTTAAGGAGCTTAGTTTAGTTAGGCCAGAGGTGAACAACCTGAAGTCTCAGCCCTGGGGAGGTGGCAGCAGTAGGGTTGCAAGTCTGAGCCTGCCTGGGCTCCAAAAAGCTGTTTAATTTTTTTTAATTTTTCAGGTCAAAGGTGAGATGGGCTTGTTTGCTGGTTGAGTCAGCCAAAGGTTTCTCCCTCTAGGGGACATGAACGGTAACTGCAGGGACACTTATACAGAAGAGGGATTGAGTCTGGGGACCCAAAAAAGCAAGTGTTGTCCCTAAACCAACTTCTACAAGCCTGCTCTTCCCTCCTGGCCTGAGCTGCTCTTCCCTCCTGGCCTGAGCCGCTCTTCCCTCCTGGCCTGTGCCGTTCCTCAGTACCTGCTGTGGTGAGCTAGACAGGTGCCCCACAGTCAGTCCTGGACCAGACCTCAGCCTAGACTTAACAGCAGTTATGGAGTCTTGACCAAATTACTTCACCTATCTGAACTCATCTGGCATTTGACTATACTTCCCAGTTCTCAGGGCTGAGAATCTCATATCCTTGAGAAAAAAAAGCAGCCTGGCATCCCGAGAGAGGTGCCCTGGTTTGGATGTGAAGTCCTGTGTTCCTTCGCTGCAGTCACAGTGGCTTGTCTGAATTCCCTGCACAGAGTACTTTAGCCTCACCTGCCATTTATTTATGCTTCCTGGAGGCCGGATGTCTCCATTCCTAAGTTGAGATTTATCTGATGCACCGCAAACCCACAGGAGGGTCTCTTCCTAGGGTTGGCAGGCACCCAGGAGCAGCTGGTAACTACTGGGTACAGGTAGCAGGAGCCTGACTTGGGGTGGGAGGTTGAGGTCATGGAGTTGTCAGCACGGCTCACAGGCGCAGGTGTGAGTTCTTCCCTTATCAGTGTTTGTCCGAACAACCTGGAGTGTTGGCTCGAAAACCGAACTTCCACTAAGGGTAGAGGTCAGGCAGCCTTGGAGGTGGTAAGAGACTGCTCAGAGCCCGGAGGGATCTCTTTCCTTACCTAAGATGTAGATCTTCAGTATATGTCAGACCCTGCTCAGCAGGAGGATGCAGACATGAGTTCTTCAGGGTGACAGGGAAGGCAGGGTGGTAAATAAAGTCACGTACTCATGAGGCATTTGGGAGGAATCTGACACCCAGGTTAACCTGTAGATGACAGGCTTCTTGGAATTGAGGGAAGAGACCATTCAGTTTTCTGGAGAAGACAGTCAAGTCCATGCTTGGCTTTTTTTTTTTTTTTTTTAAAAAAAAACTTGCTATGTATATAAGACTGGACTCAAACTTGGAGTAATCTTATCTCTCCTTCCTGGATATTGGGGATACCCACGTTCACAGATATCCTTGGATTTTTTTTTTTTTAATAGGTCTTGTTCAGCTTGGCCAGGACCTTGCCATGTTTCTCCCTTAGCCTCCTGAGTGCCAGAATTACAATCATCCACCACCATACCTGTTAGAGCCAAGTGTGAAGGCTGAGTAGGGGATAAGGCTAAAGGAAGGGAGGGCCTGGTCAAAGGACAAGCTTGCACAAGGCATGGAGATGAGAAACCACCAGCATCATTGTAGAAACTTAAGTACATGCAAGGCTTTGGTACGGGAAAGAGGGTGGGGAAGTGAGGGTGGTTTCTCTGTGTAGCCCTGGATGACCTGGAACTCACTCTGTAGACCAGGCTGGCCTCGAACTCACAGAGATCTGCCTGCTTCTGCCTCCCAAGTGCTAGGATTAAAGGCAGGAGCATCATACTGGGACTTGAAGCACAACACTAATACTTTGTATATTATAAATTTTTACTGTACAAGTCAGTAAAAAAGGCTCAGAGATGAAGTAGAAACTTCAGGGTTCTTTGGAAAGTCAGTTGTGTGGGATGGTGTTTTGCTGGGGCAAACACGTGACATGAAGGAATGTTTTCCTGAAGCAGACACTGGTGATAGGATGTTCTGCTGAAGCAGACACTGGTGATAGGATGTTCTGCTGAAGCAGACACGTGAAAGGACACGTGCTGAAGGAGTCTTCTCTAACTACACGCATGTATTGGTTCGCCTTACATTTCATTGTTGAGCTCCCTTTCTGACTCCACAGAGAGAAATGTACCGAAAAACTTCTGGTGGTGTTCTGGTGGCTTCGTTCAGCTTCCATGGACTCGGGCCAATTGGCAGAATGATGTGAGCTGATACAGACTCACATGGAGCTCTGCTAAGACACACTCACGTACCGAGGCAAGACACATGGTGAAGCACTACCATTTGAGAACACGTGATGTCTGGAGGGAGTGTAATTAGGACTCGATGGACAGTGATGGGGCTTGCTTGCAACACTTTGTGGTCTTCTTCAGTGATCCTCACTCTGTTGAGAGAGGCAAGGCAAAGGACTTCTCCTGGCCTGGTCCCTCCTGCTGACTCCTGCAGATTCAGCTGAGGCCTGGCTGTTTCTGCTAGGTTGTACCACTGTTGCTTTGTGTTGGTTATCCTGTCACTACTGAACTGGACTGCTGGTGTATTCATGAAGCATTTGCAGGTGGACAGAGCTGCTGCTGCTGCCTTCTGTGAACTGAACTGCTGATTTCCTGACAATGCAGATTGGATTTTCTCCAAAAGAATGATTTCTAAACAGCCCCACTTCCCCAGTGTCCTAAAAACCTTTCTTTCCCACTACTCTGGTGGGTGGTGGGCTGGAAGGGAGGTTACTGTGTAAGAACCATTATTAAAATTAGGGTTGAGAAAAATCTAAACAACACAGAGAAATTAACTATAACTTGCCCCAATCCTATAGCTAGCAAGCAATAGACCCGAGATGGGAACTGGACCTTCTGACTATAGAACATTCCCCACTCTCCCAGGACCAAAGCATAGGGAAACCGCCTGGGAACAGTTGCCGGGTGGCGTCTGAGACTCCTGTTCTTGCCCTCAGCACCCCTTTATGGCACTGTCTGAGCTGGCAGCCTCCTGGAGCCTTTCTGTTGTCTGTCTGCAGTTATTTTCAGGCCTCCGTTTACCACAGAAAGGAAGGAGGCCCCACAATGGGAGTCTGTTGGAAATTAATTTTATTTTTGAGATAGGGCAAGTTCCACTATGCTTGCCTCGAACCTGGATCTTCCTGCCTCAGCCTCCAGAGTTTTGGGATTACAGGTGTGTACCACCACATCCCATTTTAAATAGCAGGAGAAAAAAAAATATGTATTTTTTTAGACAAGGCCTCAGACTCACAGCTACCACCTGCTTCAGCTTTTCAAGTGCCTGCACCACCATAGGGAGCGGGGGACAACCATGTCTTTCTTTCTGGCTATAGGCACGACTGAGCAAGTGCCATCAAAACCAGTCCCATTGTCCTGGGTACAGGTTTGGTTCTGCCATTGTTTATGGGTGGTTCACAGAAAGCAGTGGACGAAAAGGTCTGAGGCCTGCATGTTGAATGTTGTTGCTTAAATAAAGTCATGTCTTATTTAGGGGTTCGGCCAGAACACACCCATTCCAGTTGCCCCATGGACTCTAATCAGTCTGAAGCCCAAAATGGGAGAGTACATTAAAACATACTGGTGTAGGTCCAGGGCCCCTTGTCTAAATTTTATTTTCAGTGTGTTTCTTTCCCTCTGTATTTGCATGGGAAGCTGCCCTGTGGCTTCAAGCTCTCTGTAGCTTCCTTTTTTGTCCAGTCAAATCATGAGGGTAGTCAAGGCCCGACTCCTCGTTGCGTACTTGGGGTCCAGGTACATAGATAGTGTTTCCAGGAGTCTTCATCATGGACTTAAAAATAAGTCTCTAATAGGTGAGAAAACTGAGACTCCCGGATTCGGGATAGCAATCTTGAGGATGGTAACTCATGTGTCTTTGTGCCAGGTTTAAAAGCGCACACTGGTTTCCTTGCCTCTGCAGCAGCCTTCAAAGAGCTGCTCCTCCGCTGCAAAGTGAGAGGAAATCTTTTTCTCAGGTTTTAGATGCCTAAGTTTTCCCTCAGACCAATTAAATCACAATCTCTGGGGTCGAAGCAGACATGGGTGTCTTTTCGGATTCCCTGTTTGATTCCCGTAGGCAACCGGGACACTGCCTTGCCCTCTATTTTAACAGCTAGAGCCACGGGCTGGCGCTCATGACAGCAAAATCCAAACGGAGGCGCGAAGGGAGGAGAGAAGGGGGCTAATTCCCCTTATCTCAGCGTCAGAACCTGGGGCGGGGCCCGGACGGGGGTCCCTGGAGGCTCAGGTGTGGCGCGGCTGCAGGAAGTAACCCCCTCCGGTGGCCCGGAGCGCTGGGCGATTGCGCCATCCTACTCGGCTTTCGTAACTGCGAGCCGGGGCTGCCAAGAGGAGCTTCAGCACCGGTTCCTCAAATGTTTCGCTGTTGCCAGGACGGCCCGCTGCTGTGCGTCACGTGCAAGTGGGAAGTCGCGCCGCCACCGAGCTGAGCCACGCCGGGGTGAGCGCTCGCAGTGCAAGCTGAGTGTAGAGCCCGAGGCCGACAGCGACTGCTCTCGCGGTTCCAGTCTGCCGGCCGCCCGGTCCCGGCTGCGGAGCTGCTCCGCGCCCGCCGCCCCGCATAGAAGGAAGCATGCTGGCCGTTGGCTGCACGCTGTTGGTCGCCCTGCTGGCCGTACCCGCGGTCGCGCTGGTCCTCGGGAGCTGCCGCGCGCTGGGTAAGAGGACCCGGAGTGGGCCTGGGGAATGTGACACTGTCTGGTTCCGTCGGTAGAGTGAGCTCCCGCCGGTACCGGGTGCCAGCTTGGGGCTGACCCACCTGTGCTGACGCGATGGAGGTTCGCGCGCCCCCTGTTGCGTCTAGCGCCTTTCGCTGTGGACTCCTGTGTTTTGGCAGTTACCTAAAGTCTGAGTACAGGACAGTGTGTTTTCCTGAAACCTGACTCCGGTGTCTGGTTCCCAGTGTTCCCAGTCTTACTCAACTGCATCCCGGGTCGCTCCAAAAAGAGATACCCAAAGGGCACGCCCTAGCGGAGTAGTAGTCCCTTCTGAAGAGTCCTTTGTGCCACTGGCTCTCTCTCTCTACTTTAGTTGTGGCACCTCGCGTGGCTCTCCTTAGTTCTACTGCATGTTATGCCATGTGTAATGACAGTGACCGGACAGTGAAGGGTCTGAGTCACGGGTGTTCCCGCCTCACATACTTACTCTTTTAGCCAACTAGCCCTGGCATGCAGAATGCCAACACCCACATCCACTCCAGTCCTGTGAATTTGACAGCAAAGTATGTGGGTCTTTCTGGAACTGTGCCCTGGCCCCCTGCCCCAGCTCTCCCTGATTAGCAGGTGGACTAGGTGGAGGGTAGAGTCACTGTGCTTGTCTTCTCTGCACTCTGCCTTGTGGGTCTAGGCCTCTCTTTGGGCTCTGGCTTCAGGCCCAGCAGCCTGCCTGGTCTCTTCTGGAGGAACTGGGAAACTGCTTCTCTACAGGTTTAGGGGCTGAGGACTTATTCAACTACATAGAGAGAACCAAAGGACACTATCCTATGCTGGTCACAGAGACAGTGGCTTCCAGGCTTTCTTTCTGCCTGGAAGGCAGTCTTCCCCAAGCTCACCTTGGTACCCCTGTGTGTATTTTCTTCATTGTTTTTTAGACAGGGTCTCACATAACCCAGACTGTCCTCAAAGTTGTGCCTCTTCTGCCTCTATCTCTTGAGTGCTGGGACTTCAGGTATTAACCACCACCCCGTATTTTACAAAATACCTTTAATCCTCTACTGGATTGACATAAAGTTTTCAAGGAGCCTGAGGTCCAGAGAGGTGCAGTGGGAAGCTGTCAGGCCCAGCTGCTGGATCCCTAGCCCCTCCATGTCTCAGTGTTCCCCTGTGGTAGATGCCCAGTGGGCAGAGCTGAGGGCATCTGGGGTAAGCTGAGCATCACTCTCATCTGGTGGGATTCTGGGGCAGAAGACACTGATGAAAGAGAAGATCCTCATTTAGCTTTTCATGGTGCCAGGCAAGACTGAGGCCTTCTCTTCCATCTTGGGAGAGCAGGAGTGGACCTCTCTGCCTGTCTCACTTACTACTCAGCACACCCCAGAGCACCCCACCACAACTTCCCTTTGTTCCTAAGGAGCTGCAAGACACTTCGGAGACAGCGGGTTCTGTTTTCCTGTGGTTCAGAAAGGACACCCAAGGGTGGGGGTGTCTTCTGACCCGAACAGCCTTTAGAAGGCAGAACTGGGAGTCTGGGGAGGAAGTGAAAGCCTTCCCAGCTCTGAAGGAAAAGGCAGAGAAGTAGAAGTCCCCAGCCCATCTCCCACACCCACACTTGCACAGCTACAAACTGGAGAGTGACAATTAAGAAACAAGCACCAAACAGGAAGTGTGGAGCAAATGACTGAGATGTTTGGCCTTAGAGAAGTGGGGCCAGCTGGAGATGGCCCCACTTCTATCACCCCTCTATCTATCATCCTTAGTGGTTTTGCCTTCATGTATTCATGTCTGTGTGAGGGGCCCAGATCCCCTGAAGTTTCAGTTATGAGCTGCCATGTGGTGCAGGGAATTGAACCTGGGTCCTCTGGAATTACAGCCAGTGCTCTTAACTGCTGAGCCATCAATAGGTGGGATTTTTATATTCTGCCCCTCCAGGGCCAGCTAGGACTCCTCTGTGTCTTCCACCTAGGGTCCTGAACCAGCTGGGATTGAGGCTTCTGCTAGGTCGAACTTTCTAGGTGCTGCTGACTGAGGAGAGGCTGGGCATGGGTGGCTTCAGTTCCCCTTTCCTTCTGCAAGGCAAGAAAAAACACAGCAGCACAGATGCCTAAGTATCTACATCTCCTCTCGACTTCTGAATTTCCTTTGGGGCAACCTCTTTCTGTCTACAAAACCTACCTGAGTTCCTAACCTCATCCTGAATCAGTATTTTTCTACATTTTTATCTAGCATCAGATTTCAGCTAGGAAGGATCGATCTTTGTAAAAAAAAAAAAAAATTCACAATTTTTTAAAACATTAGTTTGTTTGTTTGTTTGTTTGTTTTTTTATTTTGAGACAGGCAGGGTTTTGCTGGGCAGTGATGGCACACGCCTTTAATCCCAGCACTTGGGAGGCAGAGACAGGTGGATTTCTGAGTTCGAGGCCAGCCTAGTCTTCTGAGTGAGTTCCAGGACAGCCAGGGCTACACAGAGAGGCCCTGTTTCAAAAAACCAAGAGAGAAGGGGGAGGGGGTTCTCTGGGTAACCCTAGCTGCCCTGGAACTCACTCTGTAAACCAGGTTGGCCTTGAACTCAGAGACCTGTCTGTGCCTCCCAAGTGCTGGGATCAAAGGCCATGGTGCCCAACCAAAAATGACAATTCTTGACCCCTGGCCATTCATTAAACATGTATCAGGAGAGCAGAGAGTGAGGTCTAC
>JADRCH010000009.1:1065302-1069519 GCA_019843965.1 Rhynchomys soricoides
TGTGGGCTCACGAGGAACTGTTAATCAGTGAGCCACCATCTTTCTAGTCTCAGGGCTAATGCTTTAGCTGACCCTCAGCAGCTTTCACTAATCCACTTGTCTCCTGCCAGCTCTGCCTGGTGTTTCTAGCATAGGGTGCTCCTGAATCCAGGGGCCTGTTATCTGACTCACTTCTCTCCCTATCTCCTTCCAGAAAATCATTCTTTGGGCTTCCCTTTCTGTGGTGGTTACAGTAACTGTGGCTCTAAGTGTTAACTTCATTGGAGAAACTGTGTCAGACCCATTGTACAATAGTACAGCTTTAGGTGAGTGGAGTGCCAGCCAACTCTTGGCTGGGCAGGGTAGCTACAGGCCAGCAGGTGCTGGATGAGTAATCAGAGGTCATTCTGGGGCATGTGGGAACTGAGACATCTATAGGACATCCAAGAAAGGATGCTAAACTAGGTCTGGTGGATTGCAGGTTTGTAATCACAGTATGAGACAGAGAGAGAGAGAGAGAGAGAGAGAGAGAGAGAGAGAGAGAGAGAGAGGCAGAAGTTCAAGGCCAGCTTAGGCTACGTAAGAGCCCTGGAAGTGGGGTGTGAGGAGAGAATGGGAGTGAGAAATGCCTATGGATCCTGAGAAGGAGCCGGCAGCAACTTGGGAATGAGACCTGAACTTGAGATTCACCTACAGGCAGATCCCTCCATCCCCCCTCCCCTTTTGTTTTTCTTTTTGAAACAGTGTCTCTGTGTATCCCCTGGGACTGACCTTGGAGTCATTATGCAAACCATGCTGGCCTCAAACTTACAAAGATCTGCCTGCTTCTGCCTTCTGAGTGCTGAGATTACATCTGGCCAGATGTTACTTTAAACTTTTAGAATTACCAAACTCACCCTGCTTGACAATAGAAAGAATATGACTCAGGGGTCGGAGCTGAGGCACTGGAGCCTTCTGATCAGAGGAAACAGAATTAGAGAAGACTATGACTCTGAGGCCAGTGAACAGGACAGTATAAGGAGAGTTGGTGTCCTGAGAACCCAGGAGGACAGTGCCCATGAGTGGAGTGCTCTTTTTGTTTGTGGTTTGGTTTGTTGTTGTTGTTGTTTTTTGAGACAGGGTTTCTCTGTATATCCCTGGCTGTCCTGGAACTCACTCTGTAGACCAGGCTGGCCTTGAACTCAGAAATCTGCCTGCCTCGGCCTCCTGAGTGATGGGATTAAAGGCGTGCGCCACCAACTGCCAACTGCCTGGTAGGAGTGCTCCTCCTCAAATGCTCCTAAAATGTCAGGCAGGTTGACCCAGGCTTGGCCAGTGGATTCAACAACAGGTAGGCCACTGGTGGTGACTTTGGTCTGAAGAACTTTGGTGGAATGGTGGGAGCCAAAGACAGGAAGAGACAGCAGGTCTGGTCAGCTCTTTTGGCATTTCAGAGCATATTTGTTGGCTAAAGTATGATTGACAAAGAGGAGTTTTAAAAGACTATTGAAATGTGTGTGCTTTTATATGTTGATCGGAAGGATCCAGAGACAAAATGATTGAAAGAAGTAAAAATTGGTTGGGCAAAGCCCTTGAGTAAGTAGTAAGGAGAAAGAGATCCAGAGAGCCTCAGAAACTGTCCACGATCATACAGCAAGGGTGTGACAGACCAAGGCCTGAGCTTGCGCTGTAAGTTTTTATTTTAGTGTGTGTGTGTGTGTGTGCAGGTGTACGGGCAGGTTCACAAGCATATATATGCACATATATGTGGAGGTCATATACAAGACACACATGTGAAAGCCAGACATGGTCACTGGTGTCTTCTATTGTTCTCTGGTTTATTTTTCTAGACAGGGTCTCTCTGGCTGGCCGGCTGGCTTGGGGAGTCTACTTTCCTCTGCCCCAGTCCTTGTACCTTCACTTGGATTTCAGACACAAACCTTTGTGCTCCGATTTTTGCCAGGTGCTAGGGGCTTGAACTCCTGCTTTACCAACTAAGTCGTTCCCCCTACCCCTCCTACTGGATGTACGTGTCTTCCAGGGCACAGGTACAACAAGGTCATTTCTCTTCCTGGTGTCCTCATTAGAGACTTAGGGACAGCGTACTGATTAGTGTGACCAAGATGATCCTCTTCCTGCCCCAGGAAGTTCCCATTGCCTTCTCTTAAGAACTGAAGAAAATACTCCAGGCTGTGTTGTGGGTTCAAGCCAACCCAGTGTGGTCTCTCTCACCCCACCCCTCAGCATCTATTCATATCACTTTTAGTCTAGGGAAGGTTTTGTAAGCACGTTGCTCTCGTCCATCTCCAGGAGGGGCACCTGGGCTTTAGGGCTAGGCTGCCCAGGAGCCTCTGGGACCATTACTTTAGACCTCCAAAGATGTAACAGTAGTTTCCGATACTGAAACAAACCAGAGCAGGGGCTCAGCTGCTGAGGATCCTACGTGCCTGTTTTGATAAGAGGCGAAGGCTGTGGTGTGAAGGCTTCGTCACAGGAATGGGAAGGAGGCTGAAGTTAATAATAGTTACAGTTCACACAGCAGCTCAGATTGCTGAGATTAGGTGTTTTCTGAAAACAGCGAGCGCAGAGGGTTTCACCTCAGATATGAATGTTATCCTCACAGCAACCTTTTGAGGAGAGTACAGTCATTATCTTCGCTCTGTGGATAGAAAGAGCAAGGGCTGAAGAGGTAGAAAGTCCTAGAACTTGCTATGTAAACCAGGATGGCCTTAAGCTTGTGCCAATCCTCTCGTCTCTGCTTCCTAAATTCTGGGATTACAGATGTGGTCCTAAACAGAATTTATTTATTTATTCACTTTAGATAGTTCATTATATGAATATATCCACTTTTTTACCCAGCCCCTCCCCTAGATTCTGGGCGCGGAAATTAGGGCCTTGCTCATGAAGGGCAAGCATGCTGCCAACTGAGCTAGTCGCCCACACCCAGTCTCTTTAGATGGACATTTTAGCACATCCCACATTGCTGTTGCAGACATTGCTGAGGGGAATGATTTCAGCACCCCCCATACTTCAACAGTATAGCCACAGGATAAAGTCCTCCAGGGGAACTGACGGGTCAAATGCCCACAAGCTTTGTAATTGGAAAAGGAGAAGTGCCAACTTATGCTCCGGCAAAACATAAACAAGCCTACGTCCACACACTCTATCAGTGTGTTATTAAAGTGACATCTGGCCCAGCGTGTGGCCCACACCTTTAATCCTGCGCTCAGGAGGCAGACTGGATGGGTCTGTGATTTGGAGACTAGCCTGGTCTACAGAATGAATTCCAAGCCAGCAGGGCTACATTAGAGACCCTGTCTCAGAAACAAACCAAACCAAACAACAATAACAATGTAAACAAACCTAAAACAAAAATACAAAATCAAACAACCAAAAACTGGCCTCTGCAAGGAACAGTCTGTGTTCTTTGCACGCAGCTTCTGAGGCTGGATGGGTGTTCCCTTGTGCAGCAGGCATTTCATATTTTATATTTGCATAACCTGCCTGCTTATACTGTTCGTATTTTACTGAGCTGTGAACTTGTCTCATTGTTTACGGAAGCTCTTACTAGATACAGGAACTTGGTCTTCTCTGATACGAGTCGTAAATATTTTCCAGCTTGTCTTTTGATAGCAAAGGTTTTTTGTTTTTTTCCCCCACACAGATTTGTTTTGCTTTCTTTCGTTTTGTCTTTGTAACAAGGTCTTGCTGTGTAGTCCAGGCTAGCTTCAAACTTCCAAGCCTCCTATCTTAGTATCCTGAGTACTGGGATTGCAGGAATAGCCTACCATTCTCAGCAAGATTTTTCTTAAAGCTGCAGTTGAATTTATATGGCCTCTGAATTTGTGTCATATTTAGTGAGATCTTCTTCATGCTAATATCATTTTAAAAGATTCTTCTTTTTCCTTTATTTTCAAGAATTTAAAATTTAAAAAATTGCGTCTATACATCTAGCATCTGAGAAACAGGATTACTTGGAGTTGAAGGCCAGCCAATTTACAGCGTAAGACCTGTCTCCAAAACCTAAATAATATGTATATTTTAAAGAGAATGGAGAGATGGCTCAGTGGTTAAGAGAACATACTGTTGTTGCTGAGGACCCAAGTTGTCAGTGCCCATGATGGGTAGCTTACAACTGCTTGTAGCTCCAACTCCAGGGGATCTGATGATGTCTTCTTCTGGGAACTGTGGGTGCCTGTACTCATGGGCATTAACATACCCATACATACTTAAGCACACACACACATACATATACAGCA
>JADRCH010000009.1:1082470-1167701 GCA_019843965.1 Rhynchomys soricoides
GTGAGTTCACTGGTATAAGTGCATGCTGCTGAGTGAGTTCTCTCTTAGACCAGCAAGAGTTATAGCAGTTGTGAGCTGCCCTGTGTGGGTGCTGAGAACAGAACTCAGGTCCTTGGAAGAGATGTCGTCACTCCTAACTATTCATCTATCTCTCTAGCCTCTGGCATTTTTCTATTTTCATCCATAAGTCCAAGACTCTGGAGGTAGAGAGGGACAGTGGCCACCATTCTGACATTTCACCTATTGGACCATCCTCTGTAGCATGAAAGACATCCATATGGCCAGGCAGAAGCCCTGCTTCTCTGATGCAGTGTATCTGAACATGGTCAGGTTGCCCTGGCTTGTTGTTTGCAATTTGCTTATTCCCTCCTCTCTGATGGCGGCTGAGGATAGTGTATAGGAGAACAAACAGGCCAAACATCGGATAAAACCTCTTTCCAAGCTAGAAGGCTTCAAAGGTCAGAGAGAGTCTTGTGCTTATCCTCAGTGTCAGGAACACATGTGGGGACATGAGGTCAGACACTCTGGCAGCAGCTGGCCTCTCTGAATCCTTGGCCAGATGTGTTGCTGACTCTTGCTGACTTGAAGTCAGATGTTTGGTTTGAAGAGCCACATATACCTAACCTGGAAAGGCCATGTTCCCTAGACTCTTGTTTCCTCAGCCAGTGGGACTACTTTTATCCAAGGCTCATTTTATCTATTTGTCTATTTATCATAGATTCTGTGAGTCTATAATCTATCATCTCTACTAAGAAAAGAGTGGATTTGCCTCTCTAGTCTGTTTTGAGAGTCCCAGGCTGGCCTTAAGCTTTTGGTGATCTCCCTACCTCAGGCTTCCAAATGGAGCTTATGGACATGAATCACTCTGCCTGCTCAGTGCCCCCTGGATCTTTAATCTTTGTTTTCCTTCAGTGTAGCCCCATGGTTTTTTCTTTTTTCTTCACAGTATGAAGAATATGTTTGTTACTTTTTACTTTCCAACTTGGTCTCTAAAATAAAAACAGCTGTGCCTAGGTGTTTGCATCATGATGGTGGATATGTAGGGTCCTGGTTGGAGCAGAGAGAGTCTGAAGCCTTGGCTTTCTTCTCCCTGATCCTAGTAATTCTCAGTGTTGGTCACCACGTATAAAATGGCCACTGTGCAGCTGGTTGCGCTGAGACTTCTTGTGTATTTGTGAATGCTGGGTTCCCACGTGAGAACTGGACATTCATCCTTAGGTGAATTCATAAGTTCAGTAGCAAAAGGGTGGCTGCCATGTGCCAGGCACCATTCTAGACACTGAGGTAAAACAGGGTGTTTGTCCTTACGGTGCCTGGGTCAGTCCCTCCCCCTCATTTAGAGAAGAGGTTCTCTTTTATTTTTTATTTGTTTGTTCATTTATGTATTTATTGGATTTTTGGAGACAGGGTTTCTCTATGTAGCCCTGGCTGTCCTGGAACTTGCTCTGTAGTCCAGGCTGGCCTCAAACTTGTACAATCTGTCACAGAGTGCTCCCAAGTGCTGTGATTAAAGGTGTGTGCCACCACATTCTGGCTTTTTTTTTTTTTAAAGATTTATTTTGTTTATACAAGTACACTGTAGCTGTTTTCAGACACCCCAGAAGAGGGCATCAGATCCCATTACAGATGGTTGTGAGCCACCATGTGGTTGCTAGGAATTGAACTCAGGACCTTTGGAAGAGCAGTCAGTGCTCTTAACCGCTGAGCCATCTCTCCAGCCCCCCGGCTTATTTTTAATGTTTTTTTTTTTTTTAAATAATAAAAAGTAAATGATAATATTATCGTGCGTGTATGGTATATGTGTGTGTTCTGTGGGCTTGCCACAGCACACACGTGATCAGAGGATGACTTTTGGGAACTGGTTCTCTTTGTCCAACTCAAGTCCTCTTACATGAGTTTATATGGCAAGGATTTTAACTTACCGAGCCATCTTGATGGCCCTGTGCCTTAAGTCTTGAGGTAAAGACAGATTTGGATTTGGTTGTGTGGCAGTGAGTGGCGGTGACATGGTAGGGAAGATGGCACAAGGGTAAGCTTTAATTCAACTGGGAATGAAGGATGCCATTCAGAAAAGGGTGTTGGCTGAACCCTGAAATACACATGATGTACTGCTGTGGGGATGGCATGGGGGAAGGAAAGAGGAGTATCGGGACAGGCAGAGCATAAGGAGAGAGGGAGGGCGAGGCTCTGAATCTTCCTGGGTGTTGACAGGTGGCTTCAGAGGCCAGGAAGGCACCCGGGGTCCTGCAGAGCCTCTGGATCTTCAATCTGTGGGCAGAATCAGGTCCTTAAAGATTTGTTTCATTTCTTTTGTTTCCTTCCTTCTTTCTCCCTTCTTTTCTCCTCCTCCTCTTCTTCTTCTCTCTCTCTCTCTCTCTCTCTCTCTCTCTCTCTTTCTCCCTCTTTTTCAGGTTTTTCAGGATAAGGTTTCAAGATAGGGTTTCTCTGTGTAGCTCAGGCTGGCCTGGAACTCAAAGATTCCCCTGTCTCTACTTCCCAAATGCAAGGATAGTGCTGGGACTAACCACTATGCCTGCCTCTTTCTTTTTTTAATGGCAAGGTCTCAAAGTGTAGCTCTGACTGACCCAAAACTTGCTATGTAGACCAAGTTGACCTCAGCCTTGAACTCTCAGAGATCTGTTCACCTATCTCCCGAATGGGGGGGCATTAAAGGGGAACACCACCTCACCTGTCTCTTTAGAGGGTTTTCTATCAAAGGAGCTCAGTTGCTGGATCCTGGCTTGAGAGAGTACACTGTAGCAGATAGCTCGGTGGTCTGGGAGGTTTCTGGAGGCCAGACAGATGTGGTGCAGGCTGGACCATGGGAGGATTCCACAGGTGTTATTCTGGAGACCTTTGACTTCTCCAAATCATGCACAAAGTCCCATTTTCAAGTTGCTGTGGCTTACTTTGTGTTTTTCTTCCACAGAGGTGGCAAATGGTACAGTGACGAGCCTGCCGGGGGCCACTGTTACCCTGATCTGCCCCGGGAAGGAAGCAGCAGGCAACATTACCATTCACTGGGTATACTCTGGCTCACAGAACAGAAAGTGGACTACCACAGGAAACACACTGGTTCTGAGGGCCGTGCAGCTCAGTGACACTGGGGACTATTCGTGCTCTCTGGATGATCACCTGATTGGGACTGTGCCCTTGCTGGTGGATGGTGAGTTGTGCCCTCGGTGTCCTTAGAAGTGCTTCCGAGGGTAGCTTCAATGTCCTCTGCATTCCAGAAAGACTCCCTGACTGAACCTTTAAGTTTGTCGTTTTTGGCTTAAGAATTTCAGGAAAAGGCCACTGCCCGGCCTGTGTGTGGCCAGCAGTGAAAGCCATCTGGCAGCTTTAATAGCTCTGGACTCCCAGCTAGGCACCTGGGCTTAACTCCTGCTAACTCCCTCAGATTCTTTTGGCCAAATAAAGAAAACTTTATCATGTTTCCATGTTGCAAAGTGGTTGCAAAGAAAAAGTAAGTGTTTGAGGGTTGAAAACTGCCCAGCACATGTGGAGCACACATGAGACTCTCAGAGGGCACACCCTGAGGATTAGCAGGTTAAGGGCTCCCTCAGCTCCAGTGGAAGCTGGAGGGTCCCTGCCCTGTGGCAAGCCCTGCTCTCAGCCACGGTCTTCCTTATGTCCTGTGTAGTCCTTCCAGTGTCCGTTTGTCCAGTGTCAACATCAGGTGAGGCCACAGGTGCTAGTTTTGCGTCGTCTTTTCAATCTTTTAGAGCAGTGGCTCTCAGCCTTTCTAATACTGCGGCCCTTTAATACAGTTCCTCATGGTGTGGTGATCTCTCTCCAACCATAAAATGATTTTCATTGCTACTTCATAACTGTAATTTTGCTACTGTTACGAATTGAACGTAAATGTTTTTGGAGATAAAGGTTTGCCAAAGGGGTTGTGATGCACAGGTTGAGAATCACTGCTGTAGCCAGAGGCCCAAACAATAATGACACCTTTCTCTCTGTGCCCGGGACTCCTTGGCTGGTTTGTCCCGGGGGAATTGGGTCATTTGTGGCTCCGAGCTGAAGCAGGTAGTCCCCTCAGCCAGGGTGGTGGTGGTGGTAATGATGCACATGGCAGGTGTGTTTTGGAGGCCTTGCACCCCCTCATCCTGCTGCATTCTCTTTCAGTTCCCCCTGAGGAGCCTAAGCTCTCCTGCTTCCGGAAGAACCCCCTCATGAATGCTGTTTGTGAGTGGCATCCGAGCAGCCCCCCATCTCCAACTACGAAGGCTGTGCTATTTGCAAAGAAAATGTAAGCGGCAGGTGGGGCTGTGGGCTCCTGTTTAGCTGATGCTCACTGGTGTCCTACAGCCAAGGGATGAAGGGTGGAGGGCTCCAGGCAACTGTGAGTGGATGCGGACCTTTTAATTTTTTTAGATTTATTTTATTTTATGTGTATGAATGTTTTGCCTGAATGCATCTATGTGCACCATATACATGCCTATTGAATCTCCTGGAACTGGGGTTAGAGGTGGTTGTGAGCCACCATGTAGGTGCTAGCACTCAATTCCAGGGCCCTCTGCAGGAGCAACAAGTGCCTTTGACTACTGAGCCATCTCTTCAGCCCCAGGACCAATGTTTTATCAGTAGAAAGTTTTTCCAAGTCTGTCACATAACACGTGTAAGGCCATGTTTTGATCCTCAGTTATTTCAAAAATTAAAGAAGAGAAAAGAATGAAAGAAAAAGGGAAAAAAATTCTTTGAAATCAAGGAACTGAGCCATAGGCTCAATTCAGTTTACATTACCCAGCAGCTATGGGAAATGCATGCTGGGGGTCGGTGAGACTGATTAATTTGCTTGAGGTCATCTAGCTAGGAAGTGGTTCTAAGTGGTTAGGAAGAGAACCCAAGCCAAGGATGGGCTGACCATTTTCCATCAAGGTCCAAAGGTTTGGGGTGTTGCCCTACAGGAAAGGTACAAATGGCCCTGGGGCTGTGGAATGAGGCCGAAAGGCTGCTAGCAGTACCTTGGTCCTGTGAACGTTATAAAGACAGGATACAGAGAGTGGTCATGGCTGGGGGGTGAGGTGCGACCCATCCAGACCTTTGCCTACTAGAAGATGGCATGGAGACCTGGGGCCAGGGAGGTAGAGGAACTGTAGTCTCCACCCACAAGCCACGTCTCTTACGCCTAGATATTTCTAGTAAAGCTTGAGTGGTCAGAGTGGTATTCCTACTTATGGGTCCTTCCTTTGGGTGTAGTTACTACCAGTCAAACATGGCCCCTGAATATTAAGTGGAAATTCTCTGAAGTAAACAAATGCATGCTGTAAATTGGGTCATTCTAAGTAACCCCACCCAGTTGTGAATAAGCTCTGGCTACCTGTGCTGTTCCACAGAACTCTTGATCATCTGGTCGCCAGTATTTGTGTTCATCAAGCCTGGCCCTAGAACAAGATCAGGCAGTGATCAAGAGCATAAAACATGAGAACCAGAGGTTCACCTGGGAGCCTGGCAGTAGTGCAGGGCATTAGGAACACATGGTGACCAGGATAGGGCCTGCTACTCTGAAGTCTCGGTTCTCTCACCGAAGGGTCTTAGAAATACCCCTAGCAGATGGGGGAGAATTTCCATATTACAGAACCAGTGTGGCCACCAACACAGGGTGAGCCCAAGATTCTTCTCTGAGTCTGAGGTTGCTCGATAGTTTTCTAGTGGTAGGGAAAGTGGAAGTGGGTGAGATCTCAGGCTTCTGGGTCTGCTGGGATGGTTTCTGACTTTCCTTGGTCATCTTCAGAATTCTTTTCTATTTTTCCCCCTCCCTCCTGTTCCCCTTTACTTGGGTGCTTTGGTGATTCGCCAGCATTTGTGTGGTATCACCTGAGGAAGGGCTTTTCTTATTCCTTTCTGTATCCTTTATGGTGTGAAGGACAAGACCCAGAAAGGAAATCAGAGATCAAGAAACATTGACAAATGTGAGACCAGAGGGGCCTTTTCCTCTGCCTGTCCCTCATTGGCTGGGCTCTGCCAAAGATCCTATCAAATGCGCACTAATGGCATTAGCTTTCCTATTTTCTAGGGAGAAAAATAAACTCTTGGGTTGAAAAGCTTGCTGAAAGTCATAGACACTAATAGGAGCAGACACGGGCTGAGTTGAAGCCTGAAAGCTAGAATCACTTCCCGAGCTTCCAATCCCTGGGCCAGACTTCTTTCTCTTGAAAAACAAACACAAATTGCTCGAACCTTTGTGCCCTTCTCTGTTGCGTCCTACAGCAATACCACCAACGGGAAGAGTGACTTCCAGGTGCCCTGCCAGTATTCTCAGCAGCTGAAAAGTTTCTCCTGCCAGGTGGAGATCCTAGAGGGTGACAAAGTGTATCTCATAGTGTCGCTGTGCATTGCAAACAGTGTGGGAAGCAAGTCCAGCCACAATGTAGCATTTCAGAGCTTAAAAATGGGTAAGTGAGCTCCACTCTGCAGCTCCTTCCTTCTCTTGAGGAACATTTTTTGAGTATGTTCCTGATCTATCCCTGGGAGAGTCAGGGAGGATGTGCAGAGGGGATTGGGGGCTGGGTCTTCTGGGGCATTGCTGATAAATAAATGAGGGTCTTCTCAAGATGAACAAGGGGTGATCCAATGAGGTTTTGCTTACCAGGTGCAAAGGTTCTGGGTTCTATTTCCACTAAATAAATAAAATTTAAACCTTTCTGGGGAGTGGTGTATGGCTAGCAGTGGGGATGTCTGCCGAGCCTTTGAGGGTCTCTTCTGGACCATGCTTGCTGCTGCATAGAAGCCCTATTCTCTCTCCACAGTACAGCCGGATCCACCTGCCAACCTTGTGGTCTCAACCATACCTGGAAGGCCTCGGTGGCTCAAAGTCAGCTGGCAAGACCCTGAGTCCTGGGACTCAAGTTACTACTTACTGAAGTTTGAGCTTCGATACCGACCTGTATGGTCAAAGACGTTCACAGTGTGGCTGGTAATTCGTTTCCTTTGTTTGGAGATAAAGTTTCACCCTGTAGTAGCTTTGAACTTATGACAATCCACCTCCTAAGTTCTCAAGTGCTGTAACTCCAAAAGTCAGCCTCCATGCCCAGCTAAGATCTAGATCTAAACAGAAAAATGCCCCTAGGGGAAGTAGGACACCAGAAAAGAAGTAGGTTCTGGCCCAGGTTTGCCCCTTCCATCCTTCATAGTCTCTGGTGAGTCATTTAACTTTATGAGTCTTGGCTCTGTCTTTATAAGATAAGACTAATAATGCCATGCCAGGAGAATGCTGGGTTCGACATAAAACAAGGGACGAAGCTTGCCGGGTTCTGTCACCTACAGTGACTTCAGAATGCTTAAGAATGACTCCACCTCAGCCTCCTGAGTAGTGTGAGCCTCAGCCAAGTGGAAAATAGGGTGGTCAAGAGTGCCCTCTCCCTGTAGCATTGCCTCACTGGGCCACTGGGACTCACCATGTCTCCATCCTCAGCTCCGGGTGGCCCAGCATCAGTGCATCATCCATGATGCCTTGCAAGGAGTGAAGCACGTGGTACAGATCCGTGGGAAGGAGGAGTTTGACCTTGGCCAGTGGAGCGAGTGGTCCCCGGAGGTCACGGGCACTCCTTGGATAGGTACCTGGGTCTACGCGGAGGGAGGATGGGACATCTTTTAGCTTGTGAGTGTATCAGCCGTCCTGTACTCTATGGAGGAGGCTTTCTTACAGCGCTCTCTTCTTCCAAGCTTACTTTTGGCTATGACCTGGGTAAGGAGCACCTAACTGCTAGAACTTATTTAATGAAGCCATTTAAATCGGAGCATTTAAAAAGCTAGATTGTGTTAGTCTGTCCTTGACAGGTGTGAGTGTGTGTGTGTGTGTGTGCTTGTGCTTGTGTGTGACACAGCTCTTACTATATGTGGAGCACATATAGTCTTGGTGAGGTGAATAACTCACAGCTTTGTGCAAAGGATATTTTCCCGTACAGGACAATGGTTGTTTGACAGCAGTCTCCTGTGACCTAGGTTGATCTTGAACTCACTGGTAGCTCAGGGTGATGTTCAACTTCTCTTGCTTCTGTTTCCCTGGGATCACAGGTGTGTATCATCATACCTGGTTCCCATGGTGCCAGGTGTTGAATGCAGGGCCTCGTGTGTTCTAGGCAAGGGAAATCTATGCTACAGCCCCTTCACCAGCCATGTGCCTTAGATAGTCATAAGCAGCATTAAGGATTCCTGTTTCAGGGCTGGAGCGTATTCAGTGGTTAAGAGCATTTGCTCTTCTGGAGGATGAACTCTCCGGTTTGCTCCCCAACATCCACATCTGGTGGCTAATAACCACCTGCAACACCAGTGCCTTCTTCTGCACAGTGTGGGAACACACACACACACACACACACACACACACACACACACACACACGCACACACACACACACAAAGTTTTTGTTAGAGTCCCAGCCCCTACTGTTTCCTTTGCTGCACTAAGAGATTCAAAGTTTTATATATGATAAGAAAGTATTCCACCACTGATCTATATCCCTGGCCTGGTCTAGAAACAGCTTCTTCAAAAATTTCTTTTGGCAGGGCAGTGGTGGCACACGCCTTTAATCCCAGCACTTGGGAGGCAGAGGCAGGCGGATTTCTGAGTTCGAGGCCAGCCTGGTCTACAGAGTGAGTTCCAGGACAGCCAGGGCTATACAGAGAAACCTTGTCTCAAAAAACCAAAAAAAAAAAAAAAAAAAAAAAATTCTTTTGGCTAAACGTGGTGGAAGCAAGGCACCCTGTGAGTTCAAGGTCAGCCTGATCTACATAGTGAGATCCTGTTTCAAAACAAACAACTACAACGAAAACCCAAGGTTTTTGTTTTTAATTGTGGTACAATGTGCATGACAGAAAATTTACTTTTAAAACTCTTTTGTAGGAGGTTTTTTGAGAAGGGTCTCATTATGTACTCTGCTCTTGAACTCTGATTTTACGTGGCCTCCTGAGTACTGGGATTATAGGCGTGAGCCACCACGCCTTCTTATTATAACTGTTTTTGTGTGTTTGGAGGCCAGAGGTCAACCTGCTGTGTTCTTCCTCGTGTACCGTACCCATCGGTTTTTGCTATAAGCTTTCCCATCGGCCTGGTGCTTGCTGAGTGGACTGGGCTGGTGGAGCAGAGAGCTGCTGGGATGCTCCCGGTCCACCTCCCTCCCATGCCTGTCCTGTTTTTTCTAACATGGATTCTGGGCTTTGAGTGTACATGGCCAGCCCTGTTTTAATCGTTGTTCAGTGGTGTTAAGTACATTCAAAATGCAGCCCATCAGTTTCTGATCAGGCCATTTGCATCTTGCCGAGCTAGAGTCCCTGGACCTTGAACAGTCACTTCCCATCCCAGTCCCTTCCTAGGATGTCCATCCTACTTTCTGTTTCTGAGTTCGACCTCCTGAAACACTTCGAGTAAGCGGGTTATTCGGAAACCTTTTGTGTCTGACTTATCTCACTTAGCACAGTGCCTTCAAGGTCCATTCAAACTGTGGTGTGGGTTAGAATTTCCTTCCTGTTGGAGGCCAGGGAGTGTCCCGTTGTACACAAACGTCATGCTGCAGTTCCCTGCATTTGACAGTGGACACTTGGGCTGCCTCTGCCCTTTGGTGCATGACTAATACGGCCATGAACATTCTACTGAGGACGGGTGTTCAGATCTGTTGTGTATACACACACACACACACACACACACACACACACACACGGCAATTGTATTTTCAGTGTTTTGGAGGAATGACCACAGCAGCTGTTCCACTTTACATTGTTTGAGAGTTCACAAAGTTTTCCCTATTTTATTTTATTTTTGAGACAGGGTGTTACTATTTCTGACCTAGTGTAGACCAGGTCACTGGTCTACAAACTCATAGAGATCCACTTGCCTCTGTATCCCAAGTGCTAGAATTAAAAAAGGCTCCATTTTTCCTTCAACTTATCAAAACACTCTCTCTCTCTCTCTCTCTGTGTGTGTGTGTGTGTGTGTGTGTGTGCACGCGCGCGCATGTGCGCCTGTGAGCGCTCATTTCCCAGGCTGACCTCGGCCTTCTCATCTTAGCCTGTCTAGCTAGGATACCAGGTATCTACTTCTATGCCTAGCATCTATTTTTCTGATTTTTTTCCTTCTGATTTGTTTTGTTGAGACAGGGCCTACAAGCATGCCACTATTTATCTCTTAGAGAAATGTCTGTTCAAGTAGAAAAATCTTTTTCTTATGTGAGCCCAGCACTGGCCTGGATGACCCCATTCTGCCCTGAGGAGTAACCCCAGCGAGCCTCCCAGTAGACTCTGCTCTGAACTCTCCTGGGTTTCCGCAGGACCTGTATTGCTTGGGCTGCTCCAACTCGAAGGCTAGGCTGCATGATGTGGTTGGTGGGTTCCTCATCCATCTGGTCTTCTGACCTTGAATCTCTAGTAGAAGGTGCTGTCCAGGTGGAATGTCCACATGACATCATACCGAGCCCTTGACTCCTCACACAAGCGAGCCAAAGCCTGAGGTCCTGTCCTGGGTGGGGGTGGGGTAGAGGCATTCTACCTCAGCAGTATGTCTTCCAGAAGCCTCTGCACTCCTGCATGGGGGTGGGGTGGGAAGGGTGGGGTGTAGGGGTGTGGGAGGCAAGGCAGAGGAACTTGGATAGTCTTAGGCTAGAGGGGCTAGGTTGGAAATTGGCAACTGGTTCTGTAAAATGAGACTGACTGGAGTAGGAAGTGAGGCCCACCTACCGAGCAAAGAGCTCCTTGGCTGTTGGGCTTCACTGATGCATTAGATTCTGTATTGTGGTGGCTTCCAGACCATTAGGATCTTTAGCTCTTCAGGTCCTGACAAAAAGAAGCTGCGGGTTCCCAGCATAACTCTGGGGACACAGAGGTCATAGGCAGTTCCCTAGACATGGGAACCATGTTGGATGTTGTTGTTAAAGTGATTGACATCTTGCAGCCTTAGTCTTGGCATCTGTGAAGTGGAGATGGTACCTCAGGGGCTTCTGAGTCCAAAGTCAAAACAGTCTTCACATGAGGGAAGCATATGATGGGATTAGCAAGGTGGGGTGGGCTGGGACACCTCAAAGGTGCTCTCCCGGGTGTCATCCTGAGCCTACTGACCAGAATCTACAGGGGTAAATGAAGTGGGAAGTTTGAAAATCCTTTGTGGTGATTTTAATGTGGGGTAGGTTTAACGGATGCTCCACTGTTAGGACCGTGGCTCTCAGTTCTGTTCCTGGGCAGGAGGTCGCTGTGAGACTGGCCTTCTCTGTGGGGTAGGAATGGTAAGCAGAAGGGGCTCAGGAGCTTGGGAATCTGCAGATGCTGCACTCTAGAGGCTATGGATCCAGCATAGCTTTCTGTATGGGGGCTGGGGTCCCTGACTCACACCGTTGTGGGGTTCCTGCTTCAGAAAGCAAGCCCTGAAGCAGTGGCTCTTGCAGAGAATGTCACTGGTGTCAAGGTAGAAAAACTAAGCTGGCACTCCTAGCACAGGGAGCAGGGATTTCCTGTGGACAGGGCGCTTCTCAGCACTCCCAGAGGAGTGATCCAGGATTGCCGGTTCCTGAGAGCCCGGTTTAAACTGAATGTAAGGCAGAGTGCTTAGGAAGGCCAGTTAGGGAGCTGGATGTGGCTTGGGGGAGTTGAGATGGTGTGTGTGTGTGTGTGTGTGTGTGTGTGTGTGTGTGTGTGTGTGGTTGGAAGCCATGACATAATACAGTTATTTTATATGAAAACCCTTATAACTCCCTGTCAGTCCCTAAGGGGAAACTACACAGGCTACAAGTTTGTACTTCAAGGCACAAGGGGGCACTTAGTCCATAAGCCCACTGCCTCAGTTTCCCTGCTTTAGGAAACAAATCAACAAAGGAAAATGGGGAAGGGGAGTTGGGGGCTTTGGCAGGAGGTCACAGTAACTGTCAGAACTGGGGATGCTCCAGCAAGTGAACCCCATGGTCTGGACTCCTGCAGCTAGAGCCCCCACCCCCACCCCCATGGGACTTTTGTGGATTCAAGGGTTCTGGGCTGCAGTCTCTGCTCCTTCCCGCTCTCTCCTCAGCGCACCCTCCCCCACTTTCTCCCCCCTGTGCCTTTTCTGCCCTTTTCTCAATCCTTCCATCCCCTGGTGCCTCCACCTGCAGCCTGCACACAATGCTTATTTGGAGTCAGATGGACGGTCATGGGTCTGATAGCTGGCTCTGTCCCTTGTTAGTATGACTTTGGGGAAGTACCTAATTCATCCCCAGTTATGTTATTTGTCACTTAGGAGTACTAACACCTGCCTAAAAACCCCAAATCCAGCACCTGCCTCCCAGAGCCTTGAGGCTTCAGTGACATGAAAAGTGGTATTTTAGAGCAGGCTATGAGCTAGTTTCCACCCAGGACTCCATGAGATCTTCTTTCTCCACTTCTCCTGCTTCCAGCCCCCCTAGTGCTAGGATTAAAGGAGTGTCCCCCAGGCCGGGGCCACCATGTCCAATTTATGCAGTGCTGAGGGTCAAACTGACCTACATCCCTAGATCAAAAGTAGATCTAAGTAGATTTAAAAATGTTCACTGTTCTAGCCATACAGGCTTGGTTTAAGTGACTCTGGGAGCTGAGGGGATACTTTCCTGGGGAGTGACAGAGGACTGTCATCAGGGCTTGCTGGCCGCCAGCCTAGTTCCAGGTTCAGGGAGAGGGAAGTAGACAGTGATGGAGCAGGACACTTGATGTTTTTTGGCATGGCCCACATTTGCATGGGCACACACATAATAAGCGCGCACACACATAATCGTGCACACGCACACATAGACACGGGGGGGGGGGATAAACATGCAAAATGACAGCTTTGCCACTTTCTGATAACTTTGAGGAAGTTATTTTCCTTTTCTTGCCTCAGTTTCCCCATCTTTACATTTTTTAAAGATGCGTTTATTTTCAGTATGTGGTATGTTTATAAGTGTAGGCGTGCAAAGCACACGTGTGGAGGTCAGCGGGTAACTTCCAGGCGTTGGTTCTTTCCTTCCCTCAGGAGCTCTGGGGTGGTCTTCCAGCTTAGGCGAGGCATCTGGCTGGCACTCCCCATGTTTATTTATTTGCTTTAAGTTTTATTTGATGTGTGTGGGTGTTTTGCCTGCATGTTTATGTCTGTGTGCCACATGGGTGCCTGGTACCCATGGAGGTAGAAAATGCACTGGGTTCCCTGGAACTGGAGTTACAGCTGATTCTGGGCTGCTGGGAATTGAACCTAGGTTCCGTCCAAGTGCTCTTAACTGCTGAGCCATCTCTCCAGCCCCACTTCCCATCTTTAAAGTGAAGATTCCAGTCAAGTGTGATGGCTCACATCTGTAATCAAGCACTTGAGGGGCTAAAACAGGAGGATTGCTGTGAGTTCCAGAGCAGCCTGGGCTTCAGAATGAAACCCTGTGTCAAAGATCAAAACAGCAGTGACAAAAACACCTGGTATGGTGTCCTGTGCTTGTAGTCTCAGCACCTGGGAGACAAAGGCAGGAGGATTAACCTAAATTTGGGGTCAGTCTGAATTATATAGTGAGTTCCAGGACAGTTGAGCTAAAATATGAGACTTTGTTTTAAAACCAAACAACAACCAAAAAACCAAACAAACAGCCACTCACCCACACAGAACCTGTGGGCAGTCTGGCATAGTGTTTTATAATCCCAGTATTCAAGAAAATTGAATTCTCTGAGTGGTGGTGGTGCACACCTTCAATTCCAGCTCTCAGGAGGCAGAATCAGATGGATTCTGTGATTTCAAGGCCAACCTGGTCTACAGAGGACATCCAGGGTACACAGAAAAACCGTTTCTCACCTCCAATCCCCAAAAATAAATAAATAAAATTCAAGGTCAAAGGTCAGCCTGGTCTACATAGTAAGTTCCAAGCCATCATAGGCTGTAGAGAGACACTGTCTTGCAAAGCCAATCCATCCGTTCACACATGTACGCAGTCTCTAATGGGATTCGGCTAGGCTTGTTGCCAGGGTTCTGAGACCCATAGGGATGGGCTAGGGCTTGAAAAAGTTCCATGGGATGTTGAACGTGACTGGGTCTGGGGAACCTCTGGGCTGAATGGCCACGAGTGCTTGGACCTATTTTTCTATTCACTGCTGCCGTTATCGCCTGGTTTTAGCTTTGAATCTAGCACCAGCCTACTGTATACCCTCTCCTGTATACACCCTTCTGTATACAGCCTTCTGTGGATTGAACTGTTCTCATTACGCTAAGTTGGGAGGAGCACAAAGACGTGAGGTGCTGGGTCCTTGCCACAATTTGAAGTTCAATTCTGAGTTAATTTGCTTTGTGAACTTAGACAAATTACTTTCCCTCTCTGGGCCTTCTTTCAACACCTCCAGCTTTGCTGTGTGCTTGTCTCTCCTTCTGGGGGTGGTGTAGCTCACTGGAAATTCTCTCCCAAGCAGCAACAGGTCACCCTGTCCTCTGCCCCTTAGTGATTATGTTATTCTCCAGGGTTGGGGACGCTGGATGTCTTATACTTGGTGGTATTTTTAACTTCTTAGTGGAAAAAAACGCTGAGATGACAAGAGATTCTGAGTCATTCCAGTCCTTGCCTGATGAGGTTCAGAGCTGGTCCCTCAGGCCCCATTCTGGGCCTGCTCTCAAGTTTGATTTCTGTGGAAGGCAGTTCCCATGAAGGGAGTGGCCTCTGCCAGAGCTGTCCCCACTCCTGTTTATCAGGGTGTCTTTGGCCCATCCCAGGCATGAGTCACTGATCCTTTATATATTTTACTGCAGACAGGCAAGCTCAAGGAATTACTGTTCATAGTGCTCATATCTTGTGATGCGCATCACCCTGGCCTTTCCCTTTTTGTGTATATATTGCAATATATAATATACGATAATATAAACAAGTTTTAGAAACTTTGGATCAAAGCATGTGGTTTTTTTTTAATATGTTACATTGTGTCTTCAATGTTTTTCTAAAGTATATTTCGAAGTTTTATTTATTTATTTTTAAAGATTTATCTCATTGTTTTTCACTTGATTTTTTTCATTTTTATCTTATATCTATGGGTACCCTGCTTACACCTTTGGCTGTGTACCATATCCATGCAGTGCCTGCAGAGGCTGGTCAGATGGACTGAGGAGGTAATGGAGTTACAGAGGGTTGGGAGCCAACATGTGGGTGCTGGAAATCAAACCTGTGTCTTCTGGAAAAGCAGCCAGAGTTTGTAACCACTTAAAACTTGAAGTTGGTTTATTATTATTATTATTATTATTATTATTATTATTATTATTATTATTTTATTTCTGAGAAACCATCTCATTGTGTAGCCCTGGCTGGCTTAGGATGCTCTATGAAGATCAGGCTGGCTTCTATTTCCCAAGTTCTGGGCTTAAAGGTGTATGCCCTGAGCTTTTATTTTTAGTAGACAGATTTTTTTTCCAGGCTGCTGTGTTATATGGCTTTATCATAATTGATATAACTAGTCTTCTAGTGTTGGCAAGTTCTGGATTCTCAGCTTTCTGCTTTAAAAAAACATTATGGATTATGTTGAAAAATAATTTTTTTTGAGACAGGATCTCCTTCCTCTGTACCAGCCTCAAACTTGAGGCACCCCTCCTTCTGGGCTTCCTGAGTGTTAGGGTTACAGGTGGTGCCATTCCCAGTGCATTGTGATACTCTAGGTTGCTCTGACTGGGTTCCAGGGTCCATGAGTCACTAACTCTTCCTTCTATCAGCAGAGCCCAGGACCACTCCAGCAGGGATCCTTTGGAACCCCACACAGGTGAGCTTGCCCCCAGAAAGGGCCAGGGCATGCACTGCAACAAGTCTGGTTTCGGTGCCAGCTGGGGCTTCCAGACATGTGGCCGGTTCCCCGCCCCTAGAAGCTGTATGGTGCCATCTGCCTGGCTCTGGCTCTACTGTTTCATCCCGAGGTCTTTGGATACCACTGACAGCTTAGTCAGACCAGATTCAATTTATCTTAGCCCTCCCCTGTGGCAGCCTGGTATCATGAAGTATTGGAAAGCGGATTACTGCTGAAGCTGCTTAACAAATTCCTTTACTAATCCAATTTCCCACTGTCTTTATCTTCTAGCATGGTCCTTAATTCCCTCAACAAGAAGCTGGAGTCTTTGTTCCTTTGCCCCCAAAGCACAAAGAAGGAAGCAGGGGTCTGGGCCTCACACACAGGGTTACATAGGGCTGTCCTGGAAGGGATGTCCTCAGGGGGCTGTCCTTGTGGGGCTTTCTGGTGTCTTCATAGGCAAAGGCAGATGAGTCCTCGCCTCTCAGGCCAGAGAGTTCTAGGTAGGTCCTAGGGGAACTGACACTAGCTGAGACAGGTCACCTATTCCACTGTGTGGGTAAAAGTCTCTCAGCTCTAGAAGCAGAACGTAAGTCCACCTGGACTCAGAAATCTGTCCGTCACATAGCTAGCTAGTACAAAGTGCAGATGGGGTGCTAGGACCGGCTTTTCCCGGGAGGCTACCACTGCACCTGGCAACAGACCTCATGGACAGCTGCTGTGTTTACTGAGCACATCCTGTGTACCTTTGGCAGAGACATGGGTGGAAAGAACTCCACCTGGCATAGGGAAAGTGAGCACACAAATAACACCAGTGACATATAAAGGTCAGGTACAGAGAGGTCAGAACACAGAAAGGAGGTGGTGGCTTTGTGGAAGACATGTAGAAGTTCCTATGAAGGTGGAGCAGGCCGATGGGGCAGGCTGATGGTGAGCGTCATCTCTCCTAGGTCTCTGTTGAAGACTATGACAACCACGAGGATCAGTACAGAAGTCCTACAGAAGCCTCGAGTGTCCTCGGTAAGCCCTAGTGTCTTGGTATTCCTCTGACCTGCAGAAAAGCTCTGGCATGGACACTTAGCAGACAAGTCTTCGCAGTACTGGGGACTGGACCTAGGTCCTCAAGCATGCTAGGGAAACCTGCCACCAGTGAGCTACAGCACCAGCTGGCCTTTCATTGCTCTATACGCTCATTTGCCATTGTTTGCCAAGATACAATGAGACCCATGAGAAGTGTGGGACCGATCAGGAAGCTAACTTGCGGTCAGTCCACAGTATGACTGAGTAGATGTGAGCATCATTGCAGCAGACCAAAGCGGAGGTTCTGTGGAAGGAAACCTGTTTGTATATAGCTGCACTGACTCAGCCAAGAGCGTGTGGCCTCTCTTTAGAAACTTGGGAGGAAAGAGGCAGGTGGCTTTCTGAGTTCGAGGCCAGCCTGGTCTACTGAGTGAGTTCCAGGACAGCCAGGGCTACACAGAGAAACCCTGTCTCAAAAAAAAAGAAAAAAAAGAGAAACTAGGCAGGAAAGAGGCTCAGGAAAGGTAGACAGAACACTCTGGTCAGAAAGGAAGATCTGTGGAAGAGTCCTGCAGAAGAAGGGATATGGTGTGTCTGTGGCTTGACTGTCAAGTTGGGAATAGGCAGGAGATGACATCCCAGTGGAAAAATTGCTCCTAAATACTTGTTGAAAGTCCCTGAGTCTCCCTGACTCTGTCCTAGTGACCACCACAGAGTCCTAGGAGCCAGGGTAAAGGATACCAGGAAAGCTACTCTGAGTGAATGGCTCTTTGGTTGGCTGCAGTGGCCCTATATGAGTCTGTGAATGGCAGTCTCCCTCAGTCACTGTGGGAGGAGTCCATGCAGTGCCTCTTCAGAGATCTGCAGCCATCCAGAGCTGCATCTACTTCTAGTGTCTGCTGCCTGACTTTCTTTTCCCTCTCTCCTTCCTTCTGCCCTGCCCCTTCCCTCCACTTCTTCTTTTGTTCTGTCATTCCCCTCCCCTGCCCACAGCCCCAGTGCAAGAATCCTCGTCTGTATCCCTGCCCACATTCCTGGTAGCTGGAGGAAGCCTGGCGTTTGGGTTGCTCCTCTGTGTCTTCATCATCTTGAGGTGAGACGGGCCCTGGGGCTCTGGGCTGCACTCTTGTGTCTTAGCTTTCATCTGCCCAAGGGGGCAGAGCCTAGAGACCTTCGCTCATTCTTCATTCAGCAAATGAACACATAGCACACTGAGTCCTAGGCCATGTGCTGCAGGAGGCCAGGGGACAGGACAGGTACTGTCTAATGAGGAAGCCAGTCTCTGACAAGGAAGTGCTGATATGGGAGAGCACAGCCATGGTGAAGAAGAGGAGGGCCTTGGCAGAGAACTCTACCTCCCGAGGCCCTCACAGCGGCCCTGAGCTGGCCTGACAACAAACACACAAAACCACATCAGGCTGTGCTCAGCTCAGGGCTGTTCTGATCCTTCCCTCCTCTCCTTATTTTCAGTGCTGGAGTTCGAATCCAGAGCTAGGCAGGAGCTCTGGCATTGAGCTATGTCCCTGGTCCCAAATTATGGTTTTCCTGTTAAGGAATGAAGGAAGAAACTAAAGCTGAAAGAGGCAGTGTGGGTTTATCTAGTAAAGAGCGCCGGACACAAAGCCTGGTACATGGGATGGGGCCTTAAGGGTCATGCAATCAAATTCTTTAATCAACCAATAAGAAACGGCCCCAAGGGTTGTCCAAGGAGCCAGGGCTGCATGACATTCCCTGTAGACCCTAGCCCATGGACCAAGTCTACATAGGCTGAGGTAACCCAATTGGTCCTACAAGACACTTACATGTGCTAATAGAGAGGCATAGAGACCAATTGGCTTGCCTGTTGCTTAGGCTCAGATACTGACTGCTGCCAGCACCTGCAGTCCCTGAGGCACTGACAGGGGAAGTGTCTGTGCTAAGAACATACCAGCAATTCATTTCCTACCTGCTGGGATTCTACTTTATTCCATATAAGTCAGATTTATTAGTAAAAGAGGCCAGTTTGCTTGTTTTAGTTTTGCTTTTTGAGAGTCTTAGCATGAAGCCCAGGCTGGTCTCAAACTCTTCATCCTCCTGTCTTCACTTCCCAAGTGTTGGGATTACAGGCAAGTGACACTTGTCTGATAAAACTAGTAACTTCAAGCCAGGTCTGGTGGCACATGCCTTTGATCCCAGTGCACAGGAAGCAGAGGCAGGCAAATCTTTGAGTTCAAGGCCAGCCTTGTCTACAAAGTGAGTTCCAGGACAGCCAGGGCTACACAGAGAAACCCTGTTGTCTGGAAAAACCACTCTCCCCAAATAAAACAAAACAACCTAATAATTTCCAATAACGAAAACCTCCTCTATTTTTAAGACTCCCTAACAAGAAAAGACTATCACTTAGAGACACCATGGCGTCAGGGAGTTAAAAGCTGGCTGAGCCACAGTGACTGGGTTGCAAGTGTGGTAGGCGTTTGACGTTTTGCCAGTCTAGCAGAGTTTTAGAACATTTAGTTTATATCCCAAGCTAAATATTTTTCTAAATATTTCTCTAGCGATGTTAGAGAAAATGAAAACAACTAAAATATACTACCAACAAACGTTTGCCCTTTCTTAGCTGGAGGCTACAACCTATGGGGGTGAGTTCTCCTGAAACTGAGAAAATAGGACTCTGCTAACAGAATTATTTTTCTTCACATTTTCCTAAAATGGACTTAAACCATTAGCTGTATACCTACAGCTTAAAACTCATTCATAAAAGCCTAGTGTAGTGGCACATGACAATAGTCCTAGCCCTGGGGAGGCTGAGGCAGGAGGATCTCTGTGAATTCCAGTCTAGGATGATCTGCATAGTGAGTTCTACCAGTCTACCTAATGAGATCCTAATCCAAACAAACAGACGAAAATAACCAAACCAAACAAACGCAAACGCTTCATTTTGAACCAGTTACAATGTCTCATCCCGGTTTTTCTTAAACTGCTACTGGGTGTGACAGAATCCCAGCCTAGAATCCCAGGCTACGGCAGCAGGAGAACTGTGAGTTTAGGGTCAGCAGGAGCTACAGAGTGAGACTCAGCCCTCGCAATAAAAGATCTCACATCGTTTCAAGTTAGTTAATGGTTTTGTTTTGGGCTGTATTCATAGCTGTCCAGGGGAGCATGCTGCTCACAGACTACAAATTGGACACATCTATTGGCCATGTGGAGGCCTCTAGGTCCTGCTCATCTGTGCCCATGCTAGGTGTGAGTATCTTCAACTGGTTTAGTGATTTGCAGAAAGAATGTTTCAAAAGGAAAGCCCGCTTCTCTTGTTTATCCTTTTTCTCACTTACTGTTTTATAACTGTGACAAAACACTGTGATCAGGACAACTTATAAAAGAAAGAATTTAATTGGGGGCTTGCTTCCAGTTTCAGAGGTTTAGTCTATGATGTTGGGGAACCTGGGCAGTAAGCAGGTATGGAGCTGGAGGTGGAGCTGAGAGCTCCCATCTGACCTGTAGAGAGACTGGTATGTGTGTGTGTGTGTGTGTGTGTGTGTGTGTGTGTGTGTGTGATATGAGGATATTTGAAAACTCAGAGCCCTACCTTCTAATTCTTACCAAACAGTTCTACTAACCAGGGAGCAAGCATTCAAACACATGAGGCTATGAGAGCCATCCTCATTCAAACCACCATGGTCCTTCCAGTTGCAGAGGTTGTTTCCATACTGTGTTTAAAAGATCAGTAAGAATTGTGCTTTATTACAGGGAATTTGAGCTGGTTCTCAGCACCAGCATTGGGTGGCTTATACTCTAGCCAGGGGACCCCATACCTTCTTCTAGCCTGTATTTACAAGCACATACTCACACACAGGCACACATACCTATGATTAAAAAATAATAATAACACCCCTCTAATCCCATTTTTACATTCTTTGTAAACTTCACAGTCATTAGCAATAGGCTTCTCTTGTAAGGACAGACACCCAGGTTAGCTGTTATCAGGCACTGGAAGATGTTTTACTTTTACAGAACAGCAAGTGCTGGACGTCTTTGTGCTTAAAGTTCTTCCATGTTTATATCATTGTCTTAGTCACTATTCCATTGCTGTGAAGACTTCATGACTGCCACATTTAATTGGAGGCAGGCAGCATGGCAGCAGGCATGGCAGGCGTGGTGCTGGAGAATAAGCTGAGAGCTACATTCTGCTCCTTAGGCAGAGATAGAAACACTGGGACTCATGGGCTTTTAAAACCTCAAATCCCACCCCCAGTGACATACTTCCTCCTACAAGGCCACACCTCCCAATCCTTCTAATCCTTTCAAATAGTACCACTCCCTAGTGGCTAAGCATTCAACTCTCTGAGTCTATGGGGAGCATTCTTATTCAAACCACCACGGTCATTTTTAGGGTCTATTCCCAGAACCTGAGTTCCTGGGTCAGACGGTCTGAGTGCTCTGCAGTCCATGGTGTAGTAGTGTGCCCTCAAATCCTCTCACAGGGAGAATTCCACTCCATGACTGAGCACGCTCCCCTTAGCAACTACTGGGCTCTCTTCCTGCATCCAAGTAACATTCCGCAGATTGTTTACATTGCTTGGAGAACAGGCCAAGAGCCAATGGCAGATTCAGAGCCAGCTATCAATCATTTATCATAGCAAGAGCAAGAATAGTCTGCTGGTTTCAAGCCCCCCCCCCCAAAGTGCCCAAATTTTGTTTATGACACTGGCTTTTCCTCCCCCACCCTAGCCCTTTCTTAGATAATTGGCAGGTGATGGGATTGGGGGGGGGTCACTTTATTCCCACTATGGAGTCAGTACACAGCAAGTCAGCCATGGGGAAGGAAGTCAAAAGGAGGAGAGGAGGACCTGGTTCAGCACGCCTCACCAAGGGCCCCTTGGGAAGGAGCCCCCATCATACCTTTGCATATCTGTATCTTCAGCTCAGCTTTCTTCCATCTGTCAGGTGACTCTCTCATGGTTATTGAGCCTGGCCCTGGGCCCAGACATCGCACAGAGGAGGCTGTGATGAGGGCGATGCCTATCTCTTCCTGCTTACCACTGACTTTCCTGTCAGATGAGTCAACACGTGCCCAGTGGTCCCCCCAACCCCCGTCAGATCGTGCAGTCTCTCCCTGCTGGGGTGGGGTGGGGTGGAGGTGTCTGGAGACTTGAGGATGGTAGTACTGAATATAGACGCAGGATCAAATGCTGCTAGGGACCACACAGCCTGTTCTCTGCTGTTCATGGCAGGCTGCATGAATGATCTGCTCCTGCCAGCCTTAGTTGGACCGAGTTCCATATGCCTTCCCAACTGAAAGAATCTTCTTCTCTCTCTCTCTCTCTCTCTCTCTCTCTCTCTGAGAATGAATAGAGACCTAATGATGTGAGCCCAATAGGGAGCTTCTGGCCTAGGGCAGATTGAGGGACTGTCAGGTGACTTTTGAAGTGCATAAAGGAACACTTCCATTTCTCTCTCTTTGTAAACGAGGCCAGTGAGATATGGTCTTGATTTTGAAACTCACCAGCTCTTCAGGGTGTCATGGTACCTCTGGGGATGGTATGGGATCCAGATAGCATTTCTGTAAGCTAAATCTAGGCACACCTAATCAACCGAGGCAGTCTGCTGCTGCTAGGGTTTTTCACTGTGCCTTTGGCCTGGGAGGAGGCTAAGGTCTGTGTGTTTGTTTTTGTGTGTTTGTATAAAGACTCAAGAAGAAATGGAAGTCACAGGCTGTGAAGGAAAGCAAGACGACTTCTCCACCACCCCCACCGTATTCCTTGGGACCGCTGAAGCCGACCTTCCTTCTGGTTCCTCTCCTCACCCCATCAGGGGCCCATAACAGCTCTGGATCTGACAACACCGTAAGCCACAGCTGTCTGGGTGTCAGGGACACACAGAGCTCTTATGACAACAGCAACAGAGACTACTTATTCCCCAGATAATTATCTGGATGGTACCTGGCAGCTGGCACGGCACCACGAGATCAGCACACAAGTTTCTCACTGCCCGTGCCATCCACTTGGGTTGGGGGTGGGGTGGGTGGGGCTGCAGCTTCACTATCCCACAAGAGCTTTGCAAAGGTTCTGAGTGGGTAAAGACTGGTGTGCTGCATAGGCTCCGAAGGAAGGGGTTGTGAAGAATACAGGCCATCATGAAGAGAGCCTTCGATGACTCCCATCAGCTGCACACCTGATAGTGGCTCACAAGCTGCACCCTCTGGGAGCCTCAAGAAGGGGTGCCAAAGGCTGCCTCAGTTGCCCAGCTCTGGCTCACTGCCCCAAGCCACCCTTTAGCTTGAACTCCTAAAGTCCAGGCACTTTTGTCATTCTCTTTTCTAGGCCACTGAGGTCAGGAGGAAGCTTGATTCTTCTTTCCTTCTCAACACCCGGAAGGCAGCTGGAAAAGCAGTTCGGCCCGGTGGTGGTGACTAATATCTCAGGGCCTAATGGTTTACGTGAATGACAATTTCTCATAAGCAGTTTTTAAATGTGAATGATAATCCTAGGCACTGCTGCCTGTGGAGATTTTATTTTCTTCTTCGATCTCAGGACTTCAGGAGAGAAGCAGATTGGAAGTATAGAGATGCCGGGTGTCCACCGTCCGTGTGGTACTTGAGGGGGATCCAGCCAGGGAAACACGTTTCCTGTCCCCCGACTCTCCCAGAGCAGGAATGGTGGTAGGGCGTGCCTCTTCCAAGGCAGAGAGTACAACTACTTTACCCCAGCCTTGCCCATACCGGTTTCAACTGGACTGGAGCTATTAGGAAAGACACCATTCATGCAAAAAGAAAACTTTAGCAAGAATGCACTTTCATTTTGGTTTTTGAGAACTGTTGTCTGTTTTTCTTGAGACTCTGGAAGAGGCCGCTCACTGCACGCTGGTGTATGCGTCCTCAACCCCCTGGAGGGCCTAGTGCAGTAACTTTAGCCCAAACGCCAAGTCAAGTGAAAATCGAGAAAAAAAACAACACTGTTTCCTAAAACAGAAAAGCCTTTGGTTTCGTTTTGCATTTTGATTTTTTTGTCTTAAAAAGTGTAAAAATAGTCTGTCCATACTCTGCTTCAGGGAAAGAGCCTGTGAATACTCCCCAGGCGTGGGCAGGAAGGGTGTCTGCTTCCTGCTACACCTCACTGCCACTTGGGCCTTCCTTGCTTTACACTTAACTGAGTCGCCTCAGTTGCTTTCCCCTGGGGCTTTGAAGAATCCAGTGCTGTTAGTGGTCACCGAGGAGACCACAGAGCCACAGAATGGTGCTTAGATTAAAGTCTAAGATTAGATGCAGTCACAGCACCCCACTTTTGCCGTATTACAGGACCATGCTAGTAGCTTGCCTTTTCAGAAAATACCACCACCACGAGATAGGGCAGGGCTCAAAAGCTGTCACTTTGTGCCATCTGCTTGCCAGCTCCCAGGGGCCACTGACTTAAGCAGTTAGTTATTTTCTTTGTGGGCTTTGTACATTTCAGGTCCTGTTGCCGTCTTAGAAAAAGCTCTGTAGGTTGACCAAAAAAAAAAAAATCAGGCAGGTATTCATGTTTTTGTTTTGTTTTGTTTTTCCTTCTTTGCTAGGTTTTTGGGACTCAAGGGTAGCAAAACAGCTGTGAAAGGGAAATATTAGAGCCGGGCAGTGGTGGCGCACGCCTTTAATCCCAGCACTTGGGAGGCAGAGGCAGATGGATTTCTGAGTTTGAGGCCAGCCTGGTCTACAGAGTGAGTTCCAGGACAGCCAGGGCTACACACAGAAACCCTGTGTTTTTTTGTCTCGAACAAAACAAAACAAAACAAAAAATTAGACATAGTGATCTTCAGGGGTAAATAGGCGACTATGCCCACGCACAGTTCTTTAGTCCCTCAACAGGGCTCTGCCCCCAAGCTGTTACCCAAGCCAAGCGGAGCAGGCTGGCTTGATTGAAATCCAGATAGCTCATTATCTCTGAAAGCTAAATAACTTTGATCTCCAAGTTGTTATTGCTTTCACTATTGTTGTAACAGGATAGCCTACCCCCACCCCATATCAAAAGGATGCTTTTTCCTTTTGACTTTTTATAAGCTAAGTCAATGAAGTCTGTTTTATCTGTGCTCCAGCTTCATTCAGTTCACACAGGTGCTTCTGGCCTTAAATCTGTGCTAGCTGAATAGGTGTCCCATCCTTGGGTCAATCTTACTGGAGCTTCTGCTGCCCACAGGCTGCCTTGTCAACAGTACCATTAACAGCAGTATTTAGCGACGAGGCAGCCAGATGTGGAAGGTTTAGACAGTGATGGTTTAAACGTGGCCTTTGCTGATTGGTAGAAAGAGCGGAATGAGTTCTAGTTCTAACGTGATCTTTGGTTCTTCTGGCATTAGTGAAATAGCTTTAAACTATTTCAAGGGAGAAGCCTTGGCCACACCCACGACATTTGCTGACAGTCCTTTCTCTCCACGCCTTGTCTTCTCACCTTCTCACCTGGCTGGAAGCTCGCACTGAATCTTTCCTGTGTTCCTGGTGTCTTGGGAGAAAGGAAACTGGTGTGGGCTTTACTGCTGGAATTGGCTGGGAGCCAGTGTGGAGCAGAGCCCAGCAGGGTGGGCCAGGGTTAGTTATGGCGTGCAGGTTTAAGGAATGCCTGGTTTGCCTGGTTGCTTGGGTTTTGAGCTGCTGAGTTTCCTAGCAGTTCTTTAAGGCTGACCTAGTTGGGGAAGATTCCCACACTCTGCAGGTGGAGGTGGTGAGAAACCTGTTTTCATTTGGATCATCCCAAGAGCCTTTTCTGTGGTACAGCCTACAGTGAAGTGTGGGGGGAGGAGGCAGGCCAGCTGGCTCAGGTCCTGGGGCTTGTGCTGGGGAGGGTCTGCCTAAGGTCTCTCCAGCCTCTAGTCCTGGTGGAGTTGGGTGCCAGTTCCAGGAAGTTTCTATGGCAACCTTAATGCTTATTAAGGAACTCTGTCAGCTTTGTGAACATGTGCTCCGATGGAGATCTTGTTTTCAGGGAAAGGACTGGTACAGTGTGTAGCAAGCTGGAACTGACAGACTTTTTAGCAAGAGATCACGTCCGTTAAATAGGATACCTCAATGCTACATGTTTTTGTCTTTGAAACAATATTTTTAAGGTTTTTACGCTCTGTTACCTGTAAGCCGATCCTTAGACTTTCTGCAAAGTCAGTGTTTTTCAATGCCTTTTTTTTGTCATTGTTTGCTTTAAAGTGAAATTTTGTAACTGTTTGAAATAAATAATTTCTAAAACTGCATTTAAGATGTACTTCTGCTTTAGGAACCTTTTCATGAAAAGGAAAACCTTCCATGATTAGTGAGGAGTAAAGAATGAGGAAGGCTAACTAATTAAATAGGACTGATTTGAGGGCACAGCGGCTCAGTCCTGTAACCCTGACACGAGGAAGGCAGAGGCCGGAGGATTTCTCCAAGTTTGAGGCTAGTGAGGCCTTGTATTTCACTTATACCATTCTGACTGACTGACTGACTGACAGACAGACAGACAGACAGACACACACACACACACACACCCCTCTCAAAACACAACACACACACTAAATCTGGGAGTAGCAATTTCTCAAAAGGTTTTAGTTAGTGAACGTTTTCCCCAAACCAAGGCCTGGGATTTCTGGAAGGAGGCTCATGTGTCTGCCATGTTTACATTGTTCAACATGACCAGATTGTAGGCATGTTGGAAAAGAAAAGGAAGGCCCGCTACTTAGGTGTCCACTGGACTACGGAGGTGACAATGGCATCCTGAGAGCCATCCTCAACTTTCTTGGTCATCAGATGGCTGAGTCTGTCCCCCACTGAAAAAGATCTTGGGTACGACAAACTTGGGACCCAGCCTTCTCTGTGTCCCAAGCAGAAGGAAACCCATCACGCGGGCACTTGGCTAGTAAGAGTAGGGGATGGCTGCCAAGGGCCAGCTTCCGTTTGATTTGAGTTCTGAGACAAGGGGTTTTGGGAGCAGCAAAAACAAACAACTTGGGGTCAAATCGTGGGTCCAGGCTGGCTCTTTGGTTGTGACGCCAGCTTTCTGCTAGAGACAACTCTCTCTGCTAGTAAACAGTCTAAAAGTTCTCTGGATGGCTCATGGGTTTTCTGACCAAAGTCAGAAAGGCTGCTCTAAAAAAAAGTAAATTATTGGATACTCCAATCAAGTCAGAAATCCCGTTTGAAAATTTCTAAAATTAATTCTTGGGTTTTCTAATCAAAATCAGAAAGAAAGAAAAAATCTGAAAGAGTTGTGTTCGAGCGTCAGACAGCTCTCTTGGATAGCTGCTAGGAAACATTCTAAAAGAGTGATGTCAGCTCTCTAAGTAATTCTTGGTGGTCAGACACCCATGAGCTGTGTTCACTCTCCATGGATTTTCCGACTAAAATCAGGAATTCTGTTTTTAAAAAATTCTGAAAAACTGCGTTCCCTCTCCAGAGATCTCCAGACAGCTCAGCTCTCACTAGAGAAAAAGTCTAAGGACTGCTATCACTTTTTGCTTGTCTCATGCAGACCCAAAGCCTAGCTTTTTATTTATATATCAATTCAGTTTCTTATTCCAGGTTCCCTCTTGACCACCCCGGAATCAGCATTCTGTGACCTTAGCCCCTTGACTCTTAGGAAAAGGACAGCAAATACATTTTTTTTTTTTCTTAACATTGCAAAAGAATTCAGAGATCTGCCTGACCATGTAAACTTAGCTGGGTGGGACCTTGTCCTGAGAGCACCATTTCCCACCACCCCTGGACCCAAATTTGCTCTGTCCCAGGCTGACCTTGAACTCAGGAGTCTGCCTGCATTTGTATCTGCCTGTCTTTGTGTCTCTGACAAGCTGGCTCATAGTGCAGCAGTCTCTGCTCCTTTGCATCTGTGAAGCACCTTATACAATTCATATTGCATCTTTATATTTTTTCATACTTGAGAAATTATACATTTTTTAACTCATGTTTTTAGAGTTCTTTTCCACAGTCTTGAGGGCTGGCCTGAAGTTCTCAGTGTTTACCATTTTACATAGACATTAGCCACACCTTCCCCTCCTGGACTCATGGTGTCTCTGATTATCATGGAGTTATTAAGGTTAACAGGGGGGACATTCCTTGGAGGAACATGAAAATATATGTTCATTGTTATACAAACAAGCCTTATGCCTACAGCAGGCACCAACTCTCATGGAGGCCCATGCCTGCTGGTCCTGTTCCAGGGGCAGGAATCATGTCATTCTGTCCCTACCAAGACCAAGCCACAGCAGGTGGGGAGAGGAAGATGGAGTTGGGTAGCACCCACTGCCCTTCACCTGGAGCCCTGCTCCCTCAGCACAGCTATTCTTCCTTTGAGCCTGCTCCTTGCCTTGCAGAAAGTAACACAGGCACCAGGTATCCCTTGGGGTGGCCAGGCTGTGTGGGTCATAGGGAGAGTGGGCCGTGGAGCCAGGAGTAAAGAGAGAGCCACTACCCCATCTGCACATTGCTGCCAAGTTACCAGAGCTGCACTCTCCAGAAGATGAGGGAGCAGATGGTGATTCTTGTCAAGGGTATAAGGTGGATTCCATTGCTGGAAGTCTCTGCTAAGTATTCTATTTATTTTTGAAGGCACAAGGGAAATAATGCTTTCTGTGGGAAGGTTCAGGTTCTACTGCAGTGCATGCTCTGTGTGGTGGCTAGGTGGGATGGGGGTGCAGAGGCAGAGCCTAGGGGCCCAGGGTGAAAGCACAGAGCTGAAGAACATGGTACTGACCAGCTGGTAGAACGCAATCCTAGCACGCATAGGACCCTGGGTTTGACCTTCAGCACTACACACATTGATGGTGGTGCACAGCTACATAGACACCTAAGGTGGGGGTGTCAGGAAAGTCATGAACTGCTTACACCTCATGCAGGTACAGAGTGGTCCAGGATACCCAGGTTAGTTAAGAGGTGGAGCTAGATTCCAAGCCTCGGTCTTCTCCACCCCAAGGCAGGTGCAGGCCATGTGCTCTCCAACCCTGGACCACTCTCTCCTGCCAGGATCCTTGCTTCCTCATTTGGTTTGCTAAACTTCTGTGTGTGTAAGCTGAGGTTGGCAGTTAGCCAACCAGGAGTCTGATCCCTTAGGCAAAAGTATGACACTTTCAGGGGTGACCTTGAAGAAGCCAGAGCAAAAGGAGGGGTCACTGAGAGGAAAGACAGAAATCGGTTCCTTAGATTTTTACCCCTCTGGTTTTTCCGAGACAGGGTTTTTTTGTATAGTCCTGGCTGTCCTGGAACTTGCTCTGTAGATCACAGCCGGCTTTGAACTCAGAGATCTGTCTGCCTCTGCCTCCAGTGTGCTGGAACTAAAGATGTGCACCATCACTGCCCTGGCCAGTTCCTTAAACTGAACCAAGGATTTCCTTTTTACCCCTGGACTTGCCGTGAGACTTTGCTGCTTATTTTATATACACTTTAATGGGCCTTTAAAAATTCCTGCAATTCTGTCCTGGATCATAGGGCTCTATCATATCGTGGTACAGAAAACAAACACCCTAAGAGCCCAACCTGAGACCTTACACAACAGCAGAAGACAAAGTTTTGATTCTGGAAATTTCTTTCTTTCTTTCTTTCTTTCTTTCTTTCTTTCTTTCTCTCTCTCTCTCTCTCTCTCTCTCTTTCTTTCTTTCTTTGTTTTTGTTTTTTCAAGACAGGTTTTCTCTGTGTAGCCGTGGCTGTCCTGGAACTCACTCTGTAGACCAGGCTGGCCTCAAACTCAGAAATCCGCCTGTCTCTGCCTCCCAAGTGCTGGGATTAAAGGTGTGCACCACCACTGCCCGGCGATTCTGGAAATTTCTAACTATTTCTTTTAAGTTCTATTCCCAGCTCTGCTGGCCTCTCTTTGAGGACCTGCACCCGTGTGGCAGGCTCAGAGAAATAAAATAAAATAAAATAAAATAAAATAAAATAAAATGTGTTAAAATCTTGGACTGAAAAGATGGCTCAGGGGTTAAGAGCACCGGCCGTTCTTTAAGTCAGTGGAAAACCCAGAAATCTCGGAAATGTTCACGTGGAGCGCTTGGAATAAAATCACAGCCATTTCTGAGAAATATTTCTCAGTTACTTGAAATACCTTACTGAGAAGTTCTTACTTAAGGGGAAGAGTCTTCACTACTGGCTTCCTGTGGGTGTGTCTCATGGGGGATTTATAAACTTGGGTTCCTTTAGATCTCATGAGATGAAAGCAGACCCAGCACCCCTTAGGAGACTTTTGTTGTTTTTTTTTTTTTCTTGACAGAGTCTTGTTATTTAGCCCAGGCTGGCCTGCAGTTCACAGTTTTTGCCCTCAGCATGCCCTGTGTAGGAGTTACACCCAGCCAGTTTTAAGAAAAACAAATTCTTGGCTTTAGGGGCTTGTCTCCTCCGCTCTAGCCCACTTGTGTTCTCAGGACTCCCCCACTCCCCTTTAAATAAACTATCCCTATTTCCATTTCTAGCCAACTGCCCTAGTGCAATCTTCTGGCCTAGCACACAAGAACCTGGACCCAGAAGCCCTCTGGACTCTGATCTGCAGTCTGGAACTAAGCTTGGGTGTTCTTTATTTCCTCACCTCCTTTTGGATTCTAGCTAAAGCCCAAATATAGCTCTGAGACACTCTGGATTTTCTTACTGGTTCTTGACCACCAAGCCAAACTCAAAGGGCAGGACTTCCTCCTCCTGGCAGCTGCCGGGATCTCCAGCTTTCCTGCTCTTTTTCTTGAGTCAGAGCTCTGGCTGTCCTGGACCTCTCTCTGTAGACCAGGTGGCTGTTCATGAACTCACAGAGATCCACCTGTCTCTGCTTCCCAACTGCTGGGATTAAAGGTGTATGCCACCACAGCCAGCCTTGCTCTACCGTCTGTCTGTCTGTCTGTCTGTTTCCTTTTTCCTTCCATCTTTTAAAAAAAGATTTATTGATGCATGTTATGTATATGGGTGCTTTGACTGCAGATGTGTCTGTACACCAGAAGAGGGCATCAGATCACATTGTCGATGGTTGTGAGCTGCCTCACGTGCCGGGAGAACCTTTGGAAGAGCAGCTAGTGCTCGTAACTACTGAGCCATCTCTCCAGCCTTGCTTTACTGTGTCTCAACCAAACTGTGAGACTTCTGGGGCTTCCAAAACAGCAACAAAAACCAAACAACCTCCTCCTCCTCCTCCTCCTCCTCCTCCTCCTCCTCCTCCTCCTCTTCCTCTTCCTCCTCCTCTTCTTCTTCCTCTTCTTCCTCCTCCTCCTTCTCCTTTGTTGAGGTAAGAGTCTCAGGTATCCAGTTTTCTCTGAAGCTGAGAGTGGCCTTGAACCCATGATTTCCTGCTCTTACTTCCTCCCTCCCAGGGATGATAATGTCCTGGGAGTTGGGTGGGGCCCTACCCCAGCCAGGCTGTTTCTGGGCAGCAGTTCAGGGACTGGTGGCTGCTGTGCAGTTCTTCTTGGGAACAGCTGCCTCGGTCCTGAGCTACATCCAGCAAAATAGCCTAAGAACGACATCTGTGATGTCAAGGTGGGCCTGTGCTCTCTTTCCCTTTATGTGTATTACGTAGCAACATTTTCCATGAGCATTTTGTTTCTGTAATGAAGGGAAACTTTTCATTAAGAAGCTACAATCTCATCCCTTTTTTTAATTTGTTTCATTTTTTGGTTTCTTGAGGAGGATCTCATATTTTGTAGCCCCGACTATGTTGGAATTCGCTCCATAGACCAGGCTGGCCTTGAACTCACAGAGATCCACCTGCCTCTGCCCCCCAAGTGCAGGGATTAGAGGTAAGCGCACTGTGCCCCGCCTCCCTCTGTATTTTTAATAGGTTAAACTGTCTCAGAACAGTTGTCTATGAAGGCCCAGTACAGCAAGACTTACTTGTGGTTCCAGCTCCTTGGAAGGCTGATGCAAAAAGATTACTTGAACCCAGGAGGTCAAGGCTAATTTGGGCAACGTAGCCAGACTCAGTCTTTAACAGTCAATTGAGCAGCACACACACTGAAATTGAAACAGTACAGAGAAAACAAGTGTGGGTGCTGTCCAAGGATGGCATGCAAATGTAAAGCCATCTTTATTTTTAAAAACTGAGCAACCAAAGAAACCCAGCAAGGGAACAAAGCAGTTATAGTCAAAGTCTCCCAAAGGCAGTTGTCCTGGAGGGGGCGGTAAGTATGAGGTGGCTCCAACTACCCTATAAAACAGCTTGATACTCTGATTTTTAAACGACAAGGTTTGTAGAAGCAACGCTTTAGTTGGAAACTCAGTTTAAAATAATCCCAAATGAACACATCTTTGTTACCTCTCTCTGTCTGTCTCCGTCTCTGTCTCTCTCTTCTTTATTTATACATCTTTGAGATAGGGTTTCATCATGTAGCCCAGACTAGCCTGGAATTTGTTATGTAGGCCAGGCTGTTAATTAGGTCTCAGTGGCTGCTTTTTCTTGTCTCTGCCATACCAGTCCATTCTTTGACAAGTCAACTGGGTTAATCTGCAAGTGCAGTAATGCATCTTTTAATGTAATTATTTCAAATTAGTAGTCTTATTCATTTGTGCACATGTATCAGAAGGCAAACTGAATCATTGAGAAGTCATGGAGGAAGCATTTTGAGTCAATGGTGATCTCACTGTGACTCACAGTGTACGTAAAGAAACTGGAAATGACTGTCCAGCCCCAGAGCAGAGCTTCTCAGTGTAACCCTACACTGACCCATCAGAGCTCCAGCAGTCTGTGGGATTTCACAACTGTCAGGGCCTAGGCGGCCTAGGAGGGGGAGGGGCTCCTTGGATAGGGGAAAGGCTGCCTGGGTCCAGGAGGCTTCAGCCCAGCTTTGCCCTGGAGGTAGAGTCCTCCCCGCGTCTGTTTCCTTTGCCCCAAGCCCATTGGGATGTAGTCCAGAGGTGTGGCTGAATGTGGACAGAGGGCCAGTGCCTATTTTTACCTTAATGGAGAAGAGTTAAGTTAAAGGTAGAGGCTGCCTCTCCTCTTCTAAGCAATTCATTCTCTCTTGTTATGGCTGCCGCAGAGGTGTGTAGAGAGCCTTTGGCCCAGGTTTATTGGAGAGCTTGGACATCAAGGGCTCTGGGAGAGAACTCTGCTCAGCACTGCAAACCTTCATGTCCAGTTGGCCTGATACGTTTCCACTGTTAGAGAATGGAGTGGTGTGGGCTGGAGAGATGGCTCAGCTGTTAAAGGCTAGGCTCCTAACCAAAAATATAGGGGAATGCAGGTGTGTTTTAAAAACTGTGTATTTATTCTTATTTTACGTGTATCAGTGTTTGCTAGAATGTATGAACACAGAGGCTGCAGAGGTGTAGGCTCCTGTGGATCTGCAGTTCCAGAGCTGTGAGCCACGTATGTGCTGGGAAGGGAATTCTGCAAGAGTTGCCGGTGCTGTAAGCCTCAGTGTCTCTCCAGGACCTCCTTACTGATCCTGTTCTGCAGATGTGAAGGTTTCTATAGGTTGAGTATATGACCCGGAAGGGAAAGTAGAGGCGTGGCAACTAAAAGTCAAGCATGGCCAGGCGTGGTGGCACACGCCAGCAATCGCAGGACTAGGAAGGTAGGGGCAGGGGACCTTAAGTTTGAAGAGGCTTGGACTACATTCAAAAATGAAAAGCAAATAAACAACAACCCCTGTCTCAACAACAACACTGACAAACAAACACCTGTATTTGAGGCAGGCCTGGGCTGCCTGTTGCTTACCATGCGACTGACCCAGGACACATATTTATCATCTGAGCATCGAGATCCTTATTTGATAAAGGAGGTGACTTACACCTTTGCCCCTTCACAGTGCTGGAATCCAACATTCAGGACCTAAACCTGGGCTCTTACAAATATGTTCAGTCTGAATTCTAAAAAACCTCACTCTGATTCTCTAGACGGGGCGGAAGGAGCATTATTGCACGTAAACATCCTTTTTCTTATGCATGAACACAGAGAACCAATAGGGACTTATACCACCTGGTGGCAAATCACATCCACGTTCAACAGAAGGGAAACACCAGATGCTAGGTGGCTCAGTGGTTGAAAACAACTGCTTTTCTTGAAGAGGACCAACTCCAACTCCCAGTACCTCAGAACTCCGATTCTGGGGTTCCAGCACCCTCTCTCTCATCTGCACACATCCATCAGCTAACAACTGCTTGTAGCCCTTGCTCCAGGGGATCTAATGCCGCTGGTTTCCGCAGAAAGGTGCACATAGCAGCCACCCCTCTTCACGTGACTGAAATACAGTAGCTTTTAAAAAATGAAAAAAAAAAAAAAGTGGTGGCACACAACTTTAATCCCAGCACTGGGGAGGCGGAGACAGGGGTCAACCCTGAGTTCAAGGTTAGCCTGGTCTAAAAGCAAGTTCCAGGACAGCAGTTATATAGGTAATACACACACAGACACATACACTCACACACACAGACACACACATACACAATCACACACATACATGTAATCACTTATATACACACACACATACATACATACACACGTAGGCACACATGCATAAACATACACTTACACATATACACACTCACATACACACACACATATATACACACTAATGCACATACACACACAGGCACACATATATACACACATACTCATAACATATACATACATATACTCACACACATATACACACAGACACACATATACACACACATACTCACAGACACACATACACACAGACACACACATATACAAATGCACACATATACACACTCATACACACAAACACACACATATGAACACTCATACACAGACACACACATACACACATTCACACAGAGACACACACATCACGCATATGCACACACATATTCACATACACATACACAAATACAAATACTAATACACGGACACACAATACACTTACATACACACTCACACTCAGATACATACACACTCATACACATACAAACACACACATACATACATTCACTCACACACAGAGATACACACAGACAGACACACACACTCAGGCACATACACCACACTCACATAATCACATACACACACACAGACACATGCACTTACATACACACACGCTTATACACACACACACACACACTAATACATACACTCACACACTCTCTCACACACATTCACACGAGTCTAATCCTGATGCTCAGGAGGAGAACAAAGGACATGCTGGGGAAGATTGAGCCCTGTATCCCCAGGGATGCAGAGTGGCAGGGCTGTAGAGGGAAGTGAGGGAGGCCCAGCTGTTGACTGTTCGTTGTGTTGGAACACTCGAGCATCAGCAGTTTCACAGAATGCTCCAGTAGGTGTCTGCACGGGAAGTACTTTTCATGAAGGGCGGCGATTGTCAGAATGAATGGAACCAATTCACTGAACGGGGTACAGCTTAGTGGCAGAACCCTGGTGCATTCAAACCATCTCCACAACACAGCAAGACCAGCCGACCGACTGACCGACCAACCGAAACACCAACTAACTGAACAAAGCAAATGATGGTTTTCCTGGCAAAGCATTTATTGAAGGTGACACTTCAGAATAAATCATCTTCTGGAAGGCACACAGCTACAAAAGTTTATAAGATTCCACTATAAAAGGAATTGCCAAGGCACCAGCATTATAATCCTTTAAATATTTTAAAAACTTAAAACAATGTGTCAGTTGATATTTTAAATATCAAATCCTACTGACAGCATTTGGAACAGCTAAGACCTTAAAAGAATGATTCCCGTCTCAATGCTCTGTTGACAGCACAGTCATCAAAATAGAATTAAGATTGTGAACTACATGATCCAGCCTGGGTGCAGAGGCATACTAAGAGTCAAACCATCCTTTCTATAGGTAAGGGCATATTTCAAGATGGCAACTGCTTTGTCATCTTTTATTTTGATTTATGGACTGCATCAGAAATCCTTTAGACAAACTACCCTAAATGCACAGCTTATTTCTCAACTGCAGTTTTCTCTTATCCCAGTAGATGGCAGTAGGACACCATCGTTCATTGCATAGGCTCAGCCAAGAAGGGAAGCTAAATTAGAGGGAAGGTTCATACAGGTCAAGTTTCTCCAAGGCCAAGTTAGTGGGAGGTAGGTGGCAAAGAGAAGAAAAAAGATCGATCCTAAGGGAGTTTAAGGTTAAAACAGGTGCTGGCTACAGAAGACAGAAAGACGACCAACGGCTGTGAGGTCCAAGGAGGGGAGCAGTGAAATCTTAAGTATCAGAAGCATGTACAGGAGGGATGAATCTAGAGTGCACTGGCTTCTTGACAGAGGCAAGGAAAAACAAGGCATTAGTTTCAACTAGAATGTTAACAGACTCATTTAACAAGCAAAGAATGTCTCACAGTTGTTCCTGAATTAAACATTAAGATCTATCCAACAGGGGTAACACTGGTAAATAATCCAAACACCAAACAAGGACTATTAATGTAGGACCTGTGTTGAGAACAGCCAGCTTTCCCTACTGGTTCTCTGCCCAGCTCCCCTTCCTGTGGCAGAGACCAGTGACAGAACTCTAAGCAGACTCTAAGCAGCCAAGAATAAAGGCTGTTCTTACAGGTGTCTGTTAAAGCACTCTCAATAACCCGAAGGGACACTTGTGTCTTTACCGTCATTTGCCTTTGTGCATGCTCACTAAATTTCTCCCATTGTTTTATTCCTTTACTCGGTCCCCCCCACCCCCCACCCCCTGGCTAACAGGGTTTCTCTGTGTAGCCCTGGCTGTCCTGGAATTCACTCTGTAGACCAGGCTGGCCTTGAACTCAGAGATCTTCCTGCCTCTGCCTCCCACATGCTGGAATTAAAGGCGTGCACCACCACTGCCTGGCCTTTACTCAGGTTTTAAAAAAGTTTATGTGCATGAGTGTTTTGCTTGTGTGTGTGTGTGTGTGTGTGTGTGTGTGTGTGTGTACCATGTTCCTGCCCAGGACCCTCAGAAGCCAGAAGAGGGTGCCAGATCCCCTAGAACTGGGCAGCATGTGGGTCCTGGGACCTAACCAGGTCTTCTACAAGTACAGCAAGTATTTTCCACCTCTGAGCCATTTCTTTGGCCCAAGATGTAACCCAAGAATTACCTCGAATTCAGCTCCTCCTTCCTCTGCCTCTTCAGCACATCCTACTGGCCTGCCACCTCAGGCAGTGATTGGAATATATCTGGACAGAAACTGCTATGCTATTATAGGAAGTAGAAATGCCATTTGCCTTTCTGTATTCTTTTTGGAAACATCTGCTCTGTTGCCCAGGCTAGTTTTGGACTCTTGACCCTTTCAGCTAGCTGGATTACAGCTTCCATTCCCAGGGGCTCCTGTCTAAGTCAATGTCCTGAAACAAAGCAGTTTTTACAAATAAGTTTGGCTAAAGAAGAAAAAGTGGATGGCTCTGTGATTCCGTAGATGGTCAAGGCATCTTGAGGGTTCACCAAAAGACATCCTTTCTAGAAAAAAAACTTCCCCCTACAAGCCCCAGAGCTTCAGAGCAGCAGGCCCAGGCTCACTAGTGAGCAGTTAGGACACCCTGCTGAGCCTAATTGTTTTTAGAATGGTAGGATAGGGTATTTTATGCCACCACCCAGCTGTGAGTCCCCTGGCTTCTGTCAGCTTGTGTCACAACCTAAGAAGAAAATAGCAGCTTTAACATGCTTCCTCACTGGCCTTCCACTAATCTACAGTAGTTTTGCTTTTTATAGCCCCCATCCCCCTACCATGAAGACTGGACTATATATAAACTCTGTCTCCTCTGCTTTCAATCATGTAGAGCAAATATGGAGGGAACAGGCCTGGATGTGAGGAGAGGCCAGGTGACACTGACCTGTCAGGCCATTGTTCATCAGAGTTGCTAGGTGTGTGCCCAAATCCTTTCCCACACAGAAACATTTTCTAATACGCTTACCATTAAAGACAACAGCTCCATTTCCTTTGAAGGGTAAGAAGGGCTAAGCGGAGGTGGGGTGGGGGGGGTGGGGGGGTGGAAGGCTTCATGGCTAGAATGATGAGCTAAATAGGTTTAACATAGTGAACAATGCTCACATACAAGATGATAACTGATGATTAACATTTGCTGGACGGAGTTGTGGCTACTGAAACCTTAAACGGAGCACCCTGCACTACACACAGGGGCCAGAATGATGGCAGTACTGTGAGAGCAACCCTCATGAAGGCTGCTGTGCTCCACTGAGGAAAAGTCCCTTTCAATGTTTTAAAAACAAAATATCACACAACCCTTTGGCTAAGATTCACTGAAACAGGAGCAAAAGTCTTCCTACACTTCAGTCAGGACAGCCGAGTGAGAGGGCTTAAGTGTGAAGCTGTGCTTTCCTGGGAAATCTGACCAGGGCTTTTTTGTTGTTGTTTTGGTTTTTTGAGACAGGGTTTCTCTGAGTAGCCCTGGCTGTCCTGGAACGCACTCAGTAGACCAGGCTGGCCTCCAACTCACAAAGACCCACCTGCCTCTGCCTCCTGAGGGCTGGGATTACAGGTGTATGCCACACACCTGACTTATGGTTAATATTCTTTGTGTATCTGAGAAACTACAGACGTTCAGTTTCCACTGAAGATGGTCAGCTCATTGCCTTGGGAACAGTCTTGAGATCCAGTTTACAAACCTGAGCAAGAAATGTCCCTCCAGTTCTGGTCCAGTCCATTCCCAACAGCACCTGCACAACGTGTGCCCCTCTTGTGGGATATTCCACAGTACACAGCTCACGGGATAAACACACAGTGATTTAGTGACTTAGGGAGCAGCAGAGAGAGCCTCAGTCTATATTATCTTTTGAAATGTTTCTGTCGGGCACATGTTAGTTTGTTCTGTACATCAGGGGCAATCTTTTCAGACCAGTAACTCAGTTCATACAATAGGATCCCAATTTTGTTGTAAAAATTTTTGCCAAAACTGCAAAGCAAATCTAATTTCAGAAAGAAATCGTAAAGATGATTTCATGCAACAAAAATACACAAAGAGAAAAGCTGTCTGAAGTGCTATGTAATTATCCAAAACAAAACAGGTGTTGAGCGCTGTAGATTTTTTTTTTTTTAAATCAGAAACCAAATCTTTGGGGTACACTTAATAATAATCAGAATTACACAAAAGATGCCACCGCTTGATTATTATTGGTAACACTCTAATCTGGGGTCCTCCGTCCAATTTCTGCTCATAGTTCTGATTTACTGCGGAAGGGTGAGAATGTCCAGAGAAATCGAGAAAGCAAACACTTTGCTTAGGAAAGCTGACCAAGCAAATAATACTCTGTTGTGTGAAGGCCACAGCTGCTTCAAGAAGTGGAGAAAGACAGCTTTCCTGTCTGTTGTTCTTATTTCCCTCTGTCCATTCACTGCCTCACGAGGGGTTCACCCTGCAGGATCTTCCAGCCCACGAGGCAGCTCAAAAAGGCCTAGGGGTTCTCTGTTGTCCAGAGGCCAGGAACTCCAGAGAACAGCACCAAGGGACAAGTTCAGTGCTCCTGAGCTCTAGATCTACCTTTCCTAACAGAATTCCTACTCCAAGGGAGAAGGCAGTGCAAGCAATACTTTCTTCCAGTAGAGCTGCCTGGCAGGGAGAGAAAGAACAGATCAGAAACCACTGTGTCCTGGATTTAAGACCACGGACTGCTTGACGTCTAGGTGCTGACTCCCAGTCTGCAGCAGCAGAAGAGAGTCCTGTCCACATGGTGCTGGTGGTGCTGATGCCCTCATAGGTGCCCGGACTCTTGCTGGCTGGACCTTAGTGAAGCTTGTGCACTGGGTGGAGAAGGGTCATGTGCTCTGCCCCTTTGAAAGGTAGCTTTGCATTGGAGTAATAATGTACCACTTCTGGGATGCTGTCAAACACAGCGCTCGTCTGGTTCAGGGTGTATTTGTTGTCTTTTGTCTGAGCCACTATGATGTGGACACACCCTTGACTAGTCCTGGAGGTAAAAAACAAGAAGACATGAATGAGTGAGCAGAGGGTCCACCCCGGCCAGATTCGCAAGGGGTGGACGGTTCCTCTTCCTGTCCTGCAATTGTTGCACAAAAGCATTCAACACTCTGGTGGAGTGTTTGGAAGTTTCTGAGCCCAAGGGCATGGCACCCCAACATGTTTGTCCTTATGACACATCAGTGGTCAGGACTGGAGGGGAAAGCCAGATAAATGCCTTCTGCTGCCCCGTACAGTTCACGTACAGCCCCCCTCCACTGTAAAAAGATATGTGTGGTTTCTTCTCCTTTACTTTCCCCAAAAGGAATACTGGCAACAATAACAATAGCTGTCCACTGGCCCCTGCCCTCATGAGGAAGGCCAGTCCTGGTTGTGTATAGTGACAGCTGGCGCTGAAGGCTCAAAGACAGAATCCCAAACACTGCTTTCAGGAGCACAGTGGCTGTTCCTGGTATTGTCTACATGGCCTGGCCATTTTTTGAGCCGTATTACTCTTGTGCCCCTCCCCCTCCTTTCCCTTCCAGTCCGATTGTTTCAGCTGCAGGGGCTCAGCTTCCTCAGGAAGGAAGTGCTGTTAGGGCTCTTGACAATGATCCTCCATATAGAGCCACCGAATTCACAGAGCAATGAGAATTTCCATGAGACACATTCTGCCAAGCCCACCAGGCAAAAGTGAGTTCTCTGTGCACAATTAGACAGAAAGAGCAACAGGCACCTCAGCATTTCCTTCTTCTCCAGAAGAGACTAGTATCAAATGCAGCTGGCATTTTGACAATCAAGGATCCAATATTCATTAAGGTTCCTCATACTTACTAGGGAGTAAGGAAAAATGGCTGAAGCTGTGTGTGTTGGCACATGCCTGTAATTCTCTCAGTGGGGAGGCAGAGACAGGGAGGTCACTAAGTTCTACATCAATCAGGGCTGCACAGCCAGACCCTGCCTCAAAAAAGAAAAGGAACACGGGGCCTGGTGGTACATGCCTTTAATCCCAGCTCTCAGGAGGCAGAGGCAGGAGGATCATTGTGAGTTTGAGGCCAGCCTGGTCTGCAAATTGAGTTCTATGATAGCCAGAGCTACACAGAGAGACCCTGTATGTCCCCGCCTCCCAAAAAAGAGAAAAGAATTGTGGGTGGGGATAGTGCTGGAGTGCTCAGTGGTTAAGAACACTTACTGATCTTGCAGAGGACCTGGGTTCAGTTCCCAGCACCCACACAGAGGCTCACAACATCTGTAACTCCAGTTCCTGGGGATCTGATGTTCTTTTCTGTCCTCCATGGGTACTAACCATGCATGTGGCACACATATGTACATGAAGGCAAATACTCATTAACATAAAAATTTTAAAAATCTTAAAAAAAAACACACACAGAAGAGATTAAGCTGCCCTGTCTTTTAAATTTTATTGACCTGTTTTTCTTTTGTTTTTGTTTTTGTTTTTTTCACTGTTGGGGGACAGACTTAGGGCTTGTGTGTGCTAGACAAGCACTCTAACACTGAGCTATAGCCCTAACCTCAGACACTTTTTTAAAAAAAAATTCTGATTTATTTTAGATGTTATTGGTGTTCGACCATCATATATCTGTGCACATGTGTGTGCCTGGTACCTACAAAGGCCAGAAGAGGGCAGTGGAGCCACTGGAACTGGAGTTACAGATGGTTGTGAGTCACCATGTGGTTGCTGGGAATTGAACTTAGGACCTCTGGAAGAGCAGTCAGTGCTCTTATCCACTAAGCCATCTCTCCAGCCCCAATACTTTTCTTTTTATCAGGAAGTATTTCTCCTCTAAGAGGCCTTAGATGTGGTAATGTGCACTAATGTATGATGACATGAAAACAGGACCATGTCTGTAACCGACACTGGGGTCATTACCTAGCATCAATTCTGCATTCTGATCACAGGATCTCACCCTCTGCTGTCCAAGTAAATGCCGTTGGTTTTCTGTCAATCACACCCCTATGAACCGCCTTCAAATTATACTTGTTTCGACTCCCCATCTACCCCCAGGGAGGAAAGACTCTCATAGCAGGGCCTTGCATACAGACAAGGAAGCCATGGAACCAAGGCACTTACTTCAGTGCGATGGAATACTTGCTGTTTCCTGACTCACTGTTTCGGACCAGGTAACCAGCTTCTTTGCAGGGCTGTAGTCGGCTCTCAGCCTCAGCTCGGCTAATGGAGCCATGATACCAACTGAACAGGTAGAGAAAACAAAACCAACATGGCCATGAGGTTCACAGTGCACATCCAGATGGAGCATCCCCCCACTAGAGCATGGGTTGTAAGAAGTTTCTGGAAAGTACTCAACAGCTTGAATAGATCCTGATTCACATTCAGAACGGACACAATGCACATCCCAGTGGTCCCAGCTTACAAAGCCTTTCAATCAGACACAGCCAAATCAAGAGGGTGAGTGTGTTTGAAATGTTTCCCTCTGGGGCCTGGAGAGATGGCTCAGTGGTCAAGAGCATGTGCTGTTCTTGCAGGGGACCTGGGTTCAGTTCTAGCATTTGCCTGGTGGCTTATAACCACAACCACCCACAACTCCAGTTCCCGGAGATTCAATTCGATTTTCTGGCCTCTTTGGGTATCACACATATATACAGGCAGGCAAAAACACTCATAAAATAAAAATAAATCAATCATTTAAAAAGAAAGCAAGCTTCCCTTCGGTATAGAAGGAGGCTTAAACATGTTTCTTGAGATATAGGGCCTTCCATCCTAAACAACCCCACTGTTTTAGAAGCTCCACCCAGACAAGAATTCATAAATGAAAGGGATCATACAAAATGGACTGGGGGACCCTACATAGGCTGTAGTAGAGTCAGCGAGGGAAACTCACGGCTGCTTTTCCAAGGCCAGGCCTGGGTCCACCTTCTCCCCATCGCTGTGGTCTGACAGGGTGGGCTTCAAGGTCTTCTGCCAGTGGTGCGGTCTCCCTGCCTCCTCTCTGCCCAGAGGTCGATCAGATCCCTCAAACTGGACTGGAAGGAAGCCATCACTTAACACTGGAGAACTTGGAGGCCAACCATGTAACCCTCAAAGGAAAAAGCTTGTGCCTGCCTTAGCTTAGGGAAGAACATGTCCTCTAATGGGGAGCAGTGTCCCCAGGCTGCTGGGCTGCTGTCATGGACACCTGACTACATGGCTAGTATCCTCATAGACGGCTCCTCTTGAAATCACTCATCAGTGTAAGCAGTTTGTGAACAGAAGAGGAGTCTTGTGTTTCAGCATGGACTTTATTCTAAAAACACATAGAATATGTTTTTTAAAAGTCTAAACATAAATTCAGAATGTGACTCGAGCTCTCAGCCCCAAATGGGAAGTCTGTATCACACTCTCTCATCAAGGCTCAGGGATCCATGCAGAAGCAGGGACAGAAGGACTGTAAGAGCCTCCTATAGTAGATGATTTTAATGAAATGGCATGTGCAGACACTGCGGGTCAGACAGACACGAACTCACAGAGACTGTGACAGCACACACAAGATCTGCACAAGTTCAAGCCAGACAAACTCCCAGCACAGGCAGAAACAGAATAGAAATGACACGTTAGTGCTGCCGAGCCCCAGGCCGGGCCGAGGATGCAGCCAAGGGTGGCCTGGAACTCACCATCCTCCTCCCGTTGCTGTGTAGGAAATGCTGGGATTACAGGCATGCATACCTACCAGCACACTGATTCTACTTTTAATTGGATGGACTGTTAAGGGGGAAAGATACCTTGAAAATTCTAAATCAAAGGCAAAACCAATGCTGTAAAAGCCGAATGGAAAAGCTATGTCTTGGGAGTGGCAGTTACAGATGGTTGTGAGCCTTATGTGGGTGCTGGGAACTGAACCCAGGTCCCCTGAAAGATCAGTAAATACCATCTCTCCAGCACCTCCCCACATCCATTCTTTTTTCCTTTCTTTTAAAAAATTCTGTTTATCAACTCTCCCTTAAACTACTTAGAAACCCTCACACGAGTAGGGCATGGTGGTTTGTGTCCCTATATCCCAGCTGCTCGTGAGGCTGAGCTCAGGAGCTTGAGGCAAGCCTGACCTAAGTAAGAGACAGCTTCCCTGGCCATTCAACAAAGGGTCCACATTTGAAGATGTGATTCTACCTTCAATTTATGTTTTACTTTCTAAAGGAATCAATTTGTAGCTTGGAATTGTAACATAAACTTCTGACACCCCCACTAAGAAAACTGAAACAAAAATTGCAAGGTTGAGGCCAGCCTGGGTGACATAGTGAGATCCTGTCCCAGCAACGACAAAACTGATCTAGCCTAGCTCTCACTCGCAGCCACAGTGGCCCATCAATCTACCTCTCTCAGGCCCACTGTTGCTGTGTTTCACAGTGAGCATCTCACAGGTTTGAAGAGCAAGTGAGGCCAGGAAGGAGTGAGGAAGGCAGTTTCCAGTTCCACAGCTTCAGTGATGGGGAATCAATGTAAAACGATCAAGATGGCTTTTCCAGCAGCCCCGAAGGTGTCCCCAACAGCCGCACTCCAGACAGAGCCAGGAAACAAGGGCACAGCTTCAGCCTAGCTGTCAGTTGTTTGTTTGTTTGTTTTTTGAACACAGAGGGCTGTGTAGCTGAGAGCAGCCCTGAACTCCTTGATCTTCCTTCCTTCCAAATACCTGGCATAACAGGCATAATCTGTGCCTTGACCATACCTAGATTCTTAGTTCTCTACCTCAAATGCCTTGTTAAAAAAGAGACTTGTGGGATGGTGAGATAGCTCAGCAGAAAAAGGTGCCTGCCACCAAGCCTGACAACCTGGGTTCAATTCTGGGAGCTACATGGTGGAAGGAGAGAACTGACCCTCACAGTTGTCTTCCACTCTACCGTGTTACACTCACTCCCACAAACACTCAGCAAACAAATGTAATAAAAATAGAGATGGTGGTGAGGAGCTTAAAGGAAACGGACTTGACGAAGTACTTAGCATCATCTGGTGATTGTGAAATGTGACTCATCCTCAGTACCCTCTGCAATGCGGTTGATGCCCCCCTGGAGCTGGGCATGGACACCAGCTCTCTCTTCCTCCTTCCCTCTGTGAGTCTCTGGTAACTAGTACTCTGCTCTGGATTTCGGAGGACTTTTTCTGAGTGAACTCACGCTAGGTGATGGGTATGTTCATCCTGCCCCCTTGACCACCATTCAACACATTCGTGTCCTGAAAGCCACACTGTGCCCAGGGAGCCCGTAGCACTGCTGTGTTGGTGAGTGGCAGGTGCCACACCCTCACCTGACAGGGCTCGTGCGATCTGCTCCCTCTTCCACTCCCAGGGCTGCTCGTACTCAGCAGCAGGCCTGTCATCTTCCTCTGGCAGTCTGCTGTCCACTGGCCGTGCCTTCACCTCTGCTACACGTTGGCCACTGTCCGAAGGTTCGTAGGGGGTGTCATAGAGTTGTGGCGGCTTCCCCAGCAGGTCCTTGGAGCTTCGTCTCTTGGCTGTGACCTCCACCTTCATGGTCTCCCCTGGCTCACATGGGCCATCGAGCAGCTGAAGGGCCTTCACCAAGGGGTCTTTGGAACCACGGCGTCTGATTTCTGAAAATCAGGCATACAGGTCAAACGGAGCATCTCAAATGGACATGGACAGGTGACCTGAGGCCCATGGGTAACCCAGATATTCTAGGCTGAGGCAGCAGAATGCTCTAAGACTCTTCTGATCTGGGCTGGGCTGACTAGTCTTCGGCCATGCTACTGAAGCAAAAGGGAGATACCAGAATGTTTCTGGCTACTGCACTTCATGCACACAAATTGAAATAATATCACACTGTCTCCAAATAGTCTGGGCAGATGTTGTGCATCAACTCTAAAAAGACATGTTTAAGAAGAAAACACCTCTCAGCACAACAGGTGGGCCAAGCCTAAAGTGAGGAACGCCTGAAGACAGGAGGCCTCCAGGGTCCTTTTGAGGGTCATGGAGAAGTGGCCTCTAGTTAACAGGGTGTCTATGTCTACTCTGAGTATAGCTTACTTTCAGTTCTACTAATACTTCTTGATAGGAAGCCCAGATGAAAGTACTGTACAGTACTGAAGGAATTGCTCACAACATACCAGGAAAGCATTAAGCAGGTTTGTGTTAGTTTTGAGACAAGGTCTCACTAGTTAGCTCCCAGCTAGCCTGGAATTCCCCATGTAGACCAGGCTGGCCTTTCCACTCACAAATCTGCTTGTCTCTGTCTCCTGAGTTCAGGGATTAAAGGTGTGTACCACCACCGGGGTTCTTAAGATACAGATATTTTATAGAGCAATGGGAGCCAGACACACTCACAAAGTATACTTGGGCTAATATATGAAGGATAAATTCAAATAGAAGGTGCTATGGAAGGGAATAAAATCTCTCTACGACACTTCCCCTGGAGGCAAGTGCTGTTCTCAGTGCTGTAATGCTCAAAGCCGATCTGTGAGATAAATACTCCTGTGTCCTCCATGTTAAAGAGAACTGAAGCACACAGGGATTAAGGAAGTGACCCAGACCAGTGTGCGGCAAGGCCTGGAGAGCACAGCAGGAAGCTGGGCGCTGGAAGCCTTACTCTTTGACACCATGCTTGGATGGGCTCCAAGTGGAAGAAAAATGGAAGATGAGCTGACTCTGGTGGAGAAGGTCACTTCCTGTGGAGAAAGCGGCATGAGTGAAGATTGGGAAGTGGGAGGGAGACTTGGGATGCATTGCCATCAGGATGAGAGGAACGTTTCAAAGGCAGAAGTCCAGAGAAGAGGTATTGAGAGATCTTAGCTGGAGAAGGGAAAAGCTCAGAGAAGCAAGCTCTGGGGTTTTGTTAGTTCTGTTCTCTGTTCTCTCTCTCTCTCTCTCTGTCTCTCTCTCTCTCTCTTTCTCTCTCTCTCTCAAAAGATTTACTTATTTATGTATACAATAGATTTGTCTGCCTGTATGCCTACATACCAGAAGAGGGCACTGAATCGTGAGCTGCCATGTGGTTGTTGGGAATTAAACTCAGGACCTCTGGAAGAGCAGCCAGTGTTCCTAACCATTGAGTCATCTCTCTAGCTCTGATATGATCTCTCTCTCTCTCTCTCTCTCTCTCTCTCTCTCTCTGTCTTCTCTCTCTCTCTCTCTCACACACACACACTAAAGGATTTCAGATTTATGTATTTTTAATTATGTGTGTGTTTCTGCAGAAACAGAGGCACCAGATCCCCCAGAGCACCAATTTCAGTTGAGTCAATGGACTGGGGTTCTGGGAATCAAACTCTGGTCCTCTGCCAAAGCAGTAAGTGTTCTTAACCACTGAGCCATCTCTCCAGCCCCATCTTTGTTGCTTTTTAAGATATCAGGGTGTCATGTAGCCCAGGCTGGCCTGGAGATTGCTATGCAGAGAAAGACGGCTTTGAACTCTAGGACTCTCCTGCCTCAGCCTCTCAAGTGCTAGGATTACAGGTGTATGTAACTCATCTGGAAGTGAGGTTTTTTGTTGTTGTTGTTTTGTTTTAAAGCAAGAACAAAATGTTTGGATTGTGCTGTATATAGTGCAAAACCATTTTAAAATTTTGGTTTCTCTGCATAGTCCTGGCTGTCCTGGAACTCACTGTGTAGACCAGGCTGGCCTCAAACTCAGAGTTCCACTTGACTCTGCCTCCTGAGGGCTTGGATTAAAGGCGTGTGCCACTGCTCCTGGCATTAAAAAAACAAAAACAAAAACAAAAAAAACCAACCAAACAAAAAAACTTAAAAACGGGGAATAACACTCATATCTGTGAGTCACTTGAGGGTAACTCTAACATCACTGTATAGGATAGAGGAAGTGAGAAAGATTTAGCCTGAACTGATGCATAGTAATGTACAGATAAACCTTGCAATATAAACCAGTCAATTAACAGTTAAACACCTAGCCACTATAGGACCAAGTCAGCAGTGTCTGGTGACTGACCAGCCTGGGCCTAGGGGCCTGGCCAGGTCACCCTAACTAAATGGAACCTCTGAAGATCCTGTATGTTACTCTTATGTCTATCAGCATCTGTGGAATGTGTATTCCACTGAAATCTAGCTCGACCCCTTCTCTGTGGGAAGCCTCTCCTCCCTCCTGGTTCTCTGATGGCCTCCAGAGCTCACAGCTGCCATGGGAGTCCTCGCCCATTCTTGTCTTGCACTTTTACCACGGGGGAGTTAGTTTTTGATACACGTTTCTGACTTGGCAGAGATGACTGGGGCAGGGACCACGATGCCTTGCTTATGTTGGCAGGACACACAGGTGTGTAATGAGGGGATGGGATGATGTCCGGGCAGAGAACATGTGTGTCAAGGACATTCTTGCCGAGCATAGCTGTTACTACTGTGAGAATGAAAGCAACTTCTAGAGAAGAGGGCAGCAGATTGAAAGGACCAAGAGTCCAGGGCAGAATTCTAGGGAAAGATGGCCGGCAGAAGCAAGGGAGGATGAAAAGAAATGGTGGGGCAAGCAAGAAGAGGAGCAGAAGACTGCTATGCTGCGGGAAGGCGCCAGGAAGGACTTTCTACAAATTAAAACAAATCGACGGAGTGATGTTCTCCGGAGTGCTACTGGCTCAGTAAGAGTTCTACAGCAAAGAAAGGACAACAAATAGAGAAAGATGTTCAAAGAAAGCCACTAAATTGGAGAGGGCAAACTTTAACCAGGCATGCTGATGTGTGCCTTGAGTCTCAGCACTCAGGAGACAGAGGCAGGCTGCTTTCTGTGTGTCCTGGGCCAGCGTGGTTGCCATAGTGAGTTCTAGGCCAGTGAGGGCTATATACTGAGACCTTGTCTCAAAGTGTGTGTGTTTTTAGGAGGGTGATCACTTGTTTCTAGGGTGAGGTTTTGGATCTGTGGGATTCAGGACTCTGTCAGCAACTACCTCTGCCTCCAACTCCATGCAAGTCCATGCTAATGGACATAAGAGTAACATGCAGGATCTTCAGAGTTCCATTTAGTTAGGGTGACCTGGTAAGGCCCCTAGGCCCAGGCTGGTCAGTCACCAGACACTGCTGACTCTGTCCTATAGAGGCTAGGTGTTTAACTGTTAATTGTCTGGTTTATATCGAGGTTTATTGGTACACTACTACATTACCTGGGCACTCCTCACCTCCACAGGATCTGACTTCAATGGTGGCATGTAGTCTGGCAGCCAGACGGGTACAAGCTACTAGGAGAGTCTAAAAAGCGGCAAAACTTGAGGCTATCTCTTACCCACGTCTATTCACTCTCTGGGGCTAATCTCCTGGCCTCATCCCTGAACAGAAGGACATATTACCGCAGCTGCTGGGAATGTAGCAGGCAGGACTCTCCCCTGCTCACCTGACACCAGGTCAGGGCCCCAGGCTGTCTGAGGCCAGAGCCATGTCTTTTGTCCCAGCCTCTTGACTTTCAACCCCATAGCCTTTTCTTCATTGCCTATTCTAGAAGTAGCTATGAAAAACAAGAAACAAAAACATGCTCTGCTCTTGGTTCAGTTGCGATAAGGCTGGCATTTAAAAAAAAGAAAAGAAAAAAATTTCTCAAGAACTAAGAAAAAGGAAACACACAAAGGAACCCAGGGAATGGATTTAGAATTTTTAGGTTTCTAATCAGAACTTATTTGTGCTCAGTTTAGAAAGTTCTTCTCAAGATCCTGGCTTCAGGACTGGAGAAACAAGTCAGTGGTTACAAGCACTTGGCTTCTCTTGCAGAAGACCTAGGTTTGGTTCCCAGCACACATATGGAGCCTCACAACCATGTGTGCCTCCAGTTCCTGACATCCTCTTCTGGACTACTCAGGTACACACATGGTGCACATACACACATGCAGGTAATACTCAGACATATGAAAAAAAGGTGAAGAGAAAAAAATCATGGCTTCAAGTCAGTCCCCAGTGAGGTGTATGAACCAAATGAGAAAGACTGAATCCATGTTTAAAGTAGATGTCCTGAGTCTATCCTTAGGGTAAAGGTCTTGCTCACAAGAAAATTTCAATAGACTTGCATTCAAATGAGGCACAGTGATTGGCATCTTGAGTTATGTGCTTAGTATTTCTTTACAGTGGGGTCCTCCTGATCCCTCCATTTGAAATGGACCAGGAACCAACTGAAAAGTTCAAAGCTGAAAACACTCCTTCCTTGCATGGTCCAGGATTGGAGATATTGGTAAAACATCTTTTGAAACAATGTTTAATTAGGTGGAAAAGGGGCTAGACACCTCCCCCTTCCAGGGCATTAACCTTCCAGTCCATTCCAACACCTGGCTGTCCCCAACCTGAGGCTCCATAGAAACAGAAACAATCACAGAGCTGCAAGCCGACCCTTCCTGCAGGGAGAATGGCCCCTGACGTGCAGAGCTGGCTCCAAGAGGAAATGAGCCTGAGAAGGAGGAAATGGCAAGAGGAAGCTACACCCTGGCTGCCGATAGAGGCCATTTACTGTGGCAGACAACGGGGTGCTGTGGTTGGGCAGCAGATAAACCCTCTTATGCAGCCTCTCTGAGATAGGGCTGCCCCAAACCAGTGAAAATGGCAGCTGATTGGTACATAGCCTAACAGGGGCTAGAAAGTTTCCCATCACACATAACTAAGCCATTTGCATGGCAGAAGGCCAACACTTCTTAATTTACAATTTTGTATTTTCAGGGTCTCATTCTGTGGTCCAGGTTGGTTTCTAAATCGCAGTGATCCTCCTGCTTCAGCTTCCCAGAGACCAGGACTACAGGAGTGTATAACCAAACCTGGCAACAAATTTAACTGCTATTGCCACCGGGTATTATCCAGAATTCTCTCTAGAAAATAGGATTCTCTCTCAACAGTCAAACTGACTATGTTTTCTGGGCATGTATATCACAAATGTGTCATGCCCAGAGCCTCACAGAAGCCCTGGTGTCTACTGATTCTGGTTGTTAGGCCTCTGCCGTGCAAGGCATTGAATGGGAAGCCCAAGCTCATTTACTATACCTTACTTTATATGTATCTTTATGAAAAAGATTTCCTGCAATGTTTTAATTAAAAATTTAGGTTTATTTTATGTGTATGAATGTTTTGCCTGCACATGTCTGTGCACCATGAGTATGCAGTTCCCATGGAGGCCAAAAGAGGGCGTCAGATGCCCTGGATGAATAAGCTACAGACAGCAAGTGCTCTAGATCATTTAGCCATCTTCCCAGCCACACAGGTAGTATTTTAGTTATGATTCTAAAAAACATATCTTTCCCACAGTCCCTTTCATGTTTCCAAAATCATTAAACACGAAACCTCCCAGAGCTCTATTTTCCACCGTCAGAAACGGTGCTGGTACATGCCTGTCTTACTTGGGTTTCCTAACAGCACTCAACTGGTTAGCGTTTTTCCGACCAGCTAACTCAAGATACTCAACAAAGGCAGATACAATTCAGACACCCTGAAATTTACCAAGGAAAGACAGATTGAAGACTAGGCTGGGGTACAGGTTAATGGGAGAGTGCTTCTGGGCAGGTGTGAGGCCCTGGCTTCAATCTCCAACACCAAAACAAATCCAAGAAGTCATGTGGATTTTTTTCTACAACAGTTTTTAACATGCAGACCCACACATTGAGGTTGTCCTTCAGACCTGACTATTTAAACACACCAATAACATCACTTGAGGGAAAACAAAAATTTAAAAACAATTTTTGTCAGAGGTTGATTAGTCTAAGCCACAGGCTGCCGTGTGCCCTGGGGCCACTCCTTTTCACCAAGTGATTTGGACAACTTATTTCCATTCCTCTAGGGACCTAGATTTCCTTGACTGTTTAGCAGCACCGGCCTTCACCGGTGCTGGGATATTTGGTAAGGTTTGGCAAGTTGGTAGCTGAAAGCCCTTGAAGAACAGAAGTGTAACCAACCTGTAGGAAGAATCCTTGGGCTAATTGATGCTGTCTGAGAAACTGCTGAAGACCTGCCTGGGGTGGGAGTGTCAATTATGTGGCTAAAAGCCACACTGCTAAATTACACAGAATAAATGCATCAGTTGCCCAGGGAAAATATCTTGTAATTTAGAAGAAAAGCAGCAGGTTTATGCTAATAATACTTACTCTGCCCCCGCCATGGATTCTTATTAACAAGCCTTGAGATAAATCCCAAGAAGAATTTATTTGTAAATTCTTAAGTTCTGCAAGTTAAACGTTTCCAGAGGAACTTACCACATTTTCCTCTCCCTGTTTCTATCTTCTTAAAAGAATATTTATTTTTATTTATGCGTCTATGTATGTGTGCCTGCAGAAGCCAGCAGGGCCTGGCTTCCCCGAGGCTGGACTCATAGGTGTGAGCTGCCTGATGTGGGTGTGGGGATCAAAGGCTATGAATACCCTAACCACTGAGCTATCTCTCCACATACACTCTCCCCAGGTCTCCGAACCCTGGATTTTGACAGGGTCTTGCTATGTATTTAGGCTAGGCGGACATGAACTTATTATGTAGCCCAATGATCCTCCTGTCTCAGTCTCCCAAGTACTGAGATTATAAATGCAAGCTACACACCTGGTTAGTTACTACCATTTTCATCAATGTATGTTCTTCTTTACTGGTGTTCAGTATGTTTTCTCATGTTCTGATAGGGCAGGGAACATGGGGATCCTGTTTCCTATATCTGCACAGTCAGCACTGAGCCTAGTTCACAGTAAATAAATGCTAAGAACTATTTGTGGGATATTATAGAGTAATAACTTGTACAACTTGCTTTATGCCCAAGATACTGATTTCTTTTTCCAGTGTTGGGAACTGAACCCATGACCTTAGGCATGCTAGGCAAGTGTGCTACCACTGAGCGAAATACGAAGCTCTGAGACACTGTTAAAGCCGCATGTAATTTGCACTTTATAGGTTGGAAATGAAGCACAGGGGCTGGCGTACAGGTTACAACGCCCCACAATTAAGTCACCTCAGCACCTTTTCCATACCATTCCAGACAGCCAAATAAACGAAAGCCCCCAGTGTGTCTTAGGATATACGGCGTATGTCTGGGTTTAGGGTTACAGCACAGAGATAGAGCATTTATCTAGTGTAGCCCGAAGCTCTGGCTAGATTCTCATTACCATATAAATACACAAACCCGCAAAACAGAAAGATGGGGAACTTCTGACCTTGGCCCTGTCAAGCTAGCACACAAAGAACAAACCAAATCTTAAAAAGTGAAAGGTTAAACTGGGCCTTTCATCCCAGCACCCAGGAGGCAGAGACAAGAGGATTTCTGTGAGATGAAGGCCAGACTGGTCTACATAATGAGTTCCAGGCTAGCCCGAGTTACAAGGTGAGACCCTGTCTTTGTGATGCATGCATATACATATATGCATATAGTATATGTGCTTTGCATTTTTAAAAGAAGAAATGTGTGGGATGTGATGGTGCTCGCCCTTAGTCCCAGCACCTGGGAGGCAGAGGCAGGTGGAGCTCTGTGAGTTTGAGGCCTACAAAGCAAGACCAGGACAGTTAGGGGCTACACAGAGAAACTCCGTCTCAAAAAACCCCCCAACCCCCAAAAAGAACAGGGAGGAGGAGGAGGAGGAGGAAGAGGAGGAGGAAGAAGAGGAGGAAGAGGAGGAGGAGGAAGAGGAAGAAGAGGAAGATGAGGAGAAAAAAAGAGGAGGAAGAGGAGGAAGAGGAGGAAGAGGAGGAAGAGGAGGAAGAAGAAATGTTAAAACCCAAACTAAAGAAAAAAGCGTTGTATTTTAGATTTTAAACTTTGTTAACTAATTTTAAACTTTGTTAACTTTCTTTTGAGACATGGTTCCACTTTCTGGACCAGAACTCTAAATATAATATAGGGTGGTTGTTACCACTAATCATCCTGCTTTGCCCTCTGAGTGCTGGAATACAGGCATGCACTACCACACTTTGTTGAAAGTAATCTATATTATTAATACATTTGAACTAACTATTGAACAAGTTAATCTTATATTTTTAATTAGATTTATCCATACTATTTTAAAACAAAGCCAAGATTTTAATAAACACTCAAATATTAAACACTAATTTTTTTTTTTTTTTTTAAACAGGCTTTCTCTGTGTAGCCCTGGCTGTCCTGGAACTTGCTCTGTAGAGCAGGCTGGCCTCAAACTCAGAAATCCACCTGTTTCTGCCTCTTGAGTGATAGTGGTGATAGCACATGGCATGTGCCGCCATGCCTAGTTCACTAAATATTCTTACATTTATCTTTTTTTGGAGATAGGGTCTCATTATGTGGCCATAGCTGGCCTAGAACTTGCTTTGTAGATCAGGTTGGCCTTGAACTCACAGAGATTAGCTTGGCTTGGTCTGTCAAGTTATAGGATTAAAGATGTGTGCCACCATGTACAACTTATTATATTTATCTCATATTTTATTTATTTATTTATTTACGTTTTTCAAGACAGCGTTTCTCTGTGTAGTTCTGGCTATCCTGAAACTCTCTATGTAGACCAAGCTGGCCTCAAACTCAGCGATCCCCCTGCCTCTGCCTCCAGAGTGCTGGGATTAAAGGCATGCACCTCCACTGCCCCAGGCCCATATTGAACATTTTCAAGTTTGGTAGGTGGGTGGGGGAATAAGGACTCAGTGTGTAGCCAAGGCTGGCCCTGAGTTTAATATCCTCCTGTCTCATACTCTCAAGTCTTGGGGTTATAGGTACATGCTACTACCCTAGGCTCAGTTTTTACTTTGGTATATCACATGAATCTGAGCAGAGAATTGGCCTGGCTTTGGGTCAGGTTTGCAATGCCTTTGCAGGGATTATTTTAAGTACATCTTTCAGAGCCCTGTGGCACTGGGGACAGAGCACTCAATTTGGAGTGGCAGGTATCAATTTAAATTCTTCATCAATCTCTGAAAAATTCTCATGAGAGATTGCAATCCCACATGCCTGTAATCTTAGCACTTGAGAGACTGAAGAAGGCAGACAGCATCCCTACATAGTGAGACCCTCTCTCAAAACAAACGAACAAAGCCAACCAAGCAACAACCCAAATAGCAGGCTTAGAGGCTCATGCCTGTAACTCCAGGACTTGGGAGGCTGATGCACAAGAACTGCTTTAAATTCAAGACCAGTCTGAGTTACATAGTGAGCAGATCTTGCTAAGTGTGGTGGCACATACCTTTAATCACAGCACTCAGGAGGCAGAGGCAGGTGCATCTTTGGTTTGAGGCCAGCCTGGTCTACAGGGTGCTCCAGGTGAGTTCCAGGACAGCCAGGGCTACACAGAGAAACCCTGTCTTGAAAAACAAACAAACAAAAGGCATGTTTAAAAATCACAGTGAGCAGATCTTGTCTCTTTAGAAAAACAAAAGTGTGTGTGTGTGTGTGTGTGTGTGTGTGTGGTGTGAAGATGGCATGGCAGGTAAAAAGGCATGCTTCACATTGACCCAGGTTCAATTCCTGAAACCCACAAGGTAGAAGGAGAGAACCAACTCCTACAGGTTGCCCTCTGATTTCCACACATGAACTGTGGCAGGTACCTGACCCATCCACCAAATGAACAGTCTTACAAGTGGGACAAGCCTGAAGTCCTCTGAGCTTGTTTCTCACTTAGTAACAACAGAGAAATAGTAACAGTTGCTTTAGAGAACGTTTGTTGGGAATAAGGAAAGAAAGTAGAACTGGGGCTGCTGTTAGTTGCAAAATGCTGGTTTATTGTGCTCAAAGTTGTGGGTTCAATCCCAAGCACAGGGGGAAGGGGAAGCATTAAAGAGGCAGCTGCGCTCCTGGTTACTTCTCACCCCTTCAAAGAAGCTATTTCCCTTTCCTTTCCTTTCTTTTCTTTTCCAGTTGGGGGTACTGGGTTTCAAGGCAGGGTTTCTCTGTGTAGCCCTGGCTGTACTAGAATAACTTTGTACTCTAGGCTGTCCTTGCTCGAACTCAGAGGTTGGTCTGCTTCTGCCTCCCAGGTGCTGGGATTAAATGCATGCAACACCACTGCCTCATAGAGATATATTTTGTATTGGACAGAGGTTATTACACACCTGGTTCAAACAAAGAACAAATGGCTGTGGGGTGCCCAAAGGAGCATCCCTAACACAACTGCTCACCTAAGGCTCAGGGAACACAGGGAGGAAGGGTAGGGAAGACTGTAAGAGGCAGGGGGCCAGGAGGACTGCAGTGAGACTGGAGGACTGCTGTGAGAGACTGGAGGACTGCTGTGAGGGACTGGAGGACTGCTGTGAGACTGGAGGACTGCTGTGAGAGACTGGAGGACTGCTGTGAGACTGGAGGACTGCTGTGAGGGACTGGAGGACTGCTGTGAGAGACTGGACCTGGCAGGGATGCTGAACTCCTGAACTCTCAGCAGCTATGGCTGCCTGCTCAACACCACACTAGGAAACACATCAGCCTGGTGGGGGAAGGGCTTACAAGTCCTCTCCAGCCCCACACATTGAGAAGCTACAGGAAATCCATAGCTGCTGAAAGAGGAAGAGTCAGTTCCCATCGGGGACAAGCCCTGGGTAGGATGCCCATGTCCAGTGGTCAGCCTGACACCCACATGCATGGGAGCAACCTTTATCTGATGCAGTAGGTTTTATGTATATTTATTTATAGTTATACATATATGTCACCTATTCTATACTGTAATAGAAAAAGAGGCCATGCGTTTGAGAGGGGTGGGGTGTAGGCACAGGAGGAGTTGGAGGGAGGGGTGGGTGTGACCATAATCATACTTACGTATGATATTCTAAAAATAAATAAAAAGCAAAAGAATAAAAAGGAAAGAAAACCCCTTTTCCTTGGTTATATGCAAAAGTCAATCCTTTCCCTTAGGCCTTCTAAGTCGCTGATATTTTGTAAAAGTGACTAATTTCGTTTTCACTTCCTTTCATTCACAGATTTCATTAGGGGCCACAGTCCAGTGACCTGCAGGGTCACAGCCTGGCCGGGGCACACCCTCCCCAGAGTGCTGCCTTATCTCTGTGAGCAGGGAAGCAGGAAACAGAGCAGAGCTTTCCTGTGGCTCGGATCATTCCAGCTTGTCTTGGATTTCCAGGGTGTGACAGTTACCCCTCTGTAGGGACTGGCTTGCCCAGCTGGAGCTTGTGGCTCTTCAGTATGCTTCATCATGAGAAAGTCTCCCATGTGTGAAGAAGATGCTCCAACAGTCAGTGCTCAGCAAACACAGTTCCCTCATGGGTGTTTAAGGAACAATTGTTCCTTAAACAATCATTTTACTTTAAAATTCCCAAGTCAATCTGAACAACTAGTTTGATGTTTTGCTTGAGAACCAGCCACTTAGGACAAGAGGATTGGCTTAGCCCACAGGCTGGGGTGGGCTTGGGCTTGAAAAGCGTCAAGATCAGCTTGGTTTCATGTGATTTGCCTGGAATGGCTGACAGTGATTGTTAATTAATTATTCCCCAGGAATTATTTGTTTTGTTTCAGTATTGAAGGACTTGAGATGAATCTTCTATCACAAAATAAAAAAATTTACATCTGCAAATGTTTACTAATTGAATCCCTTAATTATGTATTTGTACTGACTTTGCCTACCATTAGGAATGCTAATGCTTTTGAATGTGGCTAAGAATTGTATCTTAACTGTCTTAAAGCTGAAGACCATGAGCCAGTGGGACAGCTCAGTGGGTAAAGGCATCTGCCACAAAGCCTGGCATGACAGCCCGAGTTTGCTCTCTGGCTCACAAGATAGAAGGAGAGAACTGCCTTCCACAAGTTTTTCTGACCTCCATCCTCACTCTGGCATGTGCACACCCAAATAAAATGTAATAAAACATCTTAGAAGATGAAGGCTACATCCTGATAGACTCTCAAACACTGTCTTGGGCAAAATTAGAAAAGCAAAACGTCAAATTCTTAAAACTCTGAAAGGCACTAAAGGACATTTAGAAAGTTTCCCTTTAAGATTTGGATCTAATTTCTGTTTCTTCCAGTCAGCAGAACCTAGTTAAATTGTTCTCTTCCCCAGATTGATGGATTAATTGGTCTATCTATCTATCTATCTCTATCTTTCTAGTTTTTTTCTTTTTCTTTTCTTTTTAAATCAGGGTCCCTCTGCATAACCCTGGCTGTTCTGGAACTCACTATTTAAACCAGGCTGATTTTGAACTCACAGAGATCCTCCTGCCTCTGCCTTCCAAGTGCTGGTATTAAAGGCGTGTGTCACCACGCCCAACCCTGGTTACAATTCTCTAACACGCAGCATGAGGTTGCTATTCCTGTCCCCACAAACCTGTTATCATCTGCTGTGCATCGTACGGTTCCATGTAGCCGTCGTTCTCACCCACTCTCTCCGCATCCCTTTGACCTTTTGTCCGTTTGGCATCATATGGGTCAGCGTAGTCTTCTAAAATGATGACCTGTCCAATAAAAGAGGACAGTTGCTAAGGATTTTCAGACTCGAAAACGGCACCACATCAAAATGGCTGCTGCAATCTCCTACAAGTTCAAGGAGTCAAATTCATCAGTTCTCACAATTTCACACTTGATCATATATCTCTGTCAGACAAACTTTTTATGGTACTCGACTTGTGACAATTTACCTAAAGTCTTGCTTATGAGTTAGAGGACAGCAGGTGGGCAGTGGGGGGTGGAGAGTATCTGTGGCTTCAGTGTATAAAGAGGATTCTTCTGCCACAAGCTGGGAGTTCCCAGTCTTCCCAGTTCCTTGCAGCTAAGCAATACAGTCCCAGTGAACCAGGCACCTCACAGTCCTGGGTTGAGTCAAAGTGAACCCGAGACACACTTCCTGACCTTAGGGAATTTTTACAAGCTCCAAAGAGACAGGCTTCAGAGCTTAGCACTGAACTGTACTGCTGAAGTTCTGGGTTCTGTAATTCATAGGGAGAGTGATTCGGTGGCTACAGAACAGACAGAATTTTGATGATATTTGGGTCCAAGAGCATCTACCACTCCAAAACCACAGGGTGCCCTGGGAGTAGCACTGTGTGCATAGCCTTTCTGTTCTGTAGAAGCTGGGTGGGGACCCTCCTCAGAGAGGAAGCTGGAGGCTTGGTCCACAGTCTGGCAGAAGGAAAGAATTCTGACAGTTCAGGGAGAAGTGAAGACAGAGGGACAGACTAGATGAACCTTGGAGAAATGACACCACAGCAGAGGACTGTGATTACCATGCCCTTCAACCGGGTCTCCTTGGCAGCCGCTGCATGTGCTTCAGCTCAGACACAGCCAGGAAGCCAGGCTGTGACACTCAAACAGTCCTTGGCTTTAAGGTGCAGTGAGGTATACCACCCAGTTATATGTGAGCTGCTTCTATATCCATCTCCCCGTGGCTCTGCTCAGTGCCTGCCATAGGATAGACACACTAAACAACCCTGTAAACGCTTGAATGAAGAAATGAACAGTGGAGCCCAGTATATGCCACCTCACAGGGCCCACAAGTTCCTGACTGTCTAGGGAGGCAGCTTGTTTAAAGAGAAAAGTAAAGACCCTCACCGAGAAGGGATTGCTTGGATTGAAGCCTAAAATCTAGGTGGGAGCTCTTCTCTCTCCCATTTCTCACAGGAGAGAAACCCAGCTCTACTCTACAAGGATGGAGAGAGTAGGTTCACCTTTCCCACACTGGACAGTACCCAGAAGCCCTCTGGTGACGAACATGCAGGATACACCTTCTCTCTTGATCTGTAATTTCCTTAAAGACATTTCCTTGCTATGGACTGTGCCCCTCACACCCCTTAGTGTCCATGGCGCTTACTTATATGGTTACAGTACTGCAGATACCCACAGAATGAATGGAAGGCTTTGGCACTTGGCTGAAACTCTGAGAAGCTGGAAGATGAGAAATCCACACTTCACAGTTTACAGGCTACTGATGTTTTGCATGCTCAAGCAGTGTAAGCCTTACAGAAGTCTAGCTGGATAGACCCCTTGATGTCAAACATGAAAACAAGAACCAAAGTACACCACACCCATAAAAAAGACCAATTTCTTTCCCTTCCTTTCAATTGCTCTTTGAAACAACTAACAAAAACCAACCACAACAAACCTTGCTGTCAAGGTCTCCAGTGATTTTTGAAGAGTCACTTGGGAGTTAAAATGGATACAGGGGAGTATCTTAGGAAACATCAACTTCACTCATGCATAATGAATATTGGGGTTCATCAGGCTCCCTTGCGTCCCCCCCACCCCCGCCAATTCCCCAACAGAAGTGGGTAGAGATGCTGTATTCTTACCGTGTCTTGCTGTCTCATTATCTTGGCCTTGTCCAGCTCGGGACCCAGGGAGGACGGGGAAGAGGACGCAGAGGAAGAGGAGCTGCTGGAGCTGCTGGTGCTGCCACCGCCCGGGTAGGCGCTCTTTCCATTCTTCTCCTGCGTGTCCACCTTGATGAGCCTGCTGATGTAGGTGCTGCAGCCTGCGCTCTTGGCCACTGCGCCCCGGTGGGGCTCCTCCTCGGTGGTGGTAGCGGTGGCGGTGGTGGTGACCCTGGAGTTCTTACGGCCTTTGCCAGCAGCGGCCTGGATCAGACCCTGCAGGCTGTCCCGGGACAGCCGACTGTCCTTGGGGGGTCCGCCGCCCGCCCTGCTGCCCCCCAGCTCGGCCGCTGAGTTCTTGCGACCCTTGCCCGGGGTGGGCGCCGCGCCGCTGGTCTCCGAGTTCTTGCGTGGCTTGCCGCCGGCGCCCCCGGGACGGGCGCGCTCCGACGCTGTCTTCAGAGTAAGCGGGAACTCCTTGAACCACTTCGCCGCCATCAGGGGGCCCGGGAGCGTCGAGGCCGCGGGGCAGACGAGCGAGGAGGCCCAGCCGAGACACCGAGGGGCGCCAGGGGCCGGGGGCCGCCGCATTCCCCGGGGCTGGGCGCTGGAGGCCGCCGCGAGACTCCCGGCCGCTAGACGCGCGCGATCGCCAGGGTGGGTCCCGCACGGCTCGAAGCTGGACGGGCGCGGTGAGCGGACCGCCGTGTCCTCTGCGCTCCACCGCTTGGGGCCGCCGGGCGCCGGGGCTTCCCCTGCTTTTCCTCTCCAGGTGGGCGAGGCCGAGCCCACGGAAGCCCCCGGCAGCCCTGCCCACCCTCCCAGGGACGACGGCGGCCGCAGTGCCCCGGCGCCCGCCCCACGGTGGACGCACAGGACGGCCGGACGGTCGCGCCCCTCCCTCGCCGGCGCCGGGGTCCCCGCGTGCGAACCGAGCCCAGCTCGGGCCCCCTCTCTGCAGACGGGACGTGTGCGGGGATCGTGGCCAGGAGTCGCGCTCAGGGACAATGGTTGGGAGCATGCCGGGGGCGCGGCCTTCCCTGGGCGCTGGAACTCGGCGCGCGGGGTGCGGGGTCGAAGGCTCGAAGCTCGGCTGGGCGGCTGTGAGGCCCACGCAGGTACAGCCTGGGCTGCGGGACCAGAGAGGGGGATCCCCCCCACCCCAGGCACTGTTGTGGGGAAGAGCTTGGTGGCCCCGACCTACTCCCTCCGTGCAGAGACGATTCAACGCGCGCTCGCGCTAGCTGATTCATTTTTCGCTCTTTCCTCAAAGCAATTTCGAAGATTTTTTTTGTTATTGTTAAAAATATTAAATATGAAAAAAGATTAAATATGATCGTGAAACGAAATCTCGTTTCAGACGCAAAACGTGGCAGTTGCTTACAGGTCTTCACTGGGGACAGAAAATGTATCTTTTCTCTTTCCTGATACAAGCCAAAAGCCCTAAACCCGCTTGACCTGGTACTCTTATGGTGCTGCTGTTTTTCCTTCCCCTCCTCTTCTTCTTCTCCCCTCTCTCCCTTCTCCCTTTCCTTCTTTCCTACCCACTTCTCTCCTACGTCCTACTCTCCAATAGCATCCTGTGCAATCCAAACTTGCCTCCAGTTCTGTGTATTAGAGGATGACCTTGAACTTTCGCGGGCTGGCGCAAGGTGTCACCACTGTGAATTTCATGTGGTGCTGAGGATGGCACCGAGGGCTTGGTGCATGTTAGACAATCACTCTACCAACCGAGCTACAGCTTTTGATGGACTTCCATTACTGAGCTCAGGTGTAATTTTCTCACTTCCTCCTATCCATCCTTCCTTTAGCTACCGAGAGTTTACAGTTTGCCTGCTCTGCCATTTTTCTCCCAGACTCTAATAAAATTGTCTTCTAACCTCGAAGTAAAAGATAAAACAATACCTTTATACAACAAAAACGACAACCCTAAGTGTGGTACAGAGCCTTTATGCAGCAGGTTTGAAAACCCAAGCTACAAGCTGTGGGAACTGGATAGCACCAGCCATCATCAGCTTGTGGATGGTGGTTGGTCAGGTGGAAGAAATGAAGGCTCACCTTGACCATTCAGATGCTGAAAATACATTTTAGCTTAAATTGAGGTATAATTTAGAGTCCACGAAATTCAGCTATTTAATATGGAATTTTTAATACATTGAAGTCTCACTCGTAGTCTTATTTTAAAGCCAACAGGTGGGGAGATAGCTCAGTTGATAACGTGCTTGACATGTAACCATGAGAACCTGACTATGAACCCCTCCCTGTACCCACAAAGAAGAGCCCTGGGAATCAAACCCTTTCTTTCAATCCCAGTGCTGGGGAAGCAGAAAAAAAACAGAGACTCTGTTGAAGCCTAGACTACTGGGCAAGTCCAAGTACAGTTAAGAAACCTCTCAAAAAACAAAGTGGACATTGATGAGGAAGGACATTCAAGGCTGACTTCTGGTCTGCATACATGTGTAAACATGTCTTCCACCACACTTGAGTATTCATGCACACACTCTAAAAAATATCCCCTTTCCAGAAGGATACTTGTATTTATTAGCAGCCACTCCTCATGCCCCCTCCATGGGCAGTGTATTATACCTGTGTTTCTCTAATCTTGAGGGACAGAACTAACACTCTCTCTCTCTCTCTCTCTCTCTCTCTCTCTCTCTCTCGCGCGCGCGCGCGCACACACACACACACACACACACACACACACACACACACGTTGGCTTATGTAATAGAGTACGGCTAGCCCAACAGTGGCTGTCTTACATCAGAGAGGCCAGGAACCTGGTAGCTACTCAGTCTACCAGGCTGAATGTCTCACCATCCCAGCCTGGGATGGAAGGCCTGGTAGATTCCTGGAGAGCTTATGATCTTGAGTCTGTGTTGGAAGCTGGGAGAAGCTGGTTCTAACACTAGCAAAGGCTAGATGAACTTGTGCACAGAGTGAAGGCAAGCAGGCAAAAGGCCAGCTTCCTCTTCCATGCCATCTGTACCTGGGCTGTCACCACTAGGTATACCCACATTTAGCACCATCAAGAGAGTCCCTCATTCCCACCGTTTGGCTGTTAGAAAAATGCTATAAAGACGAAGGGTGGTGGCACACACTTTTAATCCTAGCACTGGGGAGGAAGGCTGGCCTTCCAGTCGAGGCCAGCCTGGACTACAGAGCAAATTCTAACATAGCCAGAACTACACAGAGAAAGCCTGTCTTGGAAAACAACCAAACCAAAACAAAAAACCCTATAAATATTCATAAATGAGTCCTTACATAGATATATGTAATTCCTCAAGACTTGAATGGCTGAGTCACATGGTAACTCACTATTTTAACTTTCTTAGAAACTGTCAACCTTCTCAGACTCTGCATTTTATTACATGAGTAGCATGCCAGGGCTCTCCACACCCTGGACACTTATTGGAGTCTGGTGCTTTGGTTTAAGGCTGTCCTGTTGAAGTGGTTCTATTTTGCACATCTCTAATAGCTAGAGATGTGGAGCAATAGCTAGCTGTAGAGCTCATGTCTGAAACCTAAAACTTGGGAAATGGAGGCAGGAGGGCCAGGAGTCCAAAGCCAGCTACCTAAGAGTCTGTCTTAGTTATGGTCCTATTGCTCTGAAGAGACACAATGACCAAGACAATTTATAAAATAAAGCATTTAATTGGGAGTTTGCTTACAGTTTCAGAGGGTTAGTCCATTATTGTCGTGGTGGGGAGTGTGACAGGCAGGCAGGCAGGCAGGCATGATGCTAGAGCAGTAGCAGAGGGACTGGCCCAGGCATGGGCTTTTGAAGGCCTCAAAGTCTGCACCCCAGGGACACACGTCCCTCAACAAGAATACACCTCCCAATCCTTTCCAAACAGTTCCACAGCTGGTGGCCAAGCATTCAAATATAAGAACCTGTTGGGGTCATTCTCATTCAGAGCCTATTAGAAAGAAAGAAAGAAAGAAAGAAAGAAAGAAAGAAAGAACCTTTGCTACTCATATTTTTGGAAAAAGATTTATCAGGTTACTTACTGCCTTTTGGTCTCTCTTGTTACTGACTTGGAAAATTCTTCTTCATTTATTCTTACATTTAGAAAACAAGCAAGGACCAGAGAGGTGACTCAGTGGGTAAAGGAACTTGGCACTGCATCTGACAACCTCAGTCCTATCCCTGAGACCCACCACACAGGAGGAGAGAACTGATTCCTCTGATTCGTGCAAGTTCTTGACTTCACACACACACACACACACACATACACACACACACACACACTAAATAAATAAATAAATAAAATTTAAAAGATAATAAACAACAAAAAGAGAAACAAATGAAACATATAAGAATGTCTTCTGACCCAGTACTAGAAGTGGAGGGAGTGCAGACTTGAAGTCAGGAGGTGAGATTATAGACTGCCAGAAACAAAAGAAACAAAACCAGCAAGGCTACAGGTTTCTGAGAAGAGACTCTAGGGAAATGGTTCTCAACCTGTGGGTTTTGACCCCTTGACTGGCCCTCTTACAGGAGTCACATACAGTCTGTGCATAAGATATTTACATTATAATTCATAACAGGTCAACCTTCCTAATGCTGAGACCCTTTAGTACAGTTCCTCATATTGTGGTCCCCAACCATAACATTATTTTCATTGCTACTTCATAGCTGAAGTATGAATTGTAAATATCTGTGTTTTCCAATGGTCTTAGGTGACCCAAAGGGGTCTCAACCCACAGTTTGAGAACCAAGGCCCTAGAGGATCATGGAGAAATGACCAGGTTTGGGTCTCTGAACTTTGGTGCCTCCTTTTCTGGGTTTTGTTGGGGATTACATAGGTTGTGAAGGAGCCACACATCATGGTATCAGGCAGGCCTGTGAGGCATCTTTGAAAGTTTTGGCTGACCTGTGCTTATGAGGTCTTGGTGCCTGTCCTAGTCCAAAAGACCATACATATTTCCATGGATCAACAGGAAGTTTGGAGGAACAGTCTGTCCAGTTTGTCCCATAAAGTTCTTCACTCATTCCTAAGTGTTTTATTAGCCACTTTGAGCTTTTTGTTGTTGTTGTTGTTGTTGTTGTTTTTCGAGATAAGGTTTCTCTGTGTAGCCCTGGCTGTCCTGGAACTCACTCTCTAGACCAGGCTGGCCTCGAACTCAGAAATCCACCTGCCTCTGCCTCCCGAGTGCTGGGACTAAAGGCGTGTGCCACCACTGCCAGCCACTTTGAGCTTTATTCAGAGTATTTGCAGCGAAAGCAGTTTCTTCCTCTCACATCTGGCAACATTTTAGAGGAAAGTGTTTCTCTTTTACTATGTAACATTGTAGCTGGGCCTGGTGGTGCCGGTTAATATTCCCAGAACATGGAAAGTAAAGGCTGGAATAGCCAAACCTTTAAGGCCATGTTGACTACCTAGTGAGCTCAAGGCCATTCTGGGCTACATGAGACCTTGTCTCAAAAAAATGAAACAAATCAGTTGTTGAGGTTTAGCCTGTTGCTATTTATTGTAATGCTGAATTCTGCACCTGAAGGTCTAGGCCTACAAATGAATGAATTCTCATGTTGTACAGATCTTACTCCTTGATTTAAAACTGGTGAGGTTGGTATGTATTGTAATGGTAACTGGCCCTGGTTGCCTTAGAGACAAAGAGATCCTCACTTAGACCAAGTGATGCTATGTAACCTCCCCCCCCCAAGTCATCTCTGAGTGCCCAATAAAGATGCCTACAGCCTATAGCTGGGCAGAAGAGAGGTAGGTGAGGATTCAGCTCCCAGGCTTGGGGTCTAAGGCAGGAGACCAGGAGGAGAAAGGAGAAGTGGGAGAGAGGAGAAGACACCATGGGGTAAATGAATCATGAAAACACGGCCACGAGGGATGGCCAACTGTAGTAAGAGCTTCCGAGACAGAACATGGCAAGTTAGAACTCAGAGTTATTGATAGGGAAGTAGATACTAATAACTTAGAGGGTAGATATCTACCTGGCTCTAGTGCTTTAAATGCTTACCATAAATATAAAGGTTTTGTGTTTTTTTTATCTGGGAACTCAATGATCCAAGGCAGGCTAGAAACCTCCGATTGAGATTAATTTGCTGCTACAACAAATCGTAGCAATAATACTGCTACTACCAACGAGCTATTAATTCAGCACTGGTTTGAGTTCGAGGCCAGCCTGGTCTACATGTGAGTTTCAGATTAGCCAGAGGTACACAGTGAAACTTTGTCTTTAAAATTAATAAATAAGTAAACAAAATAAAAGTAAGTACATTAATAATAGTGCTTTAATAGGCATTTCTCCTAAAGTATTGGAAAAAATGCCACTTTAGAATCAGTTTAACAGCCTATTCCTCTCTAGAATGGAACAGTTGTTCAGCTAGTGCTGGTAAGCTTTGGTTTGCCCACCCACGTGACCTAGCTGGGATGCAGAAAGAAGGCAGAGATAAAGCCTCACAGACTACAAATACCCAAGTAGCTGCCATTTATGCGTAGTAAGTGCCTAATCTCATGTCATTCTCCTTATCTGCAATACAAATTGTTTTTTCTTTTTAAATGAAACTTATGGTGCTGGAGAGATAGCTCAGTGGTTAAGCCCACTTGCTGCTCTTGCAGAGGGCCTGCACTAGGTTCCCAGCACCTACATAACAGCTTACAACTGTCCAGAACTCCAATTCCAGGGAACCCAGCACCCTCTCCTGGACTCTAAAAGCATCAGGCATGAACACAGTGTGCATACACATATACAGGCATTAAAAAAAATCCTATACACATAAAAAGAAATACATCTTTAAAAATGTGTGTGTGTGCACTTGTACATGTGCAAATGTACACAAATGTCCTGGCATATATGTTGGGGTCAAAGGACAACTTAGGGAATATTCTCTTTCCACCAAGTGAGTCCTGAGTATTGATCTCAGGTCTGCATGCTTGGTGGCAGTTGTCTTTATCCGCTGAACCATCCAACAAGCCCTGCGGCAGAGCTTTTTAACCAAGGTTATGATGCACCAGAGAGGTGGTTCAGTGCATAAAAGCACTAGCCACGAACGACTGATGGCATAAGTTTGATCCCTGGAACCATCATAAAATGTCCACCCAGCAAGGTGGACACCAGAATTTAGTCCCAACAGTTGTCCTTCGACTTCCATAGACACTCTGTGGCATAGCTCACATGGAGGTTATGTGAAAAAAAGAAAGAAAGAAAGAAACAACCAAAAGTTTCTAAACAGGCAAATCACAAATTAATTAAAATCAAACTCCAAGGCTGTGTTGCTTTGTACATATTAACTTCACTGAACCTTGGTTCTGGACACAGCATGCACACTTGACACTGTGAATGCCATCTTGCTAGGCAGTACAATGCCAGGGAGCACAGCCTGAAGCACTGCTGCTCAGACTCAACATGACCATATGCCCTGAACTGTGTAATTTTACTGTACAGAGTCTTCTACTCAGCGAAAACAATGATTTAGTTATGGAAAACAAAATGTAATATTTCCCCACTGCCATTCCTCAGCACGCTAAACATCAGATCACTGCATCTTTGGGTCATCGTGTTAGAATGTTTCATTTTTATACCATTGTGGGATGATGCTCAGTGATGGAGCACTTGACCAGTATGTAGGAGGTTCTAGGTTTAAACTTCTGTAGCAGAGAAACAAAATCATTTTGAGTTGCTAATTTGAGTTTCATTTTTTAAGTATGACATATTTCCAGTGCTTCCTAACATCTTTCTATCTTACTCCTGACATGTGGGTATGTGTTTATGTAAAGTGTCATTCTCAGCATTGATGACTACAAAAATCAAAATATCGATCAACTCTTAAAAGCATTAAATGCTGCATTCATTTAGTGCCAAATATTCATCCCAGATTTAAGTCTTTATGCAAAACCAAGCATATCTATCTCATTACTATGCAAATTTGCTTTAATCAGTTTTTTTTTTTTAAATTTGTTCATTTATTTTGTGTATAGGTGTGGGTGCATGTTGTGTTCAAAATAAAATCCCAATCATTCAATTTTACCAAATGAAGTTTCAGGAGCCAGATGCTGGGGTGAAAGCCTCCTAGCTCAGAGAGGCAGAGAAAGCACCCAGCCGACCTTCCTCTTCTGCTGACATCCTAGAAGGAAAGAGCCCGTTCTCCTCTACACTGTCTTAAAATGTCCAACTGAATGTCCCTCCCTTCTGTTTCCCCTGTGTCTCTCTATCAGTCCTCCTGACTTCCTCTCACTCTCTGTTTTTCCTACGTTCACTTCCTGTCAACTGGTTGCTTGCCCTGCCTCTTGACCTATGTTTGACTTTATTTAATCTTGTTTACAATAAACAGAAAGTTCCTGGATTAAAGGCGTGTGCTAGGGCTGAGCCACACTGTACTCTGAGACAGGTTTTCCAGTATATAACCCCGGGGTTCCCAGCGATCAAATATCCTGCAGCAGGTGCACATGTGCCATGGCATGTGCTTAAAGGACAGAAGACACTTGTGGGGCTGAATTTTCTTCGGTGTGAGATCTAGGCGTGGAACTCAGGTTGCAAATTTTGGCAGTAAGTGCTCTTGCCTGCTGAGCCATCTCCATGGCCTGGGTTTTATCTTTAATAAACAAATGGTAAAACTGAGCTGGTTCTGTGGCTCAGGATAAAAGTGCCTGCCATGCAAATCCAACAACATGAATTTGGTCTCCAGAACCCACGGCAGAAGGAGAGAACTGGCTCCCAAAACCTGTCTTCAGACTTGTACATGAATGCAGCAGCAAGAATGCATCTGCACTCATTATGTACCATAGACACAATAATAAAATCAAAATGTTTTAGAAAATATAAATAGTAAAACTATGTGTGTACTGAAGAATTGCTTTTAAATAAATTTCTTTATGATTTGCTATCAGTAAGTTCTCTCTCTCTCTCCTTGAGACAAGGGTCTCTCTTTGTAGCCCTTGATGTCCTGTAACTCAACTCTCTTCCAAGCTGGCCTTTAACTCACAAGATCCTCCTGCATCTGCCTCCCAGGTGCTGGGATTAAAGGTGTGTACCACCACCTCCCAGCTAAGTCTTTGATTTATATTCCCATTTTACATATGGATTTGTGCTGCTTAGTTTTATGTCAGCTTGACACAGGTTAGGAATTTTGGGAAGAGGAAACCTTACCAAATTGGTCTGTGTTTCTTGATTGATAATTGATATGGGAGGGTCCAGCCTGTTGTGGGTGATGCCATCCCTGGGCTGGTGGTCCTGGATGCTATAAGGAAGCAGGTTGAGCAAGTCATAAGAAGCAGGTAAGCAGCACCATCCATGGCCCCGGTATCAGCTCCTGCTCTAGGCTCCTGAGCGGCTTCAGTCCCTGTCTTGTCTTCCCTCAGTGATAGAGCATTCCCTAAAAGTGTAAGTGAAACAAACCCTTTCCTGTCCAGTTGTTTATGGCTGTGTTTCATCACAGCACTAGAAACCCATTAAAGGAACCTACGTATCTGGAACCATGTAAAGGTTTCTTAGACAAAAAGGATTTTCAAATGAAAAGTTTCAGAAGCCCCATCTATGATGAAGATGCTTCAGTTCCCACCTTATAGAACAAAGTATGCTGACAGACTCTGCTAAGAGCTGCAGGCCTGGCTTCCCAGGCCTTGTTCTCACAAACCAAGCTTTGTGCACAAGCATTCGAGGCTTAAAAGTTGTTCATGGTTTGGGGGGCTGAAGAGATAACCCAGTAGTTAAGAGCACTGGCTGCTATTGCAGGGTCAATTCTCAGCACCCACATGGAAGCTCACAACCCTCTGCAACTCCAGTTCCATGAAATTTAATGCTCTCTTCTGACCTCGTCAGGCATTGTAAGAATGTGGTACACAGAAACACCTGAGAGGCAAAACACCCTTACACATGAGATAAAAATAAATAAATCTTTGTTTCCCCCTTAAAGTTGTTTACAGAATCTGTGTTACTTTGTTGCTTGTAACATCTCCGCAAACTTAGTGTCTTAAACAATACACATTGTCTTATAGTTCCCCAGGTTACACTTTTGATGTGCATCCCACTGGGCTAAAGCCAGGCTGTCAACAGGGCTGAGATAAGGGCCCAGAATTGGAGAATCCCGTTATGTGTCTTTTCAAGTTTCTTCAGGCTCTCCCACTCCTCGGTTGGTGGACCCCCTTCTCTTGCCAGCGGCTATGGCTGTTCCTCATTTCAGATTACTTTAATCTTACTACTAGTCTTCCTTTTTTTTTTTTTTTTCTTCTCTGTTTCAAAAAGTTTTATTTTTACTTGGCCCATGACTTTCGAGGGGCTCCAGAGCAGTTACAAAGCTGTCTAGTGGCTTCAGAGGTTCATTCAGGTGGAGGTCCTGAAGTGGGCTGGTGCAGAGCAGAGGAGGGAGCCCCTTGGAAGGTGAGGAGGTCTCCTGGTCACGCTTGAGAGTGAGTCGCTCAAAGTGATATTCACCCAGAGGTGGCTGGGGCACCCAGAGATGCCTGGGGCACCCAGAGATGGATGGAGCATGCCCGTCTGCGCCGATTGTGGCCCAACCAGCCTACAGAGGTTGGTCATGTGGTTTCCTATCTTTTGGTGAGTGTCATCTCTTCATCTAGGAAGTGGTTTTTCCAAGAAGTCACAGAAATGAGGATCTGTGTGGGCAGAACCAAGGGCATGAAGATTCAAGAGGGCCTGGTTCAGGTTCTTCTCCAGGGCCAAGGTAGCTTTCATGGCCTCTTGGGTTTTACCCCACTCATCTTGTGAGATGGCTTCTGCACATCCTGGAAGAGCGCATGGTCCCAAGATTATTCTGCAACTTGAGGAAGACACTTGGTGTCCATGCTTCTCCTTGGCCAATTTGCAGAAAAAGTGGCCTACGCCCTCCAGAGCCTCATCAACCCAATCAAAATAGTAGCTCAGAGAGAGGTAGGTATAGGAGGCCCGTAGGTGCAAGTTGACCAGGCAGTTCACGGCAGCTTCCTCTTTGGTGGAATAATTCTGATGAATCTGAGAGGTCTTGGTTGATCCGGAGTTTGGAGCTAACAGGGAAGAGGTGTTGGCTGGTTCGTTGGCTGTGAGGAAATGGTCCCAAAGGCTGCAGCTGGAGAGGTAACTGGAAGCTAACAAAGAGGGAGGCCCTGGGTCTGTTCCTTCCAAACAGTGTTGAAGCAAGATACAGATCCATGGGACCTCCAGAGTGCTGCTCCTGTCCCGTGTCTGTCTGTCTGTCTCTGTTTCTCTCTCTTCTTTTTAACCTCTTTTCTGCCTCCTTCTTCCATTTTCAAGGACCACATGATTACACAGAGTTCATGTAGAGAATTTATTTTAATGTAAATTGCTTAGCGCTGCCTTCCAAGGTTTACTATCTTTCTGAGTCCATGAATCAGGATGTGGAGGGCCAGGGGGTGTTCCCTTACCTAGCACATTGCCTACTGAGTGGAAATTCCCCTGGCCTCTCTCCAACCTGCTGCCTTGCTTTGTAAAGGCTTGTTGGAAAACAGCTACAGCATGTAAGTCCCTATCTTTGCCAGCCCTGTCTCCACCCTTCTCACAGAGCCTGGTACTTAAGCATCACCTTAAGAGTGGGTGAGATGGCTCCCCAGTTAAGAGTACTTGCCACTCTTGCAGAGGACCAGAGTTTGGTTTCTAGCACCCAAAATGTATGGCTCACAACTGCTCGTGACTCCAGCTCCAATGGATCCAATGCCCTTTTCTGGCCTCTGAGGGCACATGCCTACACCTGGCATATACTCACAAAGACACAATACATATAAATACATTTTTAAAAAGAATTACCTTGGAAGTGGGTGGGGTATCATACAGCTGTAATGTCAGCACTCTGGAGCAGAAAGAAACAGATTATCTCGAGTTTGAAGCCAGCCTGGCATACATAGCACAACTCTGCCTCAAAAAGTGTTCCTTCTCTCTAAAATCATACTCAACATCTCTTACCTGATTCTAGCCCCAGTGGGATTTGGGGGGTTAAATACCACAGAGAGGCGTGCTTCCTCCCCAGAGGAGGTACTCAGTCAGGAGGGGAGCAGAGGTCTGTGTAGAGAGACCCTTGCCCTTCTTTTGTTGGGCATCTGTGTTTGGCTGGGTGGTGCTAGTGCTGTTTGGCAGGCACTGAAATAGCACTGACATCGTGGCTTCTGATAAACTGCCCAGGGGAACAAAGTGTCTGGCTCCCAGGTGAGTGTGCCTGGGGAGTGGGTAGGTGCGGGAGCCCTGACTGCAGTCTCATTGACCAATGCCACTGTGCCTAGTATGGATCATGTCCACCCTGCACTCAGTGGCTGTTGCTTCCTCTCTCAGGGCTCCCTCATCACCTCCACTGTGCCCTGGCCAACCTGAAGCTGCATGGTGGTTTCATTTTTGCCTGTCACACTCTCTGACATTTCCAAAATGGTCTATCTGGAATGGTGACAGGAGGGTCACCGATTTGGTTAAGCCTTTTGGCTGCATCTTGCAGTTGATGGGATGAAGTGTGGCCATAGAGACACAGCTTTCCTTAGCGACTCACTGACTGCTCCAGCACCTACCTCACCTGACTTACTAGTGGCAAGTGTGTAGGACAACTGTTTCTGATTGCCTGAAGTTTCTGCAGGGAGCCTTGGTGGCTCCTCTCCTTGACTTTTCGGATTCCCTCTGGCCTACCTTGGATACACCTCCTACCCCCACCCCATTCTAGGCAGCTCACCGAAGCACAGCTTCATTTGTTCTAAAGCACTTTCTAGAACCTTACTAAAAGCTTGGATCTCTCTTTCACTCTATCCCCAAGAGCATTGAGAGCTGAGCTCCTGCCTAGAGGGCAGGGATGTGTATGGCCAGCACTCAGCACCCAGCACCCAGCACCCAGCACCTAGCACCCAGCACTCAGCACTCAACACCCAGCACCTAGCACTCAGCACTCAGCACTTAGCACCCAGCATACAGCACACAGAACTCAGCAGTGTTTGCTGAGGCCAGTGTCACCCAGTATTTCCCAGAAGGATAGGAAGCATTATAAGTGCAAGTGTTGTTTTCCTTTACATCGTCAACATTTTTTTTTTTTACTTGTGTGGCAGTGGCAAACCATACAGGATGGCCTTGCTCTTTAACACCCCTAACCCACTGCTTTAACTGACTAATTACCCCCCACTGGGTCCTACCTCTTAAAGGCTCTACTCCCTCTCAACACCATGAACTTTTAGGAGATAAACCGTAGCAAGTCTGTGCTGCATGCCAGATATTATTAAAAACTTCCTGGTTGCCGGGCAGTGGTGGCGCACGCCTTTAATCCCAGCACTCGGGAGGCAGGGGCAGGCAGATTTCTGAGTTCGAGGCCAGCCTGGTCTCACTCTGTGAGTGAGTTCCAGGACAGCCAGGGCTACACAGAGAAACCCCGTCTTGAAAAACGAAAAAACAAAACAAAACAAAACAAAAAACTTCCTGGTCTACGTGCCTTCTCACTGGCCAATTACACTCAGCCTTCAGTCCCACCTGCTCCTCATTCTTCCACAGGTTGGTCTGGTTTTGCTATACATCCTAGTGCAGGAAATAGGTCAAATGATTCACTGGCATGGTTAGTTGTAACTCAGGTGGGAAGGGGCTATATCCCAGACTCCTGGATGAGGCAGCCAAAGTCCCAAGAACTGAAATCTCTCCACCAAGGACAAAGACTATGTAAGTAGTCAACTAAAAGTTGAACCTAGGTCCAGTTGTCCCTAATCCTATGTTCTTTGCCTTGTACCAAACCACATAATTGATTAGACACAGAGACAACATACCATAACATATCATAATATGTCATATACCGTAACAGAGGATGCTCCAGTGTTTTATCTGACAAGGAAGAAAATGGGGGTGGAGGGAGGCTGGAGAGTTGGCTCAGTGGTTAAGGGTTAAGGGCTGTTCTTCCACAGGACTCAGGTTAATTCCTGAGGCTCACATGTCAGCTCACTACCATCCAACACCCTCTTTTGGCCTTTGCTGGCAACAGGCATGCACATGGTGCACAGACATACATGCAAACAAAACAAACCCATAACATAATATATTTTTTAAAAGAGAGAAAAAATGGCTTTGGATTCCTGAGAATTAAATAATTCACTTTGAACCATTAAATCACGATCAGAGGCAAGTTGGTGCCCCTAGCACCTGACAGAAGCTGCTCACCCTGTCCAGCTTGGGAAGGAAGGCTGTCACACTCACTCCTTGCCAGTGAAATGGACAGAGGAGGCCCTGGGCTCTGTGCCTGCAGTAGCTGAGTGTGTCCAGCTGTGGAGCCGCTTACAGTACCACCCAGCTTCCTAGGAGACTTACTCCAGATAGAAGACACAAGAACTGTGAGGGTTTGTTTTTTTTTTTTTAAATCATGTTTACACGCATGTGTTTGTGTGTATGCTATACATGTACATGTGTGTGTTTGTGTGTGTTATGCATGCGAATGCTGTGGCTTGTGTCCGGAAGACAACTTTCAGGAGTTGGGTCTCTCCTTCCTCTGTGGGCCTCGGATTGAGCTCATGTCACTAGGCTTTTATGGCAAACACTTCACCCACTGAGCCCACACTAATATGGGACTTTCGGATCAGAGGTGAAGGCTGCATCATGACCTACAACAGTAATGTAGCTACCACTCCCAGGTCTTTTTCTTTCAATTTTTAGAACATTTTTCTTTTCTTTTTTGTTTCCTTCTTTTTTTTTTTTTTTTGAGACAGGGTTTCTCTGTATAGTCCTGGCTGTCCTGGAACTCACTCTGTAGATCAGGCTGGCCTCGAACTCAGAGGCCTGTCTCTGCCTCCTGAGTGCTGGGATTAAAGGCTTGCGCCACCACTGCCCTGCTAACATTTTTCATATACTAAGATTTTTGTTTGTTTGTTTGGTATGCTTTCCAGACAGAGTCTCTCTACATATAGCCCTGGCTGTCCTGGAACTCACTCTGTAGACCAGGCTTGCCTAGAATTCACAGAGATCTACCTGCCTCTGCCTCTCAAAGGCATGCACCACCATGCCTGACTACTAACCTTCTTTTTTTAAAGTCATGGTATAATTTGTATTCCATAAAATTCACCTTTAAAAATGTACAGTTATAAAATGTACAGGCTGGGGAGATGGCTCCATAGTTAAGCTCATGCACCACTTTTGTGGAAGACTCTAATTCAGTTCTCAGCGCTCAGGTTGTAGCTCCAGCTCTAGGGGAGCTGATGCCCTCTTCTGGAGTCTGAGGGTACTGCACCCACATGTACTGTCTTAGTTACTTTTCTATTCCTGGATAAAACTCCATGACCACAACAACTTACAGAAGGAAGGGTTTATGTGGAACTTACAGTTCCACAAAGGTAGATGGCCAATGCCACCATGGTGCAGAGCATGGCAGGCAACAGGCAGGCATGGTGATGAAATGAAGCAGCAGCTGACAGCTCACATCAGGAGCCACAAGCACGAGGCAGAGAGAAACACTGCAGCTGCCTGGAGGCTTTTGAAACCTCTAAGCCCATCCCTAGAGACACACCTCCTTCAACAAAGCCACACCTCCTAACAGCCCCAACTGGGGACCCAGTGTTTCACTGCCTGAGACTTATGGGGACATCTCATTCAAACCACCACATGCATGAGTGTACACACAGATACACACACACATAATTAGAAAGATAGCAAAATATTTTTTTTAAATGTGTAATTCAGAGTTTTTTTAAAAAATGTAAAATAAGTAATATACTCATAAGCTTCATCAAAACAGTTCATTAATCAAAAAATAAGCCATGAACCATCAACAGCCTCCCTTCTCCTCTCTTCCCCTCCCCCCCAGCCCCTAGCAAAGCCTCTGGTCTATTCTCTGTGCACATGGGAATAGACTTTTATGTGTGTCTGCGAGTTTTGTTTATTCTGTAGTCTTCACAGAAATCGGCTCAGACAATGTGCAGAACTGTTTTCTTTCTCTTTTTGTGGTGAGTTAAGGGTCGTGTGTGGAGTAGCATATCCCATGCTTCATTCCTTCTTATGGCTGGACAGTAGTGCATTGTACAGATGTGTTAGCCTGTTTGTCTTTGTTAGCCTGTCAGGCAGACTTGAAAGCCGTTTCTACATCTTGTTTATTATGAATAATGTGCATATGAACATTCGTGTATAACTTTAAACACTTACAAATATTTTATGTGTGTATCTTGCCTACGTGTGCTCATTTGTATCACATGTGTGCTTGGTGCCCTCAGAGGCCAGAAGAGGGAATAAGATCTGGACCTGGAGCTATATGTCGTTGTGGGCCATCATGTGGGTGTTGGTAATTGAATATGGGTCCTCTGTAAGAGCAGCCAGTGCTCTTAACCTTTGAGCCATTTCTCTAGCTCCACCATATAAGTTTTTGCTGTGTAAATGCATGTTCTCTTGGGTAAATAACTAAGAACAAACTTTCTGGATCACATGGAGAATCTGCTTTCCTTTGTGAAAACTCACTTTTCCTAAATAGCTGTACTGTTTACCTGCACAGCCACAGCTGGTAAGACTTCTTCTTCACCCAAACCGGCTCCTGCCAACATTATTACTACGATTGTTATAAACCATGTTTCCTTTTTGCCTCAAGTAAAAAAGTTACTTCTCAGGAAGCTAGGTAGGAATCCTTCCAAGGGACTATGATTTCAGGATATTTGGTCACACCGTGAACCCCAAGATTGTGTTTACTTGGAAAACCTGTTCCTACTTGTTGTGTGGCTCAGCCTTAGCACACACCTTTAATCCTCTGGCTAGAATACAGACACACTCTTACCACACGCCTTTACTCACAGACAATGAAGGTAAAGTTAGTTTGTAGAAGGAAGCAGCCATGTTTGAAAGTGAAGTCTAATTGAGTGGCAGAAAAAGTGACAAATCAGAGAAAGATTTGACAGAACAGGATATGCCCAACTCTCACGAGAAGAGAGAGGAAAGGGAAGCTACTTAAGGGGTGATGCAGAGAGAAGGAGGCAGTTTTACTGGGAGAGCTTTACAGAAACGGGTTGCAGGATTAGCTAGACACAGGTTAAAGGTGGAACAAACCAGAGAATGAGAAGCAGCCAGGCAGAGTTCAGAAAGAGCTAGAAAGGGTGAGTTTATTCAGCAGCAAGTCCTGGAGGTTGAAAACATTCTAGGCCTAGATTAGATTGCACGGAGACTAGAGGCTTCCAAGCTTAGGCCTAGGTTAGCAGATAGAGACAGTGGACCTCCAAGAGGACAGTTACAGCAGGTGAATAAAAGTTTCTTTTACAGGTGGCAGTGTTAGGCTCCATCCTCGTTGTGGGAAGGGGAATGGTCGACTTCCTTTCTCTTCCTTAGCCTCTTCTCTGTGTTTATCTGCCCCCTTCCATGATTAGAACCTTCCCACTTTCCCCTGCTGTCAGCATTATGGCCACAGGCTGAGCTTGTCTTCAGAGCTAGCATGACCTCTGTCCCGCCTTCCTTCCAGCCTGTCCTGTAATGCACTGCTGCGTGTTTTCCAGCGTGAGCTGTCGTGTGAGGACGAACAGGGACCTGGAAGTAATCACGTTTAATATTTCTCCCATGCATTTAAGTCAGGAGTACAGTTCCCTGTGCTGTATCTAATTTCTAATGTAGAAAAGTAACTTATCACATTCAAACGTTTACTCCAAGGATACAGCTTAATTCTAAATGAACAGACTTACTCCACTTTTGAAATGATAGTCTAAATTTCCCTTGATTGATCTCATTTGGCATATTTCTCTCAGTTCTTCTCACTAAATTCCTTCTTGAATTAGGATATCCATCCCTTAGGACTTGGACATGGTCAGGACTCTCCTCTGAGAGCCCAAACGCACAGTATTATCTTTGAAACTTGGTTTTGTTTTCTGTTTACCACTTTCATTTTGTTTGTTTTTTGGTTTGGTTTGGTTTGGCTTTGCTCCTGGCTCCTCTGTCTTTAATTCCTTCACTAAGGGACATCTGGTCCCTTTGGTGGGACATTTGGTCCCTACCCTCTCCTCCCCAACTCTATTGGTTGTCCTTAGTGCGCTGGTTTGTCCACATCTTTCAGTTTATGTCTGTCCTTTCGTTTAGCGGCTTGATTGTTGCTCTGTGTTTCATATTCAGAGAAAAATGGTTAAAACTTTGTCTGCTGGATGTTTACCCCTTGACTTAGCTTTAACTCATTTCAAAAATTTTTAGGGGAAAAAAGCAGCTGAATTGGGACATCAAAACTGATAAACTGGTGCTACCCTTGGAGCCCTGCACCTGCAGCTGGAGTCTGGCACTGCTGGAGAAGCCCTGCCAAGGGGGCTGCTTGATCTGCACAGGTTGCTTTTAAAGGAGCACCAGCAGAGTCTTAGCTTCTCTTGTAGGAAGCTGGTGGCTAGTTCTGCAACAAAAATCCCTGTGCTTGTGAGAACTGCATTCAGCAGGTGGCAAAAAGGTGCGCCTCTCTTAAAATTACAGCTAGAAAAAGAAAAATTGTATCTGTCTATTCAAAATGTATAAGTACATATGGCCATTACATCTTTGTTTCTGATTGGTCTTAAATGTATATGGTTACTATGTTCTGTATGTCTTGGGTATAAATTATTGGCTTTTAAGTTACTGAGTATGGTTTAAAATCTGTAACATCTGTAACAAAAAGTTAGCTTAAAACTTGTAACTCAGGGTTGGAGCCACTCTGGGCAACAACACAGGGTATGAGCCAACCAAAGAAACAGGTCTCTAAAGATTCTTTTAAATTGGGATATTTTTATGCAATTCCTATCCTAGAAATTAGACTTATAAAAGATAGGAATTGTACTGGCTGGTTTTGTGTCAACTTGACACAAGCTGGAGTTATCACAGAGAAAGGAGTTTCAGTTGAGAAAATGCCTCCATGAGATCCAGTAGTAAGGCATTTTCTCAGTTAGTAATCAAGGGGGGAAGGCCGCTTGTGGGTGATACCATCTGTGGGCTGGTAGTCTTGGGCTCTATAAGAAAGCCAGCTGAGCAAGCCAGGAGAAGCAAGCCAGTAAGAAACATCCCTCCATGGCCTCTGCATCAGCTCCTGCTTCCTGCCCTGCTTGAGTTCCAGTCCTGACTTCCTTTGGTGATGAACAGCAACGTGGAAGTGTAAGCTGAATAAACCCTTTCCTCCCCAACTTGCTTCTTGGTCATGATGTTTGTGCAGGAATAGAAACCCTGACTAAGACAGGAATTAAAAACAATGTTCCTTTAATGAAGTATTAAAGATGCACCTTCATATGTTTCTATACAAGATTTTTTTTGCTGGCAACCAAACTTTGTAACAACAAAATAATACACTTGATATTGATTTTAGAAACACCGGATTGTTTAGATTGTTAAAAAAATTAGTTTTGTATTCCAAAAATTATGGTTATGCTCTGTGACTTCACTCTTTAAAAAGATACTTTATTTTTATATTTCAAAAGCAGCTTTTAAAAGTTATTTAAATATATAAAGCTATGGAACACTTTAAATTTTATTAAATATTTTATTATAATGTATTTATTAATATATGATTTTCAATAAAGGAGGGAATTTTAATGAAAATAATTATAATGATGATGGAAACTATAATGACTTTAGAAATTATAATAGACAGCAGCAATCAAACTATGGACCCTTGAAGGGGGACAATTATGATTAAAAAATTCAGACAATCTGATGATACAAATAATGATATGATAATAGAAGGTTTTCGTTAAAAAATATACAGCTATTGATTGATGCAATATGATGTCAATTATATATACATTTCTGGGGTATTTTAATCTGTTGTAGCTTTGTCTTTTTGTTTTTATTATGCCAAAGATATTGCTCTGTAAATTATGGTAATGATACCAGGAATAAAAATTAAGGAATTTTTAACAACAATTTTTAGAGGTTTACAATATTAAAAAGGTAAAAAATCATTGGCTTAGGCTGAAGAGATGGCTCAGAGGTTAAAAGTACTATCTGCTCTTCCAGAGGTCTTGAGTTCAATTCTCAGTAACCACATGGTGGCTCATAACCATCTATAACAAGATCTGATGCCTTCTTCTGGCCTGCAGGCATACATGCAGACAGAATATGGTATACATAATAAATAAATAAATAAAATCTTTTTAAAAAAAAAACACCAGCTCTTGAAATCCACCCCCTTTCAGTTTGCCCGAGCTCTGACAGGGCTCTAGCAGCCCCCTCCTTTCAGCCCAACAAGCCGAGCAGATCAGAGCTCTCTTAGCCAATGTCTTGGCCATTTTCCCCAGCTTCTGTTCTGACACTGGCTTTGGCTTAAACCTAATCATACAGGAAACTGTTATGTTCTATAATGATATACCATATAAAGGTTCCTAGTCTCTTTATGGAATATGTTTATGGGTTAAAAATGTTTTATTTTGATTCTAGAAGAGCTTCAATTCAAACCTGTAATTTTTAAGGCTCAAACCTAACAGAAACTGATGGTCACTTACCTTAAAAATAATCAAATCCTTCAATATGTTCAGAAATATATTTTAAGTTATAATAAGAAGTGATGCCATTAACTACAAGGTTAAATCTTTATTTAGTCTCCTGTTTTATGTTTGTAAAGTACAATTTAGAGTAAAAAAAAACCCACCTGAAGAATAGACAAAGATTAACTCAGATATGCTAAGTAGAAACTAGCCTTCAAACCAGTCAGAGATTTGCTGAACATGGCATTTAATGTGTTTTAACTTACATTAACAGACATAGACTCCCAAATCCTAACAGTGAATCCCCCAAGGTCTCCAAGAAAACATGGGCACAACGGCAAAGGACACCACTGGGATGGTGGTGTGATAACCACTGGGCAAAACTGCTCAATGCTTTACCTGCTGCCAGGGCCCCACCTGAACTGTGGATAGACAGAGGACAACTGGAGAACTGACTGCCACACATTGATTACGACAAGGAGGTTAGTCTCTCCAGTCTCTGCCATGTTCCTCCTCCACAGGAAAAAGCCTCTTCATCATCTGGGCCTCTGCCCTCAGTGCCACAGAGACACAGGAGCCTGGGGTAACTGTGTAGGTAATAATATACGGACCAGTCTCTGTGATCTTGTTAATATATATACCATTTAGATTACGACTTATCCTTCTCAGGTCTCTGATCGTATTGACAGCTAAGCCAATTATAGCTTAACAGCTAAAAACCAACAGGCAAATAGCTCCTTATCCCAGGTAATCCACCACTGTGTCAGTTCATTAGCCAATTCATTAGTTAGTTAAATGTTAGGAGCCAGGCCCTAACACCCTCCCTTAGAATTTCCCTGAGCCTCCACACTGTCCTTGGGAATCTGAGACTTTCTGAGGACCAGTTGTGTTTGCACAAGATAAGCTGGAGATGCCTGGAGCCAGGATCTTCACACCATTCCCTGGGAACCTGACCCTAGTGACCTTCCAAGAACTAGTTGTGTTTCCTCAAGACTAAACTGTCCTTCCCACCTCCTGGAAATAGACCGATCATAAAACAGTTTGACACCGGATGGTCTGGCTTGTTAAAATAGTTAAACCATGACAGCCGGGGGTGGGGGGGTGGAGGTGGGGGGGAATAAGCCTCCTTTCCCCTCCCCTCTACATTCCTTTTTCTTTAAAAGCAAATGTGTGTAAAAAATAAAGTGAGACCTAGACGGAACCTTGCCTAGCCTCCCTCCTCTCTCTCGCCCGTTTTTCTTTCAGGCTTAGTCCTCCTCGATCCTCGCGAATAACTAAGTCCTGCAGGTCGGGACAGAGTGGTGCCCAACGTGGGGCTCGAGGCACAGATTTTTGCCAGACGGATTCTGCCCATGTGAGGCATCGCTGCAGCTCCAGAAAGGTTGAGGACCCCTGTGAAAGAGTTTTTCGTCCTCAGTAAGTGATTTTCATCCATCTCATAAAAATGGGCCAAAAGTTGACTAAAGAAGCAGTCTTTATCAAAGACTTAAAGGGATCACTCAGAGACAGAGGAGTTAAAGTTAAAAAGAAAGATTTAATTAAGTTTTTTATTTTTATAGATAAATCCTGTCCCTGGTTCATAATAAATGGGCCAGAAATTCACCGGGGAAAATGGCGAAAGGTGGGACATGATCTTAATGAGAAGCTGAGTCGCAAAGGGCCGGATGCGGTCCCTGACACAGTCTTTACATATTGGGGTTTAATAAGAGATATAGCCGAAGCTGCATCTTCCGATCCAGACAAACAGCAGTTACTGTCTGTTGCGGAGTACTGTCTTCGCCCTCTTTCTAATACAGAACCCTCCGCCTCCCTCCCAGATAAACAATCGGACACCCGAGTCCCCGCTAAGTCTCCCTCTGTAGTTATAGATATGTCCAGGTCCACAAATTCAGACATCCCCACCTTGGAGCCTAAGCCTTTGGGGGCAGAGGCAGCCCCTCCGAGACCTCCTTATCCGCCCTACCCCAGAAAAAACCTTCCTCCGTTCAGCGGACTCTCTCCAGGACTTTCTGACTTAAAAACAGGTCTTCCCTGCCAAAACCAATTAAGAAATACAGTAAACCACCCTCTTTCTCAGGGTCAGCCCCCTCCTTCCCACCCCAGAGCTGCCTTGACATTCCCGGTTGTGGCCTGGGAGCTAGACCGCGATTTTAGATGACGAAACTGCGACATTTTGTAACCCTGGCAGGCCGCTGCAGCCTTCGGCTCTGCCCCACGGACCTCCTCCTTGTGTTTTCCGCCAACCGCATACGCCTGCGTTGTCTGTCCCTAGCTTGCTTCTCCTTGAGTCCAAAAAGCAACTCTCGGCACAGATAAGCGAACTAAAAGAAGTCCTAAAGTTACAGAAGCAGTTCGCCCAGCTCTCCGCTGAACTCAGCTCTTTACAATTTGCCCTTCATGAGACCGTTCTCGCCCCGACCTCAGGATCGGCTAATAAGCACCTCCTCGGTTCCAAACCCCATAAAAGGGGGGTCGGAGGGTCTCACAGCATTTCTTTGGCTTTCCCTGTGGCAACCCGTTCTTCCGGGGCACCTAAAAACCCTTCCCCCCCCCCCCCCCCGCCTTTGATCCCTCTGAGGACGCACTGAGTGACCCTGACGGTGAGGGGGAGGGAACCCGAGAAAGCGAAAGAGAGGACGAACCTTCCAATGGACACAGCGAGTTCCACAAACTGCCAGCGCCATCTAATGGGCACAGCGAGTTCCACAAGCTACATTTTAGAAATTTAAAGGAATTAAATACTGCCGTCAGAACGTATGGGCCAAATACCCCTTTTACTCTCTCAGTCTTAGACTCCTTGTCTTGGGGCAGCTATTTGCTCCCAGGAGACTGGATTCGTGTAGTTCAAGCGGTTCTCACCTGTGGTCAATTTCTAACTTGGAAGGTGGATTTTATTGACCTATGCCAGGTAGTTGCAGCCACGAATTTAAGATCCCCACAGTCACCTTCTGGGACATGGACCATAGACAAACTCAGTGGCCAGGGAAAGTATTCAACGGAGACACAACAAAGGCGTCTGCCCCTTGGTCTCTTGGCCCAGACAGCTAACGCTGCTCTCAGTGCCTGGTGGGCTCTTCCGGCTGCCGGCTCAGCACTTACTCCTCTAACTAAAATAACTCAGGGAACTCAAGAGGATTATAGTGAATTTGTGAGCCACCTCCTAGAGGCTGCAGAGAGAACCTTGGGCCATGAGGCTTCCAATGATAAGATTATCAGACAGTTGGCTTATGAAAATGCAAACTCAGCCTGCAGGGCCGCCTTACTCGGAAAAACCAGAGATAAGACTCTCGATGAGATGATTCGCCTGTGCCGCGACGTAGATTCCTTCTCCTCTAAAATGTCTCAGGCTGTCCACCTTGCTGTGGGCGCCGTGCTCCAGGCTCAGAATACTCAAAAGGGTTGCTTTAGGTGTGGCCAGATGGGCCACTTTGCCCGTCAGTGCCCCTGGGTCCCAAGGTCAGTTGAGCCCCCACAGGTGTCCTCGGGCCCCTCCGGCAGGTCCTCACAGCCTTTCTCCCTTTTCCCGCGCTGCCGGCGAGGCAAACACTGGGCACATAACGCGGCCCTTTCCGACCAGGCTCCTTGGACTTATATTGGGTTCAGACTATCACTAGGGAGTGCCCTACGTTAAACCTTAGAATTCAGAGAAAGACTTTTGAAGGAATCTTAGATTCAGGGGCCGATTCCACTGTACTGTCACAGGATTCTTGGCCCCGCCATTGGCCCTTACAAGCCTCCATGACCCATCTACAAGGAATTGGGCAGTCCAAAAATACCTTACAGAGTTCCCAGCTTCTAACTTGGGAAGACAATGAGGGAAATAAGGGCACGGTCTGGCCGTTTGTGGTTCCTGGCCTTCCTGTCAATCTCTGGGGCAGAGATATCCTCTCCCAGATGAAAGTCCTTATGTGCAGCCCCAATGAGGTGATTGCCCAACAGATGCTTGCACAGGGTTACCTCCCTGGACAGGGGTTTGGCAAACAAAACCAGGGAAGTCCTACACCCATGACCCCCCCTCATAAAAAAGATCGCACAGGCTTAGGGTTTGATAGCCATTTTTCATAAGGACCATTGTTCCTCCTGCACGCCAGGCAGACAAGATCACCTGGAAAAATGACATTCCTGTCTGGCTTGACCAATGGTCCCTCCCTTCCAAAAAATTGTCTGCAGCCATAGCGTTAGTGCAGGAACAGCTGGCAGCGGGACATATCGAGCCTTCTACTTCACCATGGAACACACCTATTTTTGTCATCCAAAAACAAAATGGTAAATGGCGCCTGCTACAGGACCTCAGAGCAGTCAATAAAACCATGGTCCCTATGGGTGCCCTACAGCCTGGTCTACCCTCCCCTGTGGCCATTCCTGATGGATACTTAAAACTAGTCATTGATTTAAAAGACTGTTTCTTTTCCATCCCCCTCCACCCTGAAGATTGCAAACGTTTTGTGTTCAGTCTTCCCATAACCAACTGTGTGGGACCTTTCCCTTGCTTCCAGTGGTGGGTTCTCCACCAAGGCATGGCTAACAGTCCTACTCTTTGCCAAAAATATGTAGCTCAAACCATTGACCCCTTCAGGTCACTCTTCCCTGACCTTTACGTGGTTCATTACATGGATGACTTTCTTCTGGCGGGGCCCAATGAGCAGTAGCTCCATCAGGCAGGATTACAACTTATTGCTGCCCTTCAAGATCGAGGGCTCCAAGTTTCCCCTGAAAAAATACAAGTACACCCTCCCCATTTGTTCTTGGGGTTCGCACTGTTCCCCAATAAGATTCTTTCCCAAAAAATTCAACTGAGGCGTGATTCCCTGCTAACACTTAATGATTTTCAGCAGCTACTGAGTGATATTAATTGGCTGCGCCCTTATTTAAAGCTAACTACAGGTGAATTAAAACCTTTATTTGATATATTGCGAGGAGATTCTGATCAATCATCCCCGTGGATATTGACCCCAGAGGCCCAGAGGGCATTAGCCAGGGTAGAACAAGCCATAGTCAATCAATCTGTTGGTTATTATTCTCCAGAATTGCCCCTTCACCTCCTCATCTTTCCCACCCCTTTTTCTCCTACTGGCCTACTTTGGTAAGTAAAGCCTTTATTTTGGGTGCATTTACCAGCATCCCTACCACGCGTGCTGCCCACCTACCCTCTCTTGGTCGCCCACCTGCTATGTCTTGGCAGGGAGGCTGCCCTTAAACTCTTTGGCAAAGACTCTGATATTATAATCCTTCCCTATAATGCCTCCCAAGTCCAGTGGCTCATTCAGACCGATGATGATTGGGCCATTAGTTGCACCTCTTTTCAGGGCACCATAGATTATCATTACCCTGCTGATAAGCTAGTCCAGTTTTTACAAAAGACGCCA
>JADRCH010000009.1:1172701-1190575 GCA_019843965.1 Rhynchomys soricoides
AAGATAAGCTGGAGATGCCTGGAGCCAGGATCTTCACACCGTTCCTGGGAATCTGACCCTAGTGACCTTCCGAGAACTAGTTGTGTTTCCTCAAGACTAAACTGTCCTTCCCACCTCCTGGAAATAGACCGATCATAAAACAGTTTGACACCGGATGGTCTGGCTTGTTAAAATAGTTAAACCATGACAGCCGGGGGGCCATAAGCCTCCTTTCCCCTCCCCTCTACGTTCCTTTTTCTTTAAAAGCAAACATGTGTAAAAAATAAAGTGAGACCTAGACGGAACTTTGCCTAGCCTCCCTTCTCTCTCTCTCGCCTGTTTTTCTTTTCAGGCTTAGTCCTCCTCGATCCTCCCGAATAACTAAGTCCTGCAGGTCGGGACAGTTAAAGCTACTAGGTCTCTTATTAAAAAGGGCAAACAGGTTTGCCTTGCTCACAGGCTTCATGTTAAATGTCTGCTCCCAATAATCAACTGACTACCTCTGACTCACAATGAATAATTGGATAAAAAGATAAAGTGTAAAATTTATAAAAAATGAGAAAAAACGTTTGTGAGTCTAGGAAAATGTTTAAGATTGATAGACGCAAGTGATAAAAGTTAGAGAATGTAAAAAAAAAAAACTTGGATGACGGCAGAAAAATTATTTAGAAATACAAAATACTTCAGATGAAAGGCGTTTAAAGTTGGTAATGCGAGTTATAAATGTCGGAGAATCTAAGATGTTTAAAACTGGAGTGTCTAAGGTGTTTTAAGGTGCATAAGTGCAAGTTACAGAGGTACAAAAATAATGAAGACGTACGCAAAACAGGGAGTGTTTCATGATTTTCCTTTCCCGTGCTCTACTGTTATACTAAGATTTCAGAGGTCAGAATTTTAACGCTGATCGATGGAGTTACGAAAAACATCTCTGCTCAACCTGTATATCGGTCATCTGGACTGAAAAAGGATATTTCATGCTTTTTGACCCAAACCTATAGCTTTTAAATAAACATTTGTTGCGCAAGACCAAGCAGAGACAGAGTGAACAGGCCTTACCTAAGCATTGTGGCGTTATTATAGGAGAGTGGGGGAGGGGCGGCAGGGAGGGCGGGGCCCAGGCTGCGCTGAGAGTAAACTTGTCAGAGAGAGTTGGCCCGGAGCAGAGAAGACCTCCTAGAAGTGGAGGGCTTGAGAAGACCGAGGGTTATCAGATGGTCAGGACGAGGGCGTGGCCAGCATGTGGGTTTGTGTGGGGAAAGTGGGAGCCTGACAGTGAGTGATGGGTCGTAGGGATGCTGAGAAGTTGTCTCAGGAGAAAGGGATGGGCAGAGGACAACAAGGGCATCCATCGTGTGGGGCTGGCAGAACAGAGTAGGGAGCAGAACTGAGGGCTGCAGGAGGGTGGTAGTGTGGTGGGGTTTGCAGAATCCTAGCCCTATGAATGAGCTGGCAGACCTAGAGGTATGAGCTGGTAGATCATAGTGGGTCAAAGAAGCAGGGCTCCGAGTTAGCATTGGGGGTGGAATGATGGGCACCATGTGCCCTAGGAAGTCGGGTACTGAGAAGATGGGCAGGCAGCTTCCATTCTCTGACTTCCAGTCTGGCTCATTAAAAAAATCATTTCACAAAACTGGCACATGCAGCCCCAATCAGTACTTTTGCTGCTGTATCAATCTTTCACAGTGTGTTCACCCACCATACACATTCCTGGGCTTACAAATACTGGACCTTTTTTTTTTCTGCAAAAGTATTAATTTCACTTGGTTAGATCTAATACCTCCCCAGGTTTTCTTGCCTCCAACAGTTTTAGTGAACTCACTTATATGCAAGTCTGGGCACATGTGCGTGCTTAGGGCTTGTACCTGGGTGTGGGACCTCAGAGCCATACTGGGCACATGCATACAGTTTAAGTAGGTAAGTGCTTGGCTTGAGCTCAGCCCAAGTGTTACCTGTCCTCACAATGCTCACTGCTGTCCAGCTGTGACTGCTGACCCAATGAGTGTGAGAGTATAGTGCATGCGGTGACTGATGTGACCTCCTACCTGTCGAGCATGATGCCAGGCCTGATGCTCCAGTGAGTAGCCAGCTGTAGATCTCTTGAGAGCTGGTGAGAGTGGAGGAAGGAGCACATTGCTAAGTGAGGTGCAGGACGAGCTCACCCGGCAGTAGATGCGCTGTGCTTAGACTTTGTTAGAAGGATGGTGGAAAATACTTCTGTTTTGTTTATCTGCATCCTTAAATATTTCTCCAATAAACATTTAATGCCTGTAATTTTAAAATACCTTAATAGGTTATTTTCATTATTTAAAATGAAATATGAATAAATCCCTATGGGGCATAAGGCAATTTTAGCTTAATATACCCAGTCTTCTGCCAAATCTATAACCAATGAAAAAATTAACTACATAAATCAGAAGACTATTATGGCGTATCAGAAGAAAACGTCAGTTAGGGTGCATCCTGGGGAGTTTTTGTCGGCTTGACATAAGCAAGAATCACCTGGATAAAGGAACTTCAATTGAGAAGATGCCTCCATCAGATTGGCTGTACACAAGCCTGTGGGACAAGTCTTATGGTTGATAAGGGAGAGACTGGCTTGCTGAGCAAGCCACGGGGAGCAAGCCAAAAGGCAGCTCCCCTCTGTGGACTCTGCTTCAGTTTCTGCTTTCAGGTTCCTGCTCTGACTTCTGTCACTGATGTGCAAGCCAGAGTGCTTACCATGTACAGGTGGAGAAGTTTTAAAAGAATTAATGCTTTAGTCCCATCTCCAGTTCTGATTCTGTTTATCTGGCATGGCCTAGGCATTTCACTGACTGTTTAAAAGGAGAAAAGTAGTGATTTTTCCATCTGAATCTTGTCAGTAGTCAGCATTAAGGGTCATTGTTAGGCACTGGAGAGATGACTCAGCGGTTAAAAGCACTGGCTGCTTTTGCAGAGGACCACAGTTGGATTCCCAGCGCTTAAGTCCAGTCACAGGGGATCTGATGCCCTCTTCTGGTCTTCTTGGGCAGTGCATATGTGTGGTGCCTAGACAACATGCAGCCCAAACATCCATATACATAAAAAAAGAAAATAAAAGAATTTTGTCTGAAAAGTTATAAGGAATCATATTATTGTCTGTTTACATAAAGATCACACATAATAATGTTTGCGCATGTGTGTGTATACATATACGGTTTAAATGAAATATTCCCATTTGGGCTCAAGAACTATAGACTAACAAAAAAACCTAATATCAGGCATAAAAAGTCCCTTTTTAGTTGTTAGTCAGAATTGTTTGAGAGATTTCCAAAACAATATAGGCTACTGCTGTTGCCAGAGGTGGAAGGTAAGTCCTTACTGCTGAAGACACCATGTACTTCAGACACGGGATCCCAGCTGGATCTGACCTGAAAGCCTTCTCCCTGAGGACTAGCTTTCATAGTTCTAGAGAGAACCATGCAACCAATCATCCTATCCAGCTATGGCTCCTATGAACTGTAGCAACACGGTACAATATCCCTACACATGAAATAGTGGCACATGTATCTTAGCAGTAACCAATAGCGCTCTGATTAGACTTAAAGCTCATTCAACGAGAGGAAAATCAGGACTGGTACTGGATACTTACCCAATGAGCTATGGCTAGTGAAGTCAAGGATCTTGGAGGAGAACCTAAAACGGCCACCTTAGTAAGTCAGCATAATCCCGAACTACATTCTAAATATTTATTCTTACGCCCACAGATAAGTACAGTTTTCATCCCTTCTAACAGAAATGTTTCTTAGCAACTGTCAGATGCCATTTTAAAAAACTACAACTGATCAATGCAGAGAAAAAGTGACCATGTGGTACCCGGCTCCAGCTGATACATCTACAATTCAGCTCCTGCTCTCAAGGCTCAGGGATCATAGCAGAAGAGGAGGGAAGGATGGTGAGACAGAGGAACAAGACGCTTGCTGTGAGTCATAGCTGACCAAGCAAGGATGGCACCAATGGGCAAGAGAATGTGCGGAGGGGAACCTCATAGATGCTCAACCCTAGTTCTATAAGGAACGCTGAGAGCAGGAGAAACAGTCTTCTCCCTCCAAAAGCACACCAAGTTGTTCCCCAATACCCCTGGTCAGCTCTGAGTACACACACACACACACCCCTCTCTATCTCTCTCTATCTCTCTCTATTTATTCACATATAGATATGGAGATATGGATATAGATACCATGAATTTGAGAGAACGAGCTAAGAAGGGGTGTGTGAGTGGATGAAGTTCTGAGTGAATGTGTGCTGTTGACATGGTCACAACCATGTCAAGGACCCTAATGCCTCAGACCCATGGGAATGGCACAGCCTTCCTCTGGTCTGTGTGAGAATGTGACAGTGTACAGTGTATGCGGACATTAGCAGCTGGAGCTCCCCCTCCAGGGCTACTGTGACCTGAGTCTGCTCCCTACAGAGACCAGCTAACATCTCCCTTGTAGCTGTCTGTAATAGCTATAACAGTCCCTCTGAGTTTCCAGGTTGTGTAGTAGGTACCCTTCATTAGAGAGAGCACAGTCCACCAACCCAGCTTCTCTGTGTGTGTGTGTGTGTCTGTCAGTCTTTTGATCCTGTGCTGCCCCCGTCAGGTTTCTAGGCCCAAGTTGTGTAGCGCACAGCAGGAAGGTCTATAAGAAGGGGTTGAGGGAGGGAAAGGAGGGGTAAGTGAAATAATTATGTTTTGATATTTAAAAGTTAATACGTAAATTTGAAAAAAAGAGAATCATTACTATAGACTAAGTGTTGACAATCTCTCTGTAAAGGCCAGGTAGTGACTATTTTAGTTTGATGCTTTCAGTGCCATCTGCCTCTGTTGTGGGTAATGTAGAATACAGGTTGGAGAGAAAGGATCCTGGAAAACAAATAATGATTGTGGGTGGTGATGTTCCAATAAACTTTATTTGCAAAACAAAAAGGTACTGTGCTGGATTTGGCTTAAGACTGGGTTTCCTGAGACCTAATACAGAAGATACAAAAATATTAAATCCTCTTCCATTTTAATTTAATACTGCTGAAATAGGAGACAAAGCTAAAGTTTTTATTGTTTTTTTTTTTTTAAGATTTATTTTTAGGGGCTGGAGAGAAGGCCCAGCGGTTATGAGCAGTGACTGCTCTTCCAGAGGTCATGAGTTCAATTCCCAGCAGCCACATGGTGGCTCACAACCATCTGTAATGGGATTTGATGCCCTCTTCTGGTGTGTCTGAAGACAGCTACAGTGTACTCATCTACATCAAATAAATAAATAATTCTTAGTAAATCAAATAAATTCCTTTGTTTGTTATTTGAGACAGCGTCTCAGTGTGTAGCCCAGGCTGGCCTCAGATTTGCAATCCCGCCACAGGCTTGTTGGATGGCAGATGTGTTTCATCATGCCGGCTACACTTTGGTTTGATGGTAAAATAGAAAGAATAGACTTAGAAGCCCTAAAGTACAAATCGTAGCTGTAGCTTGGCTGTGCAATCTGAGGGAGGTCATGTAACCACTAATCCTTATTTTTATTGTGAGTGCGATGAAGATCATAATAAATGCTCCCATCACAGGACAGCTATGATGACTGCAGCATAAAGAATATGCAAGCTCTTCTTAAGTAGAAAATGCAGTTGTTCCTGCAGATTGCTTGTTGCTGTGCATCTCATAGATTCAAGTGTAATAAGCATTAAATATTTAAAAGTAAAGCAAATTAAAAATTTTGCATTTAAATGTAATATAAACACGAAGCCTGGGAAGCATGAGTGATACATAATGCACTTTTGTTCTCCTCACCAACATGCTGACTTTAGGTTGGTGAGATGGGCTTTTTAAGATGGTGGCATAAATAACAGTTTTCCAGAATAGGATTTTCCAGGGAAGAATGAATCTTCATCATGGTTGGTTGTTTTACAGCATAACGTGCGACTGGGGGAAGGAAGCAGGAAGCATGGTGGCTGTGTAGGTAAGCCAAGGCTTGGGCAAAACCATCCATCACAGCCCAAGGAAAGCCATCACAGTGGCACCAGAACCTGTGACAATCAATCTGCAGGCAGATGTGTGTGTGTGCATGTGTGTGTGTGTGTGTGTATGTGTGCTCCCATGCCTGCGTGCGTGTGCACAACGGGGGGAAGGGTGGCTTTTTATACAATTGAGTGTAGCTCAAAGGGACATCAGGTGTCAGGGATGCTATCTCAGCAGAGGAGGCATCACCCTAGTCTGGGATTGGGGGTAGAGGCTCCCTAGTGAAGGATAATGTGAGGGGGTGTAGGCGCCAAGTGGCCACATCTCAGGACAGAGGAGGCCAGGCTATTGTCAAGAGCAGTGGAAGGGTCAGCAGAGATATGCAAGTCACTTCCTCCTGGGGACCTTTTGCCTCTTTGCCTCCAAACCTAGATGCAGCACTAGTCCTGCGTGCTCGCTATGGAATTTTTTATTATTATTATTATTTTGGTTTTTCGAGACAGGATTTCCTCTGTGTAGCCCTGGCTGGCCTGGAACTCACTCTGTAGACCAGGCTGGCCTCGAACTCAGAGATCTTCCTGCCTCTACCTCCCAAGTGCTGGGATTAAAGGCATGCGCCACTATTGCCCGGCTGCTCACTATGGAATTTATCACTCTGTGATATTGCTCATTGTCTTCCCATTTGGCTGCTCAGGCTCAGTGAAGGCATTCTGCATCCCTCCTGCCTGCGTTCTCAGCTATGGGCAGGAAGCCTGGTACCCACTACATAGCAGATTTTCACTAGATGTATTCAACTGAGTTCAGGTTAGCCGGCTGGGGTCCGAGGCCTCAGAAGCTCACTGTGAGCGACGCCTCTCGCTCTCTTTCTCCTGCTGCTATGAAGGAGGGAGATTCTCCCCCTTCTAAAGGACTACACAACCCTCTCCGTGTCTGCAGAGTCCGAAATAGGGGACGCCGCAGTGACTACTTCCATGTCCGGTTTGGAAGTGGCTCCTCCCCTGTCCACTCTACCGATGTGTGGATGTTGTAGGTGAAACACTTGGCAAAGTGACATCTCAAAATGCCCCATCCCACCTTTAACCATCTGGCTCAGCAACCAAGGTGGTCAGTTCCATCGGGTCCTGGTGTCAGTGTCCTCTGGCCAGAGGCGTCTGTCCTTGTGCTATTTTCTAACCTGAGATAGGTGATAGACCACTCTCAGACTTGCCTGCCCCCAAGCATGACCTGTTATGTTCTTCATGTCCCCTCTTTGGGACAGGGCCTCACTATGTAGTCCAAACTGACCTTGAACTCAGGATCCTCCTGCTTCAGTCCCCCCAGCTGGGATTTCAGACACGCCACTATACCTCGCCTCATTTTTATTTCCTAGTAATAAAAGTTCTTTGAGTTTTGAGGGTGGTGTATATTAAAGAAACACAAAGTCACAAATATGCTATTTATAGTGAAAAAATATTTACTTCTTCTAGTTCCTGAGACACAGCCCACTCCTGAGTCTGACCTGCTTGGAGCCCCTGATCTCTCTTCTATGGCTCCAGACCAGGGACAGGAGCCTGTTCTGTAGCTCTGGTACCACTCAGCAGCTCTGGTCTGTGTTTTCTTTTCTTGGTACTAGGGATGGAACCCAGGGTCTTGTTTTTGTGAGCTCTATACTTGTAAGTCATATCTTCATCTGTCTTTATATGCTTTGAGACAGGGTCTCACTAAGTTACCCAAACTAGTCTTGAGCTTACTCCAGGCCTTGAACTGTGATCTAGGCCTCTCAGTAGTGAAAATCACAGGCTGCGAGCTACCAGAACCAACTCAGGTCTGGCTGTCATTGGCTTACAGGTGTTTTTCTTGCCTTCCTTCCCAGCTCTGTGATGGCAGATTTGGGCTCCCTGAAGAAGGTGGCACTTGTGGTCCAATCAAGTGGCAAGTTTTGCAAGAGCAGAGATTGTGAATGCAAACAGAAGGTTCTGGAGCACACCTAGCTGGCCCAGCCACCCCAGAAGCTTCTGGTAAATCTTATGGCCTCTGCTCTGGTTATCCCCCAGTGGAATTGCTCACCCAGTGAGTCTGGGCTGTATGAACTTAGGAACCTTCCTATCTACCTTTGACTATCAGCAACCTGTCCAGGCATAGACAATTCCATTTAAGTAAAGGTGACTCCATTTCTTGGCAAGGACAGAAGGAGTCATGTGACAGTTCACCTAGATCTTTCCCACTTGGAATACTGAAATTCCTGTTTTTATTTGTTTACTGTAGCACAGTAAATTGCCCGTTATTTGCACAGCCTGGTTCTGGCTGCTGGTATGAGGTGAATAAAATCTGGTCCCTCTTGGTAGGATGGCAAATATTGCCAAACTGAGGTATGGGAAAGCAGCAGTGCCTCTGTGGGCAGAGAAGGAAGTCCCAGGAGCTCCCCTCTGTTAGGGGAACATGCTTAGTGTAGAAGGGGAAATCAGAAGCAAAGGGTTCTGTTTCTGAGCCTGAATGTCAGGGTTGGCTGCACCCATGGAAGTCTACATGCGATGGCTTAAACCTGTCAGCTCCCTGTCTGAATAAGTTGTCAAAGGCTTCTCTGGATGTCCGTCTGGTTATCAGGGTCCTGAAGTAGAAACTTCTAGTTCTTTGGAAAGTCAGCTATGTCAAATGATGTTTTGCTGGGGCGCACATGTGAAAGGATGTTTTCCTGCAGCAGACACAGGTGAGAGGATGCATGATGTTTATAATGAATATAAGTATGACCCGCTCCCGACAGTGGAAGCTCAAACATTGGTTCACTTTGCTCTGCCTTGCTATTATTCTTCACTAATGGGCATGCATGTATTAGTTCACCTTACGTTGCCTTGTTGAGCTTCGCTTGTGGTGACATCATAGAAACTCACCAAAGAACTTCTCATGTGAATCCTGCAGCTTTTTGCCACTTCCATGAACTCAGGCTTGTTGGTGAGCCTCCTGGTTTCTTCTGGATTGAACTGCAGTTGCTGATTTCTGGATGGTGTCTGCCGAGTGGACTGGACTGAGGCTGCTGATTTATGTTTGGTGTTTGCTACTGGACTGGACTGCTGATATCCTGACAACGAAGATTGGACTTGCCCCCAAAGAACTATTTCTAAAAAGGTCTACCTCTCCTGTCTCCTAATAAGTTTTCTTTCCACTACCTCTGGTGGGTGGTGGGCTAAAAGAGAGATTGAACCCTAATTAAAGCAGGTTTAGAAAAATTTATACCTATGAGGTTCCATGCAGGAAACAAGGGCAAAAGCCCCTTGTAGGTTAGATTTTTAAAAACTTACTTTTAAGAAGGGTCTCAAATGCTTTGACCCCCTTTCTAGCCCACCATCCAAAGGTAGGGGAGAAAAGATGGTAAATAGGACAAGCGGATGTGGACCTGTTTAGAAGTAGTTCCTTGGGACCAGGAACAGCCAAGGTGCCAGAAGTTCTCTGCCGTGCCTCTCTCAATGAAGCGAGCACCATTGAAGATGAAGACTGGAGACCAATGAACAAAGCTGTTCAAGCACACTGTCACTGACCATTGAGTCAAACATCACGTGTCTTCCTGTGGGTCTTGCCTCAGCAGAACACCAAGTGAGTCTGTATCACCTGACATACCCAGAAACCTCTACTTCAACCCCGTGTTCCCTTCATAGTTGCATCTTCAAAACACCAGACTCCTTTTGCTGACCCTTCACTGGGCAGTCCTGTGGCTCCTGGCCTCTCTGTGCAGAGATGCTAGTGATGTGGCCCTTAGAGCTGAGCACGCTGTTGCTACACTTACAGTTCTGTCAGCAAAGGAGAAGGAGAGGATGCAGATCTGCAGACAGCTCCCAACGTCTCTACAAGCTGGAGAGATGGGGGTGTAGGGATGGACCAGGTCTGCATCACAAGAGTGGCTCTGGCCACTTCTCATCCTTTCTCAGTCGGCTCTGCTACTATGGGTTGCCTTCTTGACTGGTGACCTCTGCTGCTGCTCCATTGTTCTTTCAGCCTCTCACTCATTAAAAATTGCTTCATCTGGTTCAGTCATTCCTCAGGTGAGTCCCTGATAATGACCCATCCACTTCTTAGCCTAAGAAGGTCTTCAAGGTCTACTCCACTTTGGGCTACAGAGAGCTGTTGTCGTAAAATTAAAACTAACTCAATCCTCCTTGTTTCTTCATTTTCCTCCTTAGCTTAGGTCCCACAGTCTGTAAGTTACCTTAGACGAAGATGCACTGTTCTCACTGGATCATGTCTTGCAAAATCCCAATGCTGGCTGAATGGAGCCCCTGCCTGTTCAGAATCTGCTCTCTGAGCTATTAGCAATGTCCACACAACCTGGTAGCAAGCTCAGTGTACCTGCAGTCACAGGCTTTCCCATACTTCCAGACTGACCTTTTCAGGGTGTGAAACCTTTTGACCTTTCTAAATGACACTGACATCCACAATATGCTGGGCCTCATTTACAGGTGTCCTGGGATGTCCGGCCTAGGAGCTTCAGGTTGACTGCATCTCTGTACTTTCTGTTGCTTGCATATGCATGGATATTTGCATTTTAAGACAGTGTGCTTTCCAAATTTAATTTACTTGTCCCCTACCCATTTCTTCCTAAAATCTTCTATCCTTTACCCTTAATAAAGTATTATTTTTATTATTTATTATTTTATTATATTGGTAGTATGTTTGTGTGTGTGATGGGGTATATTCATGTGTGTACAGATGCGCCTGGAGGCTGAAAGATGGTGTGTGTTTTCTTGGAGCTTGAGATATGAGTGGTTGTCAGCTGCCTAGCCGACATTGGCCTGGGTTCCAGGACCAGAATTAGGGGGCTCTTAACTGCTGAGCCATAGCTCCATGCACCCCTCCCCATTATTTTCTTTTAAAGACTTATTTATTTATTTATGTATGAGTGCTCTGTCTTCATGTACACCTGTATACCAGAAGAGGCTATCAGATCACGTTATAGATGTTTGTGAGCCACCGTGTGGTTGCTGGGATTGAACTCAGAACCTCTGGAAGAGTAGCCAGTGCTCTCAACCCCTGAGCCATCTCTCCAGTGCCCCCACACCCCCTTTTAAATGCGAAAACATGACTTGCACGCAGGATCATGCCTGCTAAGCTTGCTCTCTTCTCTAGATCATTGTTTAGTATTGTCTCTTTGCTCCCTCTTAGCATAGTGATGGTAGTTATGAAACAATTTCTTGTTAATACCAATATCTGGTCATCTGTGAATCTGATTTTATTGATATTTACCCTGATATAATAGGTAAAAATTTCAAAATGTTCACAAATGCAACAAATTCTGTATATGTTAGATATCATAGATGAGATATTGAGACTATATATAATCATACTTACACATACACAGACACACATACACATACACATACATACTTCCAGAAGTTGTTCTCTGCCTCCCACATGCAAGCAGTGGGCCATGCATAGACACACGGACACACACACACACACACACACACACACACACACCAAACAAACAAACAAGATTTTCTTGAACAAGAATGAGTTCAAGACCAGCTTCAAGACTCACCGAAGCCCACTTCAACATAATAAGCAAAAGAAGAGTTGAGGGTGCGGATGAACAGTAGAACACTTGCCTGTCTGTATATGACCTGGGTTTAATCCCCAGTACTTAAAAGCAAACTCAGGAATGGTCACACACACCTTGGATCTCCAGGGGCAGGGGCAGGGACAGGGGCAGGGGCAGGGGTTTTCTATGAGGTTCTAAGCCAGTCTGGTCCACCATAGTGAGTTCCAGACCAGCCAGAGCTACATAGTGAGACCCTGTCTCCCACTTCCCATGCCCACTCCCCAAAAAAGGCAAGGAAGAAAAAGAAAAAGAAAAAGAAAAAACTGAGTAATGGACTTTTCCATCCATTTGGGCAGAATGCTTGCTGTTAAGATGCCTATGGTCAGTTTGAGTTCGTAGCTTGGTCTCTCTGGGGTCTCAAGTGGAGCTCAGGGTGCTTTGTTTCCTCTAGCCAGCCAGAACACACAGTCTCCTTAGCTCTGCATACTGACTGGCTCAGGTCCTTCGTCCCTCCCTGCATCTGTTCTCATAAAAGTCTCCGAGAATATGCCCAGTACTTGGATTGTTCAGAATTTGGCCCAAGTAGAGGTCATTTCTCGATGTTTGGGACTTCTCTGTGGCCCTTCTTCTCTGGCGCACTATCCCACAAATTCCTGTTACTGAATCTGTTTTTGCTGTCCTGTGAGGGTCTCTGTTGTTAATATAGGCTCTTCCAGCCTATGCTATGGATAGGAAAGTCCCCAGGCTAACGGCCAGTGTGAGGGTGGAGCTCAAGAACCTTCTTTCCTGTGGAAGTTGTTGTCTGTCATCTACATAACAACCTTCAGGGTTGTGTGGGGGAGGAGTTAAATTCTGTCACACGGGTCCAGAAACTGCCCCGGATGTCCCCTTGATTTCTCTTGGTCAGATTTGGGTTCCTAATGCTTTTAAATTAGGAATAAATCATCAGAAGGGCAGTGCAGAATCCAGACCATATGGGAGTCTAATATTCCTAGATCAACAATTCATGGGCTAAAAAGGAAATGTAACAAAAATGTTAAAATACTTAAAAAAGAGCAACAAAAGGCTCTAGCTTATGAGAAGTTTTGGACACATAATGAAAGCAGAAATAATGAGGAGAAAGGTCCAGTTTTAACGAGGGAAGCTTGAAAATTAATGAGTTTATTGAAAGAGTAGATTAACAAATAAAATATAAATTCAAAGAAAGAAATGAAGCTATTAAAATGGTTTTGTTTGAAAAATTTAAAAAACTATGTTATAAGCTGTGCTTGGGTGCAGGACTGTAATGCTAGCTACTTGAGAGGCCATGCAAGAGAAACACAAGTTCAAGGGCGGCTGTAGCTAAAGAACGAGTTCAAGGCCAGCCTGGACCACTTAGTAAGATCTTATCACAAAAAGGGAAAAGGCTGAGGGTGTCCTTCAGTGGTGGAGTTTTGCCTTAGAATGTTCTGGGAAGTCCCTGGGTTCCACTGCAGTCACACACACACACACACACACACACTCACACGCACACGCACACGCACACACACTAATGCTATAGTCAAAGACATTGTTAGAGCCAAAGCTTTATTTATTTTTTTTTTATATAAGACTTTTTTATCTATGTGTATGTGTGTGTGCCTGCTGGCTATCTGCATCTACCACATATGTACTGCTGAGGTAGGAGGGCGTCAGATCCCCTGGAGCTGGAGTTACAGGTGGTTGTGAGCCGCCTGATGTGAGTGCTGGAACCAAGCCCAGGTTCTCTGGAAGAGTAGCAAATGCCCTTCACCACTAAGCAATTTTCCAAAATTTTATTCTTAAAAAATTAACTAAACAAAAATCTCTGGATCTGGGTGTGGTGGCACATGCTGTACTCTCAGCATATAGAAGGATGAGCTAGGAAAGTCACAGTTTTGCAGCCAGCCTGAACCACAGAGCAAGGCCTTGCTTCAAAACGAAATAGAAAACTGGTTAAGTCATGGGAAAGCGGGGCAATGGTACAGATTATCATCAGTGAAGAAGACCATTCCTAAAAATCCAAGGAGACTAAGACAGAGGCTAATAAAGGGATGGTTTCGGGAACCTGGATGGCACGGACATGTTTCTAGGATTCTCTTCCTTGACTTCTAAAATGGCGTCCTCCTTTGACAGTGCTGGTGACGGAACCCAGGGCATGAGCACATTGGGAGAATATTCTGCCACTGAGCTACATTCTAAACCCCTGAAGCACTCTGTTTGCTTGTTTAAGGCAGGGACAATGTCCGCTGACACCATTTTTGTTCAATTCACACTTGAGGTTTCAGCTTGTACAGTCAGACATGAAAAATAAAAGACATGTTATTGGAAGGGAAAGGTTTGTGGGCAATGTTTCTTCTTTTTGCATTATTTATTTTGTGTGGATGGGGTGTTACTTAGTTAGGATTCCTATTGCTGAGATGAAACACCATGACCAAAAAGCAAGTTGGGGAGGAAAAGGTTTATTTGGCTTCCACTTTTATACCATAGTCCATCATTGAAGGAAGTCAGGACAGGAACTCAAACAGGGTAGGAACCTGGAGGCAGCAGCTGATGCAGAGGCCATGGAGTGCTGCTTTCCTACAAAACCCAGGATCACCACCCACAATGGGATGGGCCCTCCCCACCAATCACTAATTAAGAAAATGCCTTATTGGCTGGGGCAGTAGTGACATGTCTTTAATCCCAGCACTAGGAAGGCAGAGGCAGGTGGATCTCTATGAGTTTGAGGCCAGCCTGGTCTACAGAGCAAGTTCCAGAACATCCAGGGCTAAACAGAGAACCCTGTCTCAAAACCAACCAACCAACCAACCAAACAAACAAAATGACTTATGGCTTGCTCTTATGGACACAGCTTCTTAACTGAGGTTCCCTGCTCTCAGATAATGTTAGCTTGTGTCAAGTTGACACAGAACTATCTAGTCAGGGTGTGAGGGTGCGTGTGGTGTGGGAACTAACCTGGTGCCATGGAAAGAAGCCCCATGTGTCTGTCCCGGGCTCTGCGGCTCTGGGTGAGACAGGAGACACGAAGGAAGTGGCCGCGCATCTTCCCACACAGTTCGATGGGCAGGTGGGGGTTGTGGGAAGCCTTTTAGGGCCCTGCCCGTGGGTGGGGGACGAAGCCATTCCCGGGGAACTCATGGCTTTCTAGCCCGGGGCACTGCAGTCGCCATAGGGTGCCACAGACGGGCTAGCCGAGTGCAGCTGGAGTTCCCGCCTTGACCAGGTCTTGGCAGTTTGGGGCGCCGGGCTAGCTGCTTATGCTTGGGTACCATCTGGGAGCGCTGGGAAGCCCTCAGCGAGAGATTAGACGTGGCTCCTTAATCGAGGGCCTGATCCCTCGCTTCCCACGGCGGGTCCAGATGAAGAGACAGTCCATAATTCTAAGACATTTATTTTCATTGCGTGGAGAGTGGAGTGGATGGAATTGCACCCCTGCCCCTCTGGGAGAGGCGAGGCAGACATAGTAACTGGGAAGGGGCGTGGTTAAGCCTCTAGGTGTCTCATTAACATAGGGATGGCTTGGGGCTGTGTGGCCATGCCTCTACCTGGGGTGTGGCCATGCCTCTACCTGAGGAGGGGTGGTACATGTCTGTGACCAGAGCCAAAAGCCTCCCGGGAGCATTGGCATAACATTTCCTGTCCCTTGTGGATTCCACTGGGTCGCCCATCATTTACACCTGTGCTCAACCGGGTGCCAGACTGCCTGTCACAGATCACTGCTCCACAGTGTGGCATGGCTAATGCTGAGTCACAGGATAGCATGCATAGGCAGATCTTTCCTTTTACAATTTGAGTTCTGGTTGAACTCAGGCCATCATGCTTGGCATGAAATGCTTTTACCCACTAAGATATCCTGCCAGCTGATGCTTCTTTATATAGAAAGGAAAAAAGAAAAAAGAAAAGAAATGATCCATAAGTTAATAGAGGTACCCATGACAAGGAGATAGCTTACTAAATAAAATGTTTGCTATGCAACCATAAAGACTGGAGTTCAGGTCATTAGCACCCATGTAAAAGCCTGGCATGATTGGGAGCTGCCTGTAATTCCAGGGCTTAGGAGACCCATAGGTCATGGCCAATAGTTAGATACCAGGAATTTCTAGGCTCTAGGTTCAGCAAGGCCCTCCTTATCAATCACGAATTAAGAAAACGCCTATTGGCTGGAGTGGTAGTGGCACACATAATTACATCAATAAATATAAAGTGGAAGATGGGCAGTGGTGGCTCACACCTTTAATCCTAGCACTTGGAAGGCAGAGGCAGGTAGATCTCTGTGAGTTTGAGGCCAGCCTGATCTACAGAGTGAGTTCCAGGATAGCCAAAGCTAGACAAAGAAACCCTGTCTCCAAAAAAATAAAAAATAAAAAAATAAAAAAAAAAATGGAGGAGAGTGAGCAAGAAAGGCACCCAACTTTGGACGTCCACCTGACTTCATCTCTCTCTGTCTCTCTGTCTGTCTGTCTCTCTCTCTCTCTGTCTCTCTGTGTCTGTGTGTCTGTGTGTCTTTGTTTTCTATTGCTGTGATAAAGATCATGCCCAAAGGCAACTTGGGGAGGAAAGGCTTGTTTCATCCTATGACTCTCAGGCCCTGCTCTGTCACTGAGGGCAGACGGGGCAAGAACCTGGAGTTGGGAGCTGAAGCATAGGCCATGAGGAAATGCATATTGGCTTGTGCTCTGTCTTAGTTACTTCTCTAGTGCCTGGAAGACACTAGGAGCAAGGCAACTTATAGAAGACAGAGTCTATTGGAGCTTACAGATTTAGAGGATGAGCCCATGACCATCATGGTGGGCAGGAAGGCTTGGTACTGGGGCAGTACTGAGGGAGAGCTTACATCTTGACTCATACAGAGCTAACAGGGAATGATGTGAGATTTTTTTAAACCTCAAAGTCCACTTCCAGTGACACACCTCTTACAACAAGACCACACTTCCTAATCCTTCCCAAACCATTGTTCCACCAAGGTGCCCAAGTATATGAGCCTATGGGGACTACTCTTACTCAGATGACCACAGTCTCCATGGTCTGTTCAGCTTGCTTTTTACACAACACAGGACACCTGCCCAGGAGTGGCACTGACCACTATGAGCTGGACTCTCCCATATCAACCACTAAGAAAATGCCCTCATGCCAGTCTGATGGAGGCATTTTCTCAAATGGCTCTAGTGTGTATCAAGTTGATAGAACTAACTGTGTATATAGTTGTACATACACATCGCAATGTGCATGTAGTTAAATCTAGATTCTGCTAGATTTCTCTAGAGAGAAATATGTGGTATTTGTCTTTTTCTCCTCATTATCCCTGTCTGTTCCCAGTCCTGCCTCCTTTTAGGCCTCCCCTTCCCCCACAAAGTCCTTCAGCTGTCATATCATATCACTCACACACATGTGCACACACACACATACACACGCACACATACACACACACACCTACACACACACATGCACACACACATATACACATACATGCACACACACGCATATATCATAGTATATATGTGTATATATACATATACATCATATATATGAATTATAGGATCTCATTCCTGGCTGACCTGGTCACTACATAGACCAGGCTGACCTCAAATTCACAGAGCTCCACCTGTCTCTGCCTCTTGAGTGCTGGGGTTAAAGGCATCAGACACTATGCCTGGCCCTGTAGTTTTAAAGGTTTCCTTATTTAATTTTGTGTGTATGGGTGTTTTGCCTGCATGTATGTGTGTGCACCACATGCATTCCTAGTGCCTGTGGAAGTCAGAAAAGGTCACTGAGTTCCCTGGAACTGGAATTATAGAGGGCTTTATAAGCCACAGTGTGGGTGCTGGAACCAAACCCAGGTCCGCTGCCAGCACAGCCAGCCTCCTCCCTCTCTCTCTCTCTCCCTCTCTCCTTCTCTCCATCCCTCCCTCTCCCCTCTTTCTGACTGTATAACTCCCATTATCCCACCTTCTACTTTCCAATTCTTTCCCGTCTTCCCTCCATCCTGTGGTTGGGTTTATCTGCTGAGATTTTGATTATTACTTTTTTTTTCTATTTTAAAATGTCTGTTTAAAGATATTTTAAATCTTTGCAAGATTTCCCTGCAGTTTTGTGCGCCTCTAGCGAGAGTTCCTATTTCTTATTCACTTTAAGGATGTTTGTAATTTGTGCTGACACATTCTTTCATGTCTACAGTAAAATGTTTGTCAGGTAGTGTGACATCTGTGGCGTCTTGCTGTTGGCAGGGCGTGGCTGTCTTTTTTTATTATTCTTTTTGAGATTTTTTTTTGGGTTCTGGGTTTGATGATGTTTTGTGCAGGAATAGAAACCCTGACTAAGACAGTCTTATTTCTGGGAGCATAGTGCTGAGAAGAAGAACCAGACCTAACTTTTACAGTGGGAAGCATGGCAGCATCCAGGCAGCCAGGAGGAGTCTGTTCCACAGGCAGCCAGGAGGAGTCTG
>JADRCH010000009.1:1190585-1230216 GCA_019843965.1 Rhynchomys soricoides
CAGGCAGCCAGGAGGAGTCTGTTCCACAGGCAGCCAGGAGGAGTCTGTTCCACAGGCAGCCAGGAGGAGTCTGTTCCACAGGCAGCTAGGAGGAGGGTGGAGCTTGAACACAGGAGTCTCAAAGTCCGAGTGTGCTGCCTTCACCAGAATGTGAGCCTCTGGAAAGCAGGTATTTTGCACTAAGTGTAGACTTCCTAGAATAGAGTCTGTTGGATGATCAGAGCACAGGAGGGAAAATGCTGAAGGTTCAGGGTGTAGATGTTAAATTCCTGACACTTCACTCAGGTGCTGTCCCCACATAGAGAGCTGCTCCGGGGTAGCTGGGACAGCCTCAGGCTACAGGTTGAGCACCTGCCATATTGTTCTGGATCATAGTGAGGCCAAGTCCCTGCTGAGCAAGGTGTGGTGACTTCTTTCTGAAGAAGCACGGGGTTCTGGCTGGGTACTTCCAATACCTCTGTCGTCTCTCCCAATTGCTCGGGTCCTCTGGGTGATTGTGAGGCAGGCCTAGCTCTCAGCACAGTTGACTAGCTGGTAGAAACATCCCAGGACAAGAAAAGGAATAATCGGCAGCTTCTGACTGACAGTTTCTGTGCTTGTAGTGACCAGAGAACATAATTAAAGCTGGCTGATCCCGCAGCTCCTGAGAGGTTTGTTAGTTCTCTGACCTTCCACATGGCTACTCCTGTGTCTCAGAGTGTTCAAGGCCAGCCTGCTCTGGGTTCAGTAGTTATGAAATTCCTTCTGAAATTTTACAAACTATCAAAACAAACATTTATCTTTATTTCTTAAATCACTGGGATCTAATTACTAGACTCAAGATAGTTTAAAATGCTTTCTGGAAAAAAAAAAGAAAAAGAAAGAAAGAAAATGTTTTCTCTATTAATACTCTGCCTGAGGAGCTGGTAAGACAGCTCAGAAGGCAGAGGCACTGCCCTGCATTTAATCCTGAGAACCTACATGGTAGAAGGAGAGAACTGACTCCTGCAAGTTGTCCTGTGACCTATTCATGCACATTGTGACTACACACACAATAATTAAATGTAAAAAATTTTAAAAAATCAAAATCTGTCTGAACACTGGTTCTTAGGGTCAGTATTTAGTACTGCCTTAGGACTGTACACATTTGGCTGGAAGAGGTTAGTGCATGGCCCTGCTCTGGCATGGGGGAGCAGGCGAGGCAAAATGTGGTACAGCACAGCAGTTTGGCCACTACAGTTTCTTCTCGATGCTCATGACTTCACTGTGGGGCACATCTGATGCCCATGGTAAGACTGATAGACACACCTAGCGTTACCCAAAATCAAGCAGTTAAGTGATTTGAGACCATGATTAGAGCCCAGATGAACCTTCACTGTGCAGGGCCATGTTACTTCTATTTTTAAAGTACCTGCTGAATGCAATGGCCCAAGGGATGGTAGCTCGACTAACTCTCACATCAGCAGGTGCCGTTCATGATACAGAAGAAAAGTGCTGTTTGCTGGGGGCCATAGCACATGCCTGAAATCCCTTTCCTCAGAAGGCAGATGCAGGAAGATCACCTTGAATTCAAGGTTAGCCTGAGATGCCTCATGAGATCCTGTTTGAAAATATGTGAAGGGGAGAGGGAGAAGGAAACTAAGCTTAAAGAGCTAAGCATAAGAGATGACCCTGTTGTTAAAGATGCCCGATCCCTGGGACCCACATGGTGGAAGGAGAGAACCGGTCCCCCACATTGTCTGTCCTCTGACTTACATATATATGCTCTGGCACGTGCCTCCTCCATGTCCCACCAGACCTAAGAAAAACCATGTAATGTTTAAGAAAGAGTTGCGATTGCGACCCTTCTGTGTCTGGTCTCACGCACTCATTCCGTGCATATTTACAGAGGACAGTGCCTACCAGAATTTTCTAGGACACTTTTGAGTAGAATTCCAGAGCAATGGTTCTCAACCTTCCTAATGCTGTGGCCCTTTAATACAGTTCCTCACACTATGGTGACCCCCAACCATAAAATTATTCTGATGCTACTTCATAACTGTACTTTTGCTATTGTTAGGTAAATATCTGATACACAGGACATCTGATATGTGACACACACCCCTCCCCCAAAGGGGTTGCAGCCACACATTGAGAACTAGAGAATGACTAAGGCAGAGGTCCAGCTTTGGATGTCTGAGTTGATCCTTTTGGAGGCACCATTGATCCCCAAAACCTTGGAACTGAGGACAACCTTGGAAAGCAGGTGGTAAGGAAATGGGTCAGGTCTGTGTCTGAAGAGAGGAGTGAGGCAGGTGTGGTGGCCATGGCTTTAGTCCCGGCACTCAGGAGGCAGAAGTAGGTGAGTCTCTATGAGTTTGAGGTTTAAGGCTAGCCTGATCTATGTAGCGAGTTCCAGGCCAATCAGAGCCGTATAGAGAAACTTTGTCTCAAAAATAAAATAAAAATGAAAAAAGTTGGTGGATGAGAACTGGGTAATAAATTGAGATTAGAGACTTGGCTGCAGGGTTACATGGAGGGGACTGAGAACACTTTAATCTGGATCACAGAGGGCTTTGACAGAAGCCGATTGGGTCAAAGCAGGTCTTTCCAGACACAGCAGCCAAGTTGTGTTTGTTTCCTGGTGGGAAAGGTCCCCACAAGAGAGCTATGAGGATGGGGAAGGGCAGCCTGAAGGGTGAGGTGAAGTGGCCTTGAACTCTGTAGCACAGGCTGGCTTTGAATTGACTGTGATTTTCCTGCCTCAGTCTCCCACTGAGGGATTACAGGCATGTGCTACCATGCGTAGCTAATAACATTGCCACCCAGGCACAGCTCTGTCTGGAGATATGGGCCTACTGAGAATGTGTTTGTGTGTGTGTATTCACACATGTGTGCAAGTGTGTAGACCTTTGGGTTTAACTGGCCCTGCGGGTTCTCTGGTGAGAACAGTGGGCCGGGAAAACCAGCTTAAGCTGGTGTGAGTGTTCAGGGCTGCAGGCAGTGGCTGGTGTCCTATACCCCTGCTCCCAGAATTATCCCCACCTCGCTACCTCTCCTCTTTCTCTGAGTAGCGCTGGCGGCGAGCCTCCAGGTCAGACACTCCTGCTTTGTCTGTGGAGGGTTTGTGAGGACTTTACACTTGCAGCAGCCTCCCTGTCCTCCCTCTCCAACCCCCCTTTTCAAGCTCTTCCCAGATTCTGAAAGAAAGAAGAGGATGCTGCTGCTGCCTCTAAACCTCCGGGAATGAACCAGCAGCACAGACATCACTGCACCTAGAGGCACATCTTCTCTCTCCCCCAAGGCTTATAGATTACCCAGCCCACTGGTGAGCTCCTGACCATGCTCACACAGATCTGCCACTTCTCTCAGCCCACTTGGGCCACGGCCTTCTCGACAACCTCCGTTTTAGCTTTGTCTTCCATTAAGAGTATAGAAATGTCCCGTTCCACTTTTCTTGCTGTTGGGACACTTTCCTCCTAATCCACATGAGGATGCAGAGTTGGGGTGCAGGAAGTGGAAGGCTGTGTCTTCTCAGCCCATCCAAGGCTACCTTAGAGGGCATGCTGAGGCCACCTGGAGAGGGTGCACCTCTACAGCACAGTTCCGATCTCTTTCTAGAGTGCACAGAGGTCACTTCTAAGGAGTCTGATGCCCCTTGTCCCCCTCAGATAAGGAAACAGGGCAGCCTTTGAAGTTCCCACAGAACTTCAAAGTTCTGTCCCTGAGAGAGCACAGGTAGAAGAGTTGCCAAGTCAGATGGTGCCAGTAAGCTTCATTCTACCTGGAGGGTGGGACAGGGATGGTATTGGGCAGAATGATGTTCTTAGCAACTCCTACAGCCCACCTGTTTCCCATCTGTGTACTGTGAGAGCCCATGACAGCCCCCTTTCTTGATTCCAGATCACCATGCCCAGCACATCTACTTTTTTTTTTTTTTTTCCAAAAAAAAAGACACCATTCCTGACCTCAGGGCATCCAGAATAGTGTATGGCATGTATCTTAGGACCAATGGTTTGGTTTTGTCTTTGAAAAAGCAAGTTTGCCTTGCTAACTACGTGTGACTTAGGCAGGCTGTGGGAACTTGACTATCGGAAGGCTGAAGAACGGAGGATCTAGGAGTTGAGGGAGGAGTTGTGGGACCTTAAGCATAAGTATCCTGTGTTGCCCACAACTCACAACCGAGTCTTTCTGAAAGGCTCAGTTATTGTAGCAGGCTCAAATTTCACCTAGGGAGAACTTTCTTAAAGAGGCATAATGTATTTATTGGGTTTTTGTCTTGGCTCAAACCCTGAAGAGGTTGTCACAACCCCACTGCCTGGAACAGCTGGCCCCACAGCCACCCATCTCCTTTGCCCCATAACTTACCTCCTGAACTCTCTTGGCTCCTGGCTCCTGGCTCCTTCTTAAGGCTACTTCTAAGAGACTGGAACTAGCTACCTTCTGGGGTTTCTTTGGGGTCCAAAGAAGCAAGGTCCCCACACCCACATTGTCCTCATGCTTTGGGGCACACCTGTAGTTCCTCAGGTGGAGCTCTGCCAGGCAGAAGTCCCAAGCTGTAGTGCTGAGCCACCCAGGAATGCTTGCAGATCCTCAGCCTCAGCCAAGGTGCTGAATAGAACTGGCGTGTTCTGACAGACTGTTGGGATTGGTTCTAATGCTTTGTATTCCCCTCCCCCTGCCCCAATCAGGAATCTGCATGTCCAAACGCCCGAAGGTCCTTGTCTCCAATTGGTTTTTGATCAATCAATAAAGAGCCAACAGCCAGTGGCTGGGCAGGTAGACTGAGGTGGGACTTTGAGATTGGCGAGGGCTAGGAACTGGGAGAGAGGAAGCAGAGATCACCATGACTGGGAAGAATAAAGACTAGACCTAAAGGCCTGCCGACTTGTGAGAATCAGGGAAGTGGCCACTTCCCCAGTTGTGTTTGGGGTAGCAGAGACGAAAGACAGATTTTAAAATATGTTATTTCAGGAGTACCAGAGGGGAGTGTTTGCTAGCAGCAGGACGAATTAGAAACACCCAGCCATTAAGCTAGTCAAGGCATATTAATGTGTGTGTGTGTGTGTGTGTGTGTGTGTGTGTGTGTGTCTTTCATTTGTGAATCCAGATAGCTCTTGGGCAGCTGCCCATGTGCAACTGGTCGGGAGCACAAAGTGGTTTGCTAAAACACTCTGCAACAGCAGGCCATCTGCAGGAAGGGTGAATGCAATGGGCCAGACCTGCATGACACATCTGTCTCTGCAAGTGCCCTATTAAAAGCCTACTAATCTTCCTCAAGAGTACTCAAAGCTCCCCTGGAGAAGACTCAAACCGGGGATCACACAATGGTGGTTCTGGATCTCTACCACTGACTGGATATCATTATATTCACTCCAGGAAGGCACCAGAATCCAAGAAGACCACTAACCCATTTGTACCTCAGTGATGTGCATGGCTGAAGAGTGATATTGGGAACAACAGTGTCATGTTCTTTAGATTTCCATCCCTTTACTGAGGGCTGCTGTGCCTAGGATCAAGTGTCGTAACCTGTCTCTCTTCTTCCTTCCTGTTGGCCAAATGCTGGGTGCTAGATAAAGCGGATTGCTGGGCTGTGGTCATATTCACTGAGCAATTGACCACCATCCCTGGGCAGACCCTGTGCAGCCTAGACAATGATGGCTGACCTCTGGACCATCCCAGCTCTGCCATTCATGTTGAAGGAAGGTCATTTGTCTTCCATTCTCTCTTGAGGAGAGGACAGGAGATACCTACATCTCAGGACCTGGCCTAGCCTGTTCCCTTCAGCCTCTGGCTCTGCCCTCTCTTTACCTTAGCAGCAGCCATGCCAGTAGAGTGCTTGCTTGAGTAATGGCTTTTCACACCGGTTCCAGAACCTCAGTGTCCCTGAAGCCTATCACTGCTGCTTAGTTCTTAGTAGGGTAAGGGAGACTTCTCTTCTCTGTTTCCATTAGAGCCCCTAAGATGACAGCAATTCCAGGCTTCCAATTTTGTTTACAATTTCTTTGGGAGCAGGTTGTGCTGTAGATGAAAATGAATGGAGGGTGGGAGACCCGGTTGGGGGAGGGGCATCTGTCACACTGTTTCTTTAGATCCAGATGGTAAGACATCAGTTTCCACATTCTGGAAACACAGAGACCCCTCCTCCCCTGCCCCTTCTCAATGTTGAGGCAGTGGGTAAAACATTGCTTTGGAGAACTGAGAAAAGACACAGCCCACTTCCCAGCAGGAGAAAACCAAGTTTTTGGCTCAGGCTACCTGGGAGGCTGGTGGCCTTGTGCCCAGTGGTCAGGGAGCTCCACCCAGAGGGCGTCGTGGGTCATTGCATGAAAAGGGCCTACTGCCATGCTTGGGGAGGAACAGCAAGGTCTCTTGACCTTCTGGTTCTGGATTTTGGAAGGTGGCCCAGAAGGAGGCTCCCGAGCCTCTTGATCCAAAGAACAGCTGCCAGGAGAGCCAGAGTGCCCAGCCTAGTTGTGTCTTCAGTAGACGCTGAGAAAGCCACCCCAGAGGATCACTTTCCTCCTGTTGTGGGTGAAAGTGAAAGGGCCTTCCTGGTATTTCATAGCATAGAAATGGCATCTGGGGGAGGGACTCCCTCTTACTAATAGGCCAGAGTTCGGAGGGAGGAGGGAGGAGTTGAGTTCTGGAGAAAGGTGAATTTTTGTCTGGTTCCCCATTGTCTTTCAGCATCTAAGTGCTCTCTTACCATGGTAAAAACATTTTAGCCCCAGCAGAATTTCTCATTAGAGAACTGTAATTGTCTGACCAGCAGGACCAGGGCAGCCTCTTTTCACACACGCACGCATGCACGCTCCTATCTTGCCCCCAGCCCTGCTTCCCGATGCTGCTTTCATCATCTTCATCCCAGAGCTGGAAGTTAGCAGAAGCTAGCAGAGACTTGTTGGGGAGCTGGTCTGCCGCCAGAGCCCACTCCCTGTGGCCTCCGCCTTCTGCTTCCCTCCTCTGCCACCACCTGCCCCAAGGTTTGTGTTGTTTTGCAGAAATTTTTAATTCACACCAGGTGTCCATTAAATCCCCAGGGGAAATCATTGGTGCTTCTGAGAGCTGCCAGGATTCTTTGGGTCTCCCTGGAATCTAGGAGCTGAACATAGCCCAGGAGTTGGGGGACTGACTGGGGAGGGGGTGCACCCTCCATCTGACTGACTTCCCTTCCCTTCTAGCCATACACCCTGAAGTTTGAAGACTCTGATGAGGTGCACTGGGCACTTCCAGCTCATTCTGTCTGCCTGTGCTGTCCTAAGAGCCATTCATTCTTGAGGCTCCAGCCTGTCTTGCCTTTACTCATCTTTCCAAAGGGTAAAATCTTGTTTGTCAGGTGTCTTTAGTCTCTAAACTGGTATAAACATTTGAACCAAAATTAGTAAACTTCCATTAGGTTAGGAGCTTGAGGCAGCCCAGCAACTTCTCATTTTTGTATGCCAGGGCAGACTTGGGGAGGGTCCTTGCCTAGGTGTTTTGGTATTGCATGTAGAGTCAGGTAGAACAGTGAGCCATTGCTCTAGCAAATAAAGGTTGACAATTCTCACGTTCGGGGTGACTGATACTTTCTCCTGGCTACTACTTGCTGCCCTATCCTGCCCTCTAAACTGTGGCATGAAGCCTGAGAAGCAGCCATGTGCCTCCCATACTTATTCAGCTCTGAGGCTGGGCTCCAAGCCAGGCCAACATTACCTGGGTCACAGATACAAATTCCTTGCTTTCCCTACTGCAAAGAAGAAATCTGCCCTTTTTAATGCATGTAACTTTATGAGAAGTTTAAGAACTTAAACTGGATTGTCAAGAGCTGGCATTAGCAGTTTCCAGGACCTGGCATTTTCCATCATATCAAGCGGACATGAACCTATTATTTCTTTAAATAAGTTTATTAGAGCCAAGCTATTTAAATAACTTTATTTGATTCATCCTTTGGTAGATGAGAAAAATACATTACAAAATACATTATACAGAGGACAGCTCACAGTACACGTTACTAAAAACACAATCTACATGCCAGCCCGGGCTGGTGGTAAGTTCAGAAGGAAGCCTTACAGGCTGAGATAGACTTGAGTTCCACAGAATGACTTATTCCCCTTGCATCCTCTGTGTCAACCTCACCATGTATTAGCACCCCTAGTCTGGTGGGTGTAGGCAGAATTAGAGCAGCATCAAGTAGGACTGGTGAACTCTCCATCCACCTAAAGCAGCAAGACATTCAAATTCCTAAAAGAAATGGGGAGTGGGGGAAGAGGCCAAACTAAAATGCCCATCTCAAAAGCATCAGAAAACATCCAGGCAACTGTCCCAGGGCTGGGTTTTCTAAACTCCAGGACTTTGCTTAGCTGTCCCTTGCCTCTGTCACTTCAGTCTTCCTTCAGTCTGTAGGCAGGTGGTCCCACAGCAAGCTCAAACAGGGAGATGCAGACTCCGTGTACTATGTGCAGTCTCACAACAGGTCCAACACCGGTAGCTCTGGCTCTGCAGACTTCTCCCCTGCTGTGCAGTTCCTGGGGCTGAGCCAAGGACCCACTACACAATGCAACCACATTGAGCTACTAGACCCACAACTTGGGAATGGCTAGAAAGAATCCAAAGTTCAAGTCTTTTCTTAGATAATCTAATAAAGCAGATGAGAGGTAAGAAGAGAGGACAGGAAGGCAGGGAACCAATGAGTTACAGCCACTCAGCATGTTGCTTGGGATTAGAGAAAACCTCATGCATCCAGGAGCCAGGGTACCATCCCACTCAACTTAAAAGGAGTTTATGAAGTAGCTACTCAAGTCTCATCTTTTTCTTGGAAATTTCAAAACTGGAGATTAGTACGAAGAGGTACAGTAATCAGGATGTTTCTGGGCCTCTGCACTGTAGTTCAGCAGGCCAGACTATTCCAAGGAGTATAGGTGCTGGTTGCTCCAGAGGTCTTCAGGAGCAATCTAGGGTCAGATCAGGCAAGTGCTTCAGCTTGGCATTTCTTTTGTGCTAGCAGCAAATTGCAGCCTCTCTGCAGCTTCTCCTTGCTACCCAGGCCTGGTGGGCCTGGCACCCCTCCCCCCACCCAGCAGTCAGGAGATGTGAGAATAAAAATAAAGATGAGTCAAGACCAGCATCTTCAAATTAACAAACTGTAATTGTTTTCCCAAAGATACATTTTTTTCATACACATCCATCATACACTGTAACCAAAAAAAGCAGTGTACATGAAATAAGAGAAAATAAATTAAAAACCCATAGCATAGGTAAGGAGGCTCTAGTGTGGAGCACAGCTGAGTTTCCAGCAATATAAGGAGGCTTGAGAGTTTCTTTATAAGAATGCCTGCTAGCAAGGGTTCCAGCGAGGTGGTTGGTCTGTAGTCAGTCTTGAGTACTTGAGACAGTTCAGTGTGTTGTGGGTTGTTTTTCCTTAGCGTTTAGAATAGCCATCATTGTCCTGCAATAGGCAGAGCTATCACGTCCAGGAAAAATGAGGGGGGGGGGGGACCAGAGGCAGCGTGAGATCCAAATACAGCATTCAAAGGTAATTGGTCCAGTGGTGCCTGGGGAGGAGGAAGGGGATGATTCTCCAGGGTTAGCCATCTTCCTTCGGGGGTGTGTACCAGCCTGCATAAAACAAACAAACAAAACACAAACCAGCATAGTGAGGGGCAGGCCCAGGCCAACTTCACCTACCCCAATCCCTGAGGACACCTCCACGTTCCAGGAAAGCAGATCCTAGGAAGGTTATTGTGTAGGGGAGCCAAGGCTGCTTACCCGGAGGTTATTATAAGGGAGGGGGAATGGTGAGCCCACCCAGGACAGGAACTGGATGAGCTTTGCAGAGAGTGACAGCAGAGGACAGTGCCCAGTGTACCCCACTGCTGGTTACTTCTTGGGAAGAAGGGTGACAGTACTCCAGACTTCTGGAGAACCGGGCAGACAATGGACCAGTGGATAGTGAGGCTCAGAAAACAAAAAGGTTCCTGTATTTGACTGAGTGGGGCCTGGCCTGGGGCCCCAGCCTCACCATTTTTTTCGTGGATCTGCACCAAGGACTTGTAGGACTGCTGTGCTCTCGTCAGACTATACTGAGACTGGGGAGAGAAGACCACCAGATCAGGTCATGGCCAGCTGCAACCTACTATCCCTCACTTGCAGGCTGTCACCCAGGGACAAGAGTCCCAGCTTCCAGAACCAACCATCTCTGCCTGGGAAGACCTTGAGGATACACCACACATAATATCCCTTTCCAGACCTGTGCCACCCCGACATCTTAGGATGCCCCTGGGGCCAATGCCCTCCCTCCATTGCAGGGGCCTTATCCTCTCTGACCCTAAAAGGCAGCTTTAGCTGGCTGATGGCCTAAACTGTACTTGGCTCCCCACAGTCCCAGGGCCCTTACTTTGTTGGCTCCAAACTGCACCCGTGCCTTCCCCTTCACCAGCGTGGCGCTGATCTGCATGATCACGGACTCTATGGAGTAGGCACTGCTCCAGCCCTGGGGCATGGCAGGGACAAAGCAGGAAGTCAGGATACAGCTTCCTGAGACACCTTCAGCACTTTTCCAGGCAAGAGGCTGCCTTTACAGAAGGGTCCCTTTACTCCCAGTACAGTCACCACCTGTCCTCCTAGGTTGCTGGGTACAGGCTATGCCTAGTGCAATGAAAAGGGCCATATTATGGCTATGGTTTGTTCCCCCACCCCATTAACCAATGGGGTTAAAGCTCAGCCAGCCCCACCCAGGCCAATGGCCAAGAGTGAAACAGGCTCACCTGCTTGGTGAGAAGTTCCATGCAGATGGCACCTCCACCCAGAACATACCTGCAGAAGAAGGGTTTGTCAGCTGGGCCTGGCCAGAGGTCCAGTCCCTTCCACACCTGCTGCACCAGATCAGCCTATTCCCTTTGCCCAGCTACTCACCCTCCAGAGAGGACTGGAGACACAACCCTGACGAACGGTGGGTCAAAGGGGAAGTTATCCTGAAAGAGAGGCAGTTAACAGTTAGGGAAGGGAGGCAGGCATCCTCACAAGACTCGAGGCAAACAGGGATGGCTCAGCCAGGGACAGAGCACTGAGAACAGGCCATCTTACTTTAAAGGAGAAGTTAAGTAGGATAAAGTCTGCTCCTTCCTTCTCCTTTAGGATCTGAAGATCATTGTGCAAAGCGCTGTCCTGGTCAACTCTACAAAGCAATGAATCTGGGCTCAGCCTGCGGGGTGCTGACCAAGCAGTCTCCTGAGGGTTCCACTGCCCATACCTACTCCTGGGACCCCACAACCAACCAAAGGGACAGGACTGGTGCCAGGGCTCCACCGGTCACTTCACTCGTACGGCCCCCTCAACCCTGCTCATCCCACACCTGCTACTCACTTGAGGAGTTTGACATTCCAGTCATAGAGACTGTCATTCACGAGTTCGACTGCATAGTTTCCTGGAAGGAGAGGAGGCATTGGCCTCAGTAAGATGGGTCTGGACCAAGGGGCAGATCCCTCCCTCCCTTAAGAAAAAGGTTCCAGCTGGGTGATGATGCAGCTTTTAATCACAGCACTCAGGAGGCAGAGGCAGGTGGATCTCTGAGTTTGAGGCCAATCTGATCTACAGTGTGAGTTCCAGGACTGCCAGGGCTATATAGAGAAAGCCTGTCTCAACAACCCCCCCCCCCCCAAAAAAAAGGCCCAAACCCCCAAACCAACAATAATAACAAAAAACCCTCAAAGGCTCCAGGTTTGTTTCTGGATATGCACCAACCCATGTCTTGAGAAGTTCTAATCCTTGTCTGAAAAGTTTATAAGCATTTGTATGATCTAGAAATTCTCAGGGGGTCACCAGCATACTGTATCCTTTTAAAAATAATTACATTAATATGCTTATTACATGTGTATGTATGTGCCACCCATGAAGTAAGAGGCTCTGGCATGTGGGACTGAAGACAGAATTCAGGCCCTGAAACTTGGTGGCAAGCGCTTTTACCCACTGCGCCATCTTCAGGCCCATACTGTGTCCTTTTTGAGGAACTGTGTAGCCCCTGTGCAAACTCACCACCTTTGAAACTCTGTGATCGGTATATATCCCTGAGCTCCTTCATCAGTCGGTCAGTGGCCTGCACCGAGCCAGACACTGCACCCTGGGAAGGAAGGGAAACACCATCATTCCTTGGTCTGGTAGGTAGACCTTAAGGCAGTCTCGACTAGGGACAGGACTGGACAGATCAGTAAATGAGACAGCTGTCCGTACTGACGGGCAGTGCCCTGCCACTCCCCAGCTAGTGCCCACCAACCCTTGCCTTGCCTCTCTACAAGGCACGTACATTTAAGTAATCTTGCCTCTGGTTCTTTTTAATTTTCTCTAGGATGGCCAGGTTTTCTTTTCCGATGCCATCATCTTCAGACTTCTTGCCCTCAGCTGGCTCTTCCTCTTTCATTTCATAGTGATCTAGGTCTTCTGTATCCTGAGGTAGGAATGACACCACAAAGGTAGTGGATAGACTATCTTTTTCTCATACAACTAGTCCCAGAGCCCCAAGCCCCCACGATGGTCTTAGCAGTAATTTCCCAGTTCTAGAAACAGCTCAGCCCTATTCCCTCACAGTCTAAAGGTCAAGGCAAGTTTGATTTTAGCTTTTGGAAACAAAGTCTCACATAGCCCAGACTAGTCTTAAACTCATTATGTAGCAAGGATATTCCCAATCTTCCTGCTTCCACCTGCCAAGTGTTGTTATGGATACAGGTGTGTACCTGGCTTTTATTTTAGACAGGGTCTTGCTGTGCAGCCTTTGCTGTCCTGGAACTCACTATGTAGACCAGGCTAGCTCCAAACTTGCAGGGATTATACTGCTTCAGCCTCCTGAGTACTGGATTAAAGGCCTGTGTCAACACATCTGGCCTCCCAAGGTAATTTTCTTTCCTTTCTAAATTCTTAAACTACATCAGCAGAGCTACAAAGAAGACCGAGAGAGAGACTGTCTTGTCCCTAGGAAAACCCTGTCCAACTGTCCCTAAGATTCCTTTGGCAGCAGAAAACTTCCCAATCTCTAGATGAATGACTTTGGCTTGCAGTGGTGAAGCTTGTTTTACTGGGCTAAACTCCCACCCAGGGGTCCTCAGGACCCTAGGCCTGAAGGAGGGAACTAGGAGGCAGCTGGTGGCTCAGTGGGCAACTGTGCGTGCTGAGAGAGATGTCTGATAACGTGCTCAATCCCTGAAACCACATGGCAGATAGAACTGACTCCTCCAAGTCGTCCCGACTTACAACGCATTTAAAAAACGAGAAAAAAAAGCAAATTAGACCATAAATGTTTGTTTTTTCCCTGCAGGACCAGAATTAGGTCCCTGGAAAAACTCATTGCCAAGATAGAAATGAGGTGGCCCAAAGCAGCAGAGTACAACTTAACACTATAATTAGCTCTTTATTCCCCCTGCTCTGAGGGAACAAGCAGAGGCCACACTGAGGCAACCTCAGGCCTACAGTCAGGTGCTGTGGGAGTGGCACAGAGGGTTGAACACCTCCAGGAAGGACTAGGTTTCAAGGATCATCAGCCCACTGCAGGTCTGAAGATCAGTACAAAGTTACAGAGTCCGGGGCCAATGATCAGAAACAACACAATCAGAGACACCTTATAACAAGACGTCCTGTACTAAGGGTAACATACAGCAGCTTACTTTATAAAGCATTTATAGTTCTGTCATTATCTTCATTTATCATAGAAAAGCTGAGGTCTAGTGAACTAATTTCCATTAATAAATTTGGTTAATTCTCCAGTCAAAGGAGACTTCACAGAAATAAGGTAAGTTCTATCTGGCTCTGAACTTAACCATGATTTACATTCTACCTGTAGCTTGGGTGGCACATGTCTGCAGTCCTAGCCCTTAGGATGTAGAAGCCACAGGTTCAATTCAAGCCATCCTCGACTACACAAGTGAGTGTGAGGCCAGCCTGGCTTACACAAAAATAAATAAATAGGAACTAGGGAAATGGCTCAGCAGTTAAGAGGCTGCTCTTCTAGAAAACTGGTTCCCAGCACCCACACAGTGACTCACAACCACCTGTAAGTCCAGTCCCAGGGGATCTGATGCCCTCTTCTGGCCTCCACAGGCACTGCACATGTGTAGTGCACAGCCATTCACAGGACAAAAACATCCATATGTATAAAAATGAGAGAAACACAGTATCTATACTTTTTAAAGATTCTGTCAGGTGTACTATACACTATTTATTATCTGAAACAACCATGTGATATGCATCACAATCCTATTTTATAAATGAGGAAACTGTAGCTTAATGAGAATAAGTAAAACTCCCCAACTAGGACAATCAGGATACAAATGAGGGTCTGCCAAGATTCCTGAAGCCATCTGAGTTTAAGTTTGTCCAGTATTTACTTGCTTTAACAGACTGGCAACTAAATGCTTTCAAAGAATGGCTATAGACAGCGATTTCCTTTACATCAGGTCAGCCAGTCTTTATCCTATTGATACTGTTCCCCAGTTTGAAGCTAAAGCAGCTAATATCAAATGACCCATGCGGATGACAAACTTCCTGCCAATGCCATCTTGAGAAGTAAGCCTACCTCAGGCATCTCTTCATCTTCGTCTTCTGAAGACACTTCTTCCTGCGTGCACTGCAGTGGAGGAGGTAAAGATGAAGATCAGACCCAATGGGTTGCTAGAATGTAGCATCTAACCTACCCCTCTGGCCTTGAAGGTCTGGAAGCTGGGCACTGCCCATAAAGATGCCAGTTTCTCCACCAGCCAGATCTGAGTGGAAGCAAGAGCCCAAGGGATGGATGACTTTAATACCAGCCAATTATTCTCTTCCTACCACATGCCAAAGAAAGCAAGAAAAAAGAGCTGTTTTTGTCATCTATTCTGCAGAGCCCAGCTTAACTCTCCTCAGAACCCTCCTCTCATTTGATCTTCTCTAGAACGATAGTGCATTTCTGGTCCTAAACAAAGGGCCTGGGTTTCCAATAGCTATCAACTGCTATTGATACAATAATAATAAAAATTCCCTCCTCATCTCAACCCTCAGGATGCTGCTGCCCCTGAGACTGAGTTCTCATAGGATAGAAGCAGTGAGTAGTGCCCCATTTAGCTAGATTCCCATCTGGAGAAGAAAGCGGCTGAGAATCACATGTGTGTTTGGGAGCAGTGGGGGTGGGAAGGAGCTACTGCAGTTCCGTTTCAATTATCAAGTATTTTTCAAGCACTCTTTGGGATAACTGCCACAGGACTCAAAGCCCATCCCTCAACTGCCTACCTGCTCCGCTGGCAAGGGCTGATCCAGCATTTCCACATCAGGATGCTGAGGGAGGTTGTAGAGTTTACACAGGTCAGAGATGATCCTCTTCAGATGCTGCAGGAGCTAGGGTGGTGAGACATCAAATACATCTTTCCTACTACAATCTGGAGAGCTGTATGGATGAGCTTTTAGCTCACATCTCAAAATGGTGGCTGGTTCTCTACACTGGATGAACCTTGTGGTTATAGGAATGATTTTCCCTAGTGGATCTATCCTGGAGCTGCTCCAGGACTCTGTCTCCTCTGGCTTCGGTAGGCAACTCTCCTAAGAAGTCAGGTCCAAGACATTCCACCTGAGGCACCACCCACTTTTCAGACCCAGCTGCCTCTTATAGGGTACTTTAGTTCCTGAAGGCTCTTCAGGAACACACACATTCCTCCCCACTGCCCCCCTCACCAAAGTATTCCCTTTCTTTATGTCCACCAGCCTCTCCAAGACAGCAGCCAAGTTAGGGTCATCGGACTCCACCGACCAGATGGGGGGCACAGCAGGGTATGATTCCTGAGGGAAAAAGCAAGAAGAGCAGTCACAATGAGAAACTTTAAGAGAAACCAGTTTTTGCCCAGCCTTCCTTCTTCTCTGAAGACTTCTGGTTCCTTTCTTTCCCACCACCATGCCCTACACTCATAACTACTAGCTCAGCTTCCCTAGAAAAACAGCCTGGAAGGACCACATCCAAGACGCAACCTGTGGACTCTCTTCCTCCCAGAGTAAAACCCAGGGAATGCTGATGACAGTAAAGGGAGCTCTGGCTCTACCGTCCTGCCTGCCTGCCACACCGTGAGTTGTCCCCACACCCAGGCCAGAGTCCTTCAGTGTTTCTGTACTCCAGAATCAGGGGAGGGAAGATCACCTCATAACAGTCACATTGATGAGAAAAATGCAGGCTTGTAGCCACCAGGACAGGAGGAACTAAAATAGTTTCCAAAGCTAATAGTAGAAGGGCATTTGCAAGCCCCCCACCCCCACCCCCAGAGCCCCTCTAAGACCCATTCTTCCTACTGATCCCTCAGGAACCTGCCCTTATCCTGAGTCCAGGCATGGGCTGGGAGAAAAGAGCCTACGCTACTGGCATTCCCAGCATTCCTGAGCCACTATGCCACAGGAGCTTGAACAGACTCCCCTCCTCTGCCCAAGGCAAGGGGGCCAGTGTAGGCCAAGTTTCTTTTAGAGGGGCCATGGGCACTGCAGCTGAGAACCCCCAAAGACAAAGATAGTAGATGGCCTCTGGCAACTGAAAGGAAGCAGCTAGAGGAAGCAAACCTACCCGTAAGTGAATCCACTTAGCAAAATCCAATCTTTGATGTTTCAACACATGCCAAGGAAGCCTTACCCACTTCTACTGGGGATCTTAGCGATGCCATAGTTCTAACCAGTGCTGCAGGAAAAACAGTACCAAAGATGCTAAAATCTTTACTTGACTGAGCCACTCCTGGTGGTCATAGCTTGGTGAGGTAAGCCTCAGCGTGGATAGATGAGTCCCAATCAAAACTCAAGTATCTCATTATTACTCCACTCCCAAAGTTACCTCAGCAAACCACGACCTGGTTTGGTGGCAGAAAGGGCTAGAAAACACCATGAAAAATGAATTGAAGCTTCCAAGAACCACAGAATTCACAAGTCTGTCTTCCCCCAAGGCAACTCCCATTTCCAGTGTGGATAAAGGTACTGTCCACTAGCTCTCTAGCTAGCTCCAGGAGGGACAAGACCATTACAGTGGGTGTTATCAAACAACGTGAGCACTATATCCTGCAGTACCAGCTGTTACAAGATTACACCCAACAATTTCCTCAAGGGACACTAGGAGATAAACTAAGGCAGGACACATGTAACCTAGAATAGTTAGGATGGAATGATGCCTACTGGGGAGCAATGGCGCTGTTGCTGCTCAACACACACACATTGCTATCACCACCTGAAATGGCAACAATCACCCAGAATAAGCAGACATGACCCCAGGAATGGGGAGGAGGTGGCAAAGTTGCTACCAGCCAAGGCAAAAAGAGTTAAAGGTTAGTTACACCAGAGTTGAGGAAATCCAATGTGGAGCCAGGAACGGCACTATTACTTGGTGAAATTCAGGGAGCAAAGAGGGGTTGTACCAGGGATGTCTGGGCAGGGAACCTACAGGTGGTAACATCCAAGTGGAAAGAACTACTGAGAAGGGTCAGTACGGAACTGGGCTGAGTTCCAGGCTAGATCCTTCCAGCAGAGGCCTGGAATCTTATTAGAGTTGGGATGGGGAGAAAAAAAAAATGGGCATTTCTAGGTGACATGGTAAAGTTGTGGAGGAGTAAGCAGAAGGAGCCAAAATCATAAAACCTGAGGTGTGGGTGGATTCATAGGAGGAGGTGGTTGAGGGGCCACATGTCCCGGTGTCCCTTGCTCTCAGGGGTCAACAGTAGAGACTGTGACTGCACCACAGAACCTCAAGCTGAAGAAACAAGTGTAGCTTGGAGAGAAGGAGCCAAGCACCAAGAGAGGGCTCCGGCCTCCCGGTCCTTCCAGAGCAGGAGGTTGTATGGTGTGATTTCGAGCACCAGACAAGAGACCCCCAGCGTGGCGCAAGTGAGGTCCTCACCGTGATGTTGCAGTGGATGCGGACGGGGTCCCCCGGCACCGACCCCCGGGAGGGGAGATGGGGTCCGGGCGCAGCCCCAGCCCCGGCCCCTCCGGCTCCGGCCAGCAGGAACTCGCAGCTCAGCTCGTCCAGGCAGGCGCTGGCAATGCGGAAGCGCTCGTGGCCGCGGTGGAAGATGGACTCGAGCAGCTTCAGCTCCCGCCTCAGGCAGGGCCCTGGCCCCGGGCCCCCTCCCGGGCCGCCCCCGGCCCCCGGCGCCGCCCCCTGGACCCCCAGTTGCTGCCCCGGCCCCGGCTGCTGCTGCCCCTGCGGCTGCGGCTGCTGCATCCTCCGCTCCGCTCCGCTCCGGGGCCGGCGGGCCGGGAGCCTCCGGCCTCCGCTCCGGGCTCCGCCGCCGCCGCGGTCCGCACTTCCTGATCCCCCCTTCGCCAAGATGGCGCCGCCGCCACCTCCGGGACAGGCCCCCTCCGCTCGCCGGCCCACCCCCCCCACGGCCGCCGGAAGCCGCGCGCCCCTCCCCCTCCGCGGCGGCCCCGCCTCCGGCCTCACGTGACCTCTGAGCTCCGGCCCCCGGCACGTGATCCGTGAGTCTTTCCCGCCCCCCGGCCCGCGCCTGTCACCCTCCACATGTGACCCTCGGCCCTGGCCTCGCTGCTCGAAGCGCTTCCGTGCGTGTACGTGCGTCGTGCGTGACTGTGCACCAGGGGCCTTTGCCAGCGCTTCCCCGTCACATGGCCGGCGTCTCTTGTCACGTGGTCGGCGCCTGTGTTCCCAGGGGCTCCCCGCGCGGGACTCTTGCTTCCTGCTTGAGTCCCGCAGTCCCGCGTGTGGCGCCTGGCCGTGTCCATCCTGTATCACCATGGGGGTCGTCGGGCCGGGTCGCCTGCCTCTACATCTGCAGTCGAGGAGACTCCTTTCACTAGAGTCGGAGAAACAGACTTGGATCTCCCTGCGGTTCCTCTAGGGTGTGTAACTTTGGGTTATCTATGCTCCTACGGAGCCTCAATTTCTCCATCGGAACAATGGCTCTATACAAGACAGCGAGGCTTCTTTAGCCTGTTCCCAAAGACTCGGTGCAAGGATACCTAAGTGTCGAGTATGGTCGCTGGTCAGTTACGTCTGAGGGGAAAGATGGTGCGGCTTCCTCCACAGAATCTCTGGATTTCGTTACTTGTGAGTGCAGAGTACTAACCTAAGGATTGGCTAGAAGACACCCATGCTCCCATTCATCCTCCCACCTCGTCGCACTGATCCAGAGCAGGGCTTGAAGTTTGCGGCAGTACCTCGTCGTTCCCACTAGGTGGCACTATCACAAAGGACAACGGAGGGTCCTAAAACCCAGCGCTGCAAAGGGCAGGTGCTAGCCTGTTGTAAGGTCTGATGGCTTTGGGGCTAATTCACCATGTGAGCCATTGGCTCTTCCGCTGTCACCATCTTTATGTTTTTTGGAAGCTGACTGTACCTTGGTGCTGGGCTACTGATTCACTTAGTGATGTTAGCAGAAAGCTTTAAATGGCCAAGTTTAACTCTGGATGTTTAAAGAAATTCGTGTTCTTTGAGCCTGGGAGGAGGAGGGGAGGGGGGCTGGTTTTCTGGTGATGGGAGCAGCCTGAACATTTAGCTGCACACCATCTTTGTGCCTATGTCCACAAACTGGAAGCATAAAATACTAGGGTAAGCCAGTCCTAGCAGTACAGGGTTGTAGTCCCAACTGTCTAGGAGAGTCAAAAGTCCAAGGCCTACCTGGATAACTTAATAAACTCCTGTCTCTGTCAAATAACTAATAAATAAGGGCTGGGGATGTGGTAGAATGCTTGCCTAGTAAGTAGAAGCTCTGAATTTGACACCCCCATCATCACACACAAAAAGAGTAATTGTAAAGTCTAATTTATCAAGCATTTCCCGAGCCAGGAATATTTAGCAAATATTTCTAACCCTCTTAACACCATCGCAAGGTGAGTGTTTTAACTGGTATTTTACAGATAAAGGACAGGATCTGTAGCTACTGAACAGAACTTCTGGGTCTGGCTCCATGTCCTCTACCCTGTTCTGTCTGCTTGCCTACTTCCTTTACTTCTTTTGTTATTGTCAGGGTCTTGCTATATAGCCCATGCTGGCCTGAATCTTATTCTCTTGTCTCAGCTTCCCAGTGCTTTGCTTATAAGCAAGCATGCACCACCTTGCTCAACTCCCCTATTCTACCAGCCCCACACGCTTCCTTTTAGAACTTTTCTCAGATCACATGACCTTTAGCCCTTACCCAAGGAACTGGAACTTGAGGTCTTCTCCAATCAGCCTTCAAGTACTGAGATTGCATGTGCACACACCAGGCCTGGGGAGCTTTATATAAAAGATGTATATGCATATTTTGCATGCACGTATGTACATGTGTACCTGGTACCCACAGAGCCAGAAGAGGGCATTGGATCCCCTGGAACTGGAGGTAAAGATGATTTCGAGAAGCTACGTCGGTGCTTGGAACTGAAACCTGGTCCTTTGCAAGAGCAAGAAATGTTCTTATCCACTGAGCCATGTCCCCAACCCTGTATACAAGTTTTAAATGTATACATATACTTATTGTCCTGAAGATTGAACCCAGGGCCTCATCCATGCTAGGCTTTGTCACTGAACTACTTCCCATATGGGGTTTATTTGGAAGAAAACATGACAATATTGCAGATGGTAAGCCATACCTCTACCTCCCAGAAGAACCCAGAAGTCAAGGTCAGTGGGGCATGGTGCCTTCTATTGCTACTTCATTCAGCATCTCAGCTCTCTGGCTGAGATAGCTTTCGGTTGCTGATAAGCTTCATGTGAATTCACACCTAAAATAATTGGGCATGAGTGTGATATCCATCTGAACTGGAAATGAAGTAGATATATTTATTTAGTGAATGTGGAGGCAAGTGATTAAAAACGACCTGCCCTTATGGAATTCATATTAAGGAAAATAGAAATTATAAGCCAGAATCTACAAAACCAACTGACTTGTTAAATGTGGGAAATGAACAAATATTTACTGAGCACCTACTGTGTATGATACACTGAAGAAACAGCATTGAATGAAACAGATTCAGTCCTTAACATTCTCACATTTATGTTCAACCTGACAGGAGATCAGACACTTGGGCCAGCCCGATGCCACACAAGCTTAATGTCTTGAGTTTAATTCTGGGTACCCACAAAAGTAGAAGATCATAGACTCCACAAAGCTGTCCTCTGATCTTCATACACCATGCCATGGCCTTTGCCCTGCTCCCAACAATAAATAAAAACTTAGAAAACCAGACATTTAATGCATAGACAGACACTCAAGCACTGACTTTTAGTTGTAAGTGCCTCAGAGGAGAAGACTGGAGATCTGGAAAGGAGTTCTGAAGAAATGACACTAATTTCTGAAGAGTGAGTAGAACAGGTGGAGCAAGAGCTGACAAGTCCCAAGTTATAGAGTGTGAGACCACCAGGAAACTACAAACTCAATTCAAATTGTAATTAGAATTATTAAAACTGCAAGTAGGGTGTACTGGCTAGTTTTGTGTGTCAACTTGACACAAGCTGGAGTTATCACAGAGAAAGGAGCTTCAGTTGAGAAAATGCCTCTGTGAGATCCAGGTGTAAGGCATTTTCTCAATTAGTGATCAAGGGGGGAGGGCCCCTTGTGGGTGGTGCCATCTGTGGGCTGGTAGTCTTGGGTTCTATAAGAAAGCCAGCTGAGCAAGCCAGGAGAAGCAAGCAAGACAGTAAGTTACATCCCTCCATGGCCTCTGCATCAGCTCCTGGTCCCTGACCTGCTTGAGTCCCAGTCCTGACTTCCTTTTGTGATGAACAGCAATTGGAAGTGTAAGTTCAATAAACCCTTTCCTCCCCAACTTGCTTCTTGGTCATGATGTTTGTGCAGGAATAGAAACCCTGACTAAGACATAGGGTGACAGCCTTAAAGCCAAATCAAAGGCATGCTACCAACAAGGGATTAAGGGAAGGATTTTTGAAGGTGGAGATGACAATGATCTTCCTTCTGTGTAACTTGTAGCTGTGTAGGAAAGTGTTTAATTCCCCTCAGCTATGTGAGGCACTGTTTCCCCATGTTCATAGCTATAAAGGAGATACCTCTGTATACAGTGATAAGCAGATTTACAGAAGCCAGAGCAAGCTGTTTATCATCTCACAGTAGTTACACCATTCTGTGGAGGGTGGAGTTTGCTCGGAGTCCATCTTTCAGAAATTTAGGGCAGAAGCCAATGGGTATCAAGGGAGTACCTGGTGCAGAATGTAGTTTCCTTAGCCATCACAGTATCACACAAAGGTTTTAAGGAAAGATTAGCAAACTGAAGGAACAATTGGTCTAGAATAGAGGAGAATGATGGAGGTAGGGCAGACAAAGACCGGATCTTGGAGCATTTAGGGATTTGAGCTTATTGTAAGAACTGGGAAGATCGAAAGGTCAACAAAGCCTTAAGTTGTGGAAGCAAATATCAGTAGCAGCACTAACAGAGCTGATCTTTGTGGGAAACCAAGATTTGGTTCTGAAGTGGAAGATTAGGAAGAAAGGCATAAATTCTAAGACAAAGGAGGGGGTCCAGCACTCAGGATGCTGAGACGGGAAGATCATGAATTTGATGCCAGTCTAGGCAACACTGACCTTGTCTAAAAAAGAAAAAAAAAAGGGTAAAAGAAATAGGCATTGTAGGGTTACCTCAGTGGCAGAGTATGAAATGTTTTAATTTTTTTCCTAATGTCTCCTTTTCTTACAAACAGTGACCAGTTCTCTTAACTTCCTGCCAGCCCTGTAGTCCCTGATTGGTGCACTGTAAGAGCTGTCAAAGCTTCAGCCCTTCTTTCCAGCCTCCAGCTGCCGAATCATGTCACCACAAGAGTTTTCAAAATGGCAGCACCACAACACCTCCTCAACCTGCTGTCATGAGGCATTACCACAGGAGCTATCCATGGTGACAATACCTTCTTTCCTGCCTCAGCCTGCAGCCATCATGAAATACCATCAAAGAGGTTACTGCAGGAGCTGTCCACAGTGGCCACGCCTCCACGCTAAACAGCTTCCCAAGCAGCTTAGCTTTTTTGGTCTTTCCATCCCAACTCAAGGGCCAAAGGAAGAGAAAAGGAGGTGGAAGAAACCCCACCAATCCCTGAACAGGAAAACCCACTAATCCCTGAGCTCCCCCAAGCTTAGGACTTGAAATTCCACCAATCCTCACATTGGAAATCTGCCCTGAAAAGTTCCACCCCCTAAGAAATCCTATATAAGTCCTGCCCTTTGTTCAATCTCTGCTGTCCATTTCTGGAAGCCACCTGGATTTGTCCTTCCTCCTCCTGATTCATCCCTCCAATCTCTTTCATGATATTTGCTGCCTGGTGTGACTCTCATAAGCCAAGAAGCAATGAAGAGAAGGGAAGAATTAAAGAAGGAAAGTGGGGCTCCTGATCTCTTCAGTTGAACTGGGCATACCCTCCCCCCAGGAGCTGCAATGTCTCTGCTGAGAAGGCTTCCTCTCAGAGCTGTGTGGTTCCTGGGCTCCTGTGTCTCAGGATGCCCTTCCTGCTCTTGGGACACTGTCAGTTCCTGGACTTCAGAGTGCCAGGGTACCCTTCCATCTGAGCAGGAACTTACAAGCCCTCCTCCCAGTGTATAGCTCAGCCCCTTCAAAGGTTTTTCCAGCCGTTCCTCCCTCAGTTCACCAACAGTATGCTTAAACAGCCCCTTCTCTCAGTTTTCTCAATACTGGCAACTCCAAACTGTAACAACTGTTCTAGCCTATCTGCTCAGCTCAGCTTCTCCTGGCTCAGCTGTCACCAGCTGTTTTCTGTCTTCTCTTCTTACTCTGTTGGCCCAATTCACGTTCAACTCCCTTCTCTTCTCCCTCTGCTAGCCCAGTGGTCTTTCTCAGCCTCAGCTGGCCTATTATTATTATTATTATTATTATTATTATTATTATTATTATTATTTAAATGTTCTCTGGTTCCCAGAAATCCAAGAGGCAACCAACACTGAAGATCATAGGGTCAAGCAGTTCTAACAGCTAAGAATTCTTAAAAGGCCAGTTGACTAGCAACTGAGGATCCTTTAAAGGCCCAGGCCCAGGCACACAAGATAAATCACAGTACAACAGAAGGCTTGCTGAGCATGTACAATCCCTAGTGTATACCACCAGTAAATAATAGAATCCAAGAATGCTTACCCAGATGGAGAGAGACTTGTGGAATAGTGAATGAAGGATGATTACAAAGGTATAACACACTTTGCTCCTTTTTGCAAAATGTCTAAAATGTTTGTCATATGTATATATGTTTGTATGCCCAAACTATGACAGCTGAGCAGTGGTGGTGCTCACCTTTAATCCCAGCACTAAGGAAGCAGAGACAGGCAGATCTCCGAGTTTGAGGCCAGCACAGTCTACAGAGTGAGTTCCAAGACAGCCAGAGCTGTGCAGAGAAACTCTGTCTTGAAAACAAAACAACAATAACAAACAAAACAGACATGAATGTTATTTTAAATAAGTGTTTTTATTTATTTAAAATGAAAAAAGTATTTTTTAAAAAGTAGTGTTATTTTTAATCATTTTAAATAGGAAACAAATCAAACGTCTATCAAGAATGGAATGGTTAAGTGATAATATAGTCACACAATTGAACACTCCAGCTATGAAGAATAAAAAACAATGTCCATGATTCTCAATAACATAATGTCAATAAAACAGACACAAAAAAATTATGATTCTATTTATGTGAAGCTCAGCAGGCAAAGTTGGCTTGTGCTATTACAAGTCAGAATGGTGGCTCTTTGTTTAAAAAAATTGTGTCTGGGTATGGTGGTACATGCCTGTAATCCCAACACTTGGTAGTCAGAAGGATCAGGAGTTCAAGGCCAGCCACAGCTATATTTTGAGTTTGAAGTCAGCCTGGGCTTCATGAAACTCTGTCTCAAAAAAGCAAAAACAAATTATGATAAAATACACATACTATAAGATATACTATTTGCATTCATACTATTATGTAATAATTTCCAATCCTAATTTCAATTTTTTTTTATTTTATGTGTATGAGTGTTTGCTTGCATGTACATGTGCAGGTGTGGTGTGAGTGTATGTATCTGTATCAATGGGTGCAGTGTCTTTGGAGGCCAGAAGAAGGCATTCCATCCCCTGAAACTGGAGTTGCAGGTGGTTATGAACTGTGGTTGCTAGGAATCAAACTGGAGACCTCTGGAAGAGCAGCCAGTGCTCTTAATCACTGAGTCATTCTCCAGCCCCAGAAGCCCAAACTTGAAGAGACAAGGGGTCTTTTGTCCTTGAAGAAGAGGAATAGTGACAGGGAGAAACACCTGGTTATTGGTAATTGTTCTTTTACACAAAATCTAGGCATTTCTATCGAGATAATGTATCCAGATATGCTGACTATACTTCTCTGTGTGATTGGTATACCTAATTTTTTTGTAGATATATAGTTTTGTCTCTTCCTTTGGAGGCATGATTTTGAATCCTCTCTGCTTTGCTACTTCATGTTTTAAAGTTGGTCTTCATGAACACAAGTATTACTGTGGCAACAAAAGTTTAAAATGCAAAACACTTTAAATAAAGGAAATATATGAATTTTAATGTCTTCAGGAGAAAACATTCCTTGTAATCAGGGGCACTAGAACTCTGCTTACGTGTGTGTGTGTGTGTGTGTGTGTGTGTGTATGTGTGTGTGTGTGTGTTGATAATTCTGTTTGACCCAACCCTGTATGTCTCCTGTCCCCTGTCTCTTTGAGGAGTATAGAAGGCATGTGGGTACAAATGAAGAGGGAGGGTGTCCTACTCTCCTTCGTCACTTGTTGGTTATCTCAGTCAACTCATTACTTGCCAAGCTAGAAGTAAACTCAAAGCAAAAATTAAAGATTTGAGAAGACTGAGGTGTATAGGTTACCTCCTCAGGCTTTAGACAACTGAGTGCCCACCCCTCAAACCCATCATTTATATAGTCAGTGTCCCACCCCAGCCAGTCATCTATAAGGAAAGTAAATGCCCTGTCCCCCCAAGCCTGTCATGTAGAAGGGGATGTAGAAGTCTGTCATTTAGAAGGCAATGAATGGTCCCCTGAGTGTGTCATCTAAAAGAGGAATAGCCTTCAGTCCATCATGAGGAAGTTTAGCAACAGAAGACATTGTCAGCCTTCCTCAACCATGCCACATCCACTGGAGATGCTGTCTCAGAATGTAGAATACCTGTGAGCTAGCCTTGCCCTATAATTCAGCTCTGCTTTCACTTGTGACCTATCCAGTCCTTGTTGCTTTCCCTGCTCCCAGCTTCTCCAGTTTTTATATTTGTCTTTCCTAGAACAGTCAGACAGTGTCTAGTAATCTGCTGCCAGCGTGGTCTCTTTAATAACTGGAACTAAGTCTTTTTAATCATTGTCTCCTCTGTGCCAAACAATTCTGAGCTCAAAGGACATACTCAACCTGTGTTGATCTAAATTGTTGAAAACAGATCTAATCCTTGAATCTTTCCCTAAGTGATGTGACTGCACACACCCCTTTGCCTTCTTTCTAGGCTTCACTTCTTGGTGTTCAGATTTATTTCTGAATTAATTATACATACACATACTCTGCTCTGTACCTATGGCAGAGATTTAAATCCATTTCCACATGCACTGTGGTTGTTCCCCTCCATGTCATCTTGCTTCCTCCTCTGTGGTTTGCTGCCTTTTCCCTTCAGGTGCTTCTCAAGCCCCTTTCCTCCCATGCTTGTGATTGAATTTAAAGCTTTGCACATGCTAGGCAAGCATTCTGTCACCAAGCTGCATCACTATCCCCTGGGTAGTTATGGCATTGGGCATTTGTAAAATAAGTTGCTTCTGCCTGAACTTATACCTAATAAGATATGTCTACCATGCATTACAATATTCCTGTTAAGCCCCATCTCAAGTCAGGCCCTGTGCTAGTTCATACTTTGATTATAAAGGCAGTGGCTGCTATAGAAGGATTTCACTCTAGAAGAGTCTAGCAAGGTACCTAACTCAGTCTTTTGTCAGTCACAGATTCCCTAAGGAACAGAAATTCCTGAAAACACTCAAGTTTAAGTAAAAGGTAGTTAGGGGCGATGGGGTGATAAAAGAGCTGGAGGGAACTACATGTTTAAAAGGCTGAGGGCTGGGAGGGGTTAAATAGTCGAGGATCTTAAGGACATTGTCAGTAGCTGGAGTGTGGAGCTGTGATACAGGCATTGATGAGATGAAGCAAAGCCTTGCTGTCTGCTAAGTCTGCTTCAGACAGAAATCTTTTTGGTTGAAAGTGACCACTGATCCACTAAGAAAAAAGAGGTCCTTTATGGGCTCAGTAGCTAAAAGTTCAGGGCTTTCAAGATCAAAGATGACATTGAGTTTTGACACCTCTCTCATCTTTGCTCTCTTTGTGTTAGCTTCATTCTTTCTCTATGAAATGGTCCCCTGATCTCCCCAGAACACAGCGTGGAAGGAACCATTGATATTGATTGCTTATGCAGATCTCAGAACTTTCAAGGCTACCTTCTTTTCAGGAGGTCTGGACCTATCTAGCTTAGATTCCCCAGGAGGATGGCAAGATCTTGGCCTTGTCTGAGCTTATAGAAGCAGAGAAAGGGGCAGGTGAAAGGACTTTATTCCAAAACTCCAGAGAAATTTGCTTTTCAAAACTAGACAGCACCCTGCTCCGTGCTTCTTTGTCCTAGGTCCTAACATGCATATTCTCTACTGTACCCTTAGCTTTCCAGAAGACTAGAATCATTAGTTTGGGTAAGAATATTGAGGAAGACAGAAACGCCCTCAACCCACCCCAAGCCCAGAGAGCCCTGACCTACTTGTGCCCTCCCATTCTCACACCCTCCTAGTCCTGCTCAAACCTCTCCACGTCCTGCCCCAACATTTGAACTCTGAGCAGTTGATCGCTTTCGCCTCACGCACACTCCACCTAGGCAGGCCCAGCCAGAGGTCCCCTCACAGGGACCACCTTTTTTTCCCTGGGATCCCGCGCTTCCGCCTCCGGGGCGGAGACTCCTCCCCTCATAGTCCCAGTTGTGTTCCCTAGAAGAGCAGCCGGGACCGGCAAGAAGCCGGGACCTCCCGCTCATTCCAGGAACTGCCGCGCACTGGGCACTTCAGCCCTGGAGGCCGCGAGCTCCACCCGGGTGCAGGAGGCTGCGCGGCTTCAGCACCACGGACAGCGCCCCGTCCGTTTCCCCGGTGTCGGCGGGGCTCCGCGCTATGCTGTCGGCATGGCCCGGCGCTCCAACTCTATGGCGCTGCTGTTCAGCTTCGGCCTGCTCTGGCTGTGCTCAGGTAAGAACTGGCCGCCAGGTTCCACTGCCTCAGCTAGTGGCTTAAGACATCAAGCTCTGTCACCCCTGCTAGGACAAAGGCGAAACGAGGGATTCTTTAGCGGTGGCGGAGTCTGCTGGGGGATGGGGAGAGACTCCAGGGTCGGCAGGGAGCCGTTGGAAACTGATCTGGAAGGAAGACCCAGGCGCAGGCGCAGGCGAGAAGCCTAGGAGAGGTAGAAACCTGACCATTGCAGAGAGGAAGCAAATGAGCACAAAGAGGAAGGAAAACGAGGCTTCTAAGATGACAAGAGGGTTGAGATAACGCCTGACTTTTTGACCTGGGTGTTAACCTTCCTCTAAGCTCCTGGCTCCCCACCGGTTCCCACTCCCTTCATTAGGGTCCTGATTTGGGTCACCCCACAGAGAGGGACAAGGCAGAAAGGGGAGAGGGGTGACTTCTCACCTCTTGTAAGTCGGACAGGAAACTTGGAAGAGCAGAAAATGCCAGACTGAGGCACTCTGTGGGGTGTCGAGAAGAGAGGGCTTTGTACAGAGGCACAGAAGAGGAGGGATGAGGACAGGGGACAGAATAAGGCAGTGCACAATAGAATGACAACGCAAGAGGGTAGGAGCCTGCACCCACAGGTCAGGAGCCCCACTATTCTGTTTCAACCCATGGAGGCAGAACTTCAAGCCTTGTCTGTCTGACACCTTTTGGGGAAAACAAGTCCCCAGTAATCCTTGCAGAATGGTGTCTCTCTGGAGCTGTTTGGACTCGTGGTGTGGTCTCAGGGAGGACTTATCTATGAAAGACAATCTGCTAATTGTGTGGTTTTGTGGCATGATTGAAAAATTTGCAATATCCCTAAAGCACGGGGCTGTAAGAGGCTATGACTTCCAGGCTTAGCTAACTGATCAATGACCGCACTCCCTGAGCAGGTGAGTCCAATGACCGCACTTTCTGAGCCCTTCTGTTTACTCACTTCCTGCCTTCTCTTGCCCAGGGGTTTTGGCTACAGACACAGAGGAGCGGCTCGTGGAGCATCTCTTGGATCCCTCCCGCTATAACAAACTGATCCGCCCAGCTACTAACGGCTCTGAGCTGGTGACTGTACAGCTCATGGTATCATTGGCCCAGCTCATCAGTGTGGTAAGTGTGGGTCTTGAACTCTGTCAGTGCAGCCAGAAAGGTTTAATACTCAAGTTTCCTTAGGTGCTTCCAGGGTGGAAGAGACCTTAACAGGGTGGTGGCAGGTCTGAGGCCTTGGATTGGGGCACCTTTTCAGCAGCTTCCCTGTTTCCCTGCAGCACGAGCGGGAGCAGATCATGACCACCAATGTCTGGCTGACCCAGGTCAGTGCTCTTCCCTACCCACATCCCCTCCCTCCTTTTCTTTTATCGTCTCCTTCAGAGGGGAGTCCTGAAGAGTTGGATTCAAATCCTTGTTTGGGCTATTCACCAGCACTGTAATTAATTAACTTAGAGTCTGGTTTCAGTGTGTAGTCCTGCTGACCTAGAACTCACTTTGTGGAACAGGGTGATCTTGAACTCACAGAGATCTGCCTGTCTCTGCCTCACTAGTGCTGGGATTGATGCTATTCACTACCATAGCTGCTCAACTCTGATTTTAAACATGCTAGACACTCTCAAGATTCACCTTCATGTCTGTAAACGTAGTGCCCTGGCTTAGCTGTGCAAATTAAATGAAGTATCATCATGTGACCTATGTCTGGGCAGAGAAGTCACTGTGCAGAGGCTAGCCATATGAGTTCTCTTTTGTCCCTTTCTTGACTTTGGGCTCTTCTTGGAGCTAGAGGTTAGTACTGCCTTGCTCTCCCTTCCCCAGGAGTGGGAAGATTATCGCCTCACATGGAAGCCTGAGGACTTCGACAACATGAAGAAAGTCCGGCTCCCTTCCAAGCACATCTGGCTCCCAGATGTGGTTCTATACAACAAGTAGGTGACCCCGCAGTGATAGGAAGGTTAGGGAAGACCAGAAGTGTGCTCGGGAAGGGATGAGATCTTGTCGGGTGGGAATACAAGGTAAGCATGCTGCTGTGAGAGGGAGGGGCTTTCCCTTAGCAGGTGGTAGACAGGCAGTATCCACATAGACAGACCCAACTAGTGGGATACAGTGGACAGTCATGGTGACTTGTACCTTGACCAGCTCCTCGGGGTAAGGATATTAAAGATTGACAGTTCTCAGTAGCTAACTTGATCTAAGAATGAGAACTTCTGGAGGCCTGGGAGGCAACAAAGGACCTGGACCTGGACTAGGATCTGGGAGGTCCTAGTTTCACCTAGATTCTGTTCTGCTCCATTCAGTGAATCTTCTCCCCTTTAAGGCACAAAACTCTCAACTGATGGCTTGTGCCCATACCCTTTCATTGCGTGGGGCTCCAGCTCACTGGCCTCTTTACCCTCATGAAGACTAATCAACTTATACAATGTGGGGCAAGAAGAGATGTGTCCAATCATTCTCTTCAACCACTGAATGGCTATACATGCCTCCTGAACAGGAGGAGGCCCATTCTTACCACCAACCCATGCATATTTCCACCCCCATCTTGATTTCTTGGCAATCTCAGTATATTAGATGGTCACTCCCAGCCTGGGTCTTTCTTGCTGGGTTGATGAGTGGGATGCAGATCCTCAAGCCAGGGCTGACCACCCATTCTTTGGCAGTGCTGACGGCATGTACGAAGTCTCCTTCTATTCCAACGCTGTGGTCTCCTATGATGGCAGCATCTTTTGGCTACCGCCTGCCATCTACAAGAGTGCATGCAAGATTGAGGTGAAGCACTTCCCATTTGACCAGCAGAACTGCACCATGAAGTTCCGCTCATGGACCTATGACCGCACTGAGATTGATCTGGTGCTCAAAAGCGATGTGGCCAGCCTGGATGACTTCACACCCAGTGGGGAGTGGGACATCATCGCACTGCCAGGCCGACGCAACGAGAACCCAGACGACTCCACTTACGTGGACATCACCTATGACTTCATCATTCGTCGCAAACCCCTGTTCTACACCATCAATCTCATCATCCCCTGCGTACTCATCACCTCGCTGGCCATCCTGGTCTTCTACCTGCCCTCAGACTGTGGTGAAAAGATGACACTTTGCATTTCTGTGCTGCTGGCGCTCACTGTGTTCCTGCTGCTCATCTCCAAGATTGTGCCTCCCACCTCCCTTGACGTACCGCTGGTGGGAAAGTACCTCATGTTCACCATGGTGCTAGTCACCTTCTCCATCGTCACTAGTGTGTGTGTGCTCAATGTGCACCACCGCTCGCCTACCACACACACCATGGCACCCTGGGTCAAGGTGGTCTTCCTGGAGAAGCTGCCCACCCTGCTCTTCCTGCAGCAGCCACGCCACCGCTGTGCACGTCAGCGCCTGCGCTTGCGGAGGCGCCAGCGGGAGCGTGAGGGCGCAGGCGCACTTTTCTTCCGTGAAGGTCCTGCGGATGACCCATGTACCTGCTTTGTCAACCCTGCATCAGTGCAGGGCTTGGCTGGGGCTTTCCGGGCTGAGCCCACTGCAGCCGGCCCGGGGCGCTCCGTGGGCCCATGCAGCTGTGGCCTCCGGGAAGCTGTGGACGGCGTACGCTTCATTGCGGACCATATGCGAAGTGAGGATGACGACCAGAGTGTGAGTACCAAATGTGAGATAGGCATGTTGGGAGCAGGGACCCCTGTGTACAGGGAGTAGGTGTCACTTAGGGTCACAAAACAAGGGTACAGGGGAGAGGCAACATGATTGAGGTGGACTCAGCAGGGTAAGCTTCCAGATTGGCTTGCCTGTGTTGGAGTCTGTACCAGATGACCTTGTAGCTCCCAGAGGACTAGTACTCAGGGTGAGATGTGTCAACTAAGGCATCGTTAGTGTGAGAGAGGTGACTAGGAACCTTAGGGCAGGAAGCATTTCTCTTGGGTCTGAGGGTGTCACTGAGTTAGCTCACATGAACACTTCTCTTAATGCGCTGCTGCTCTTGGTGCAAATAGAGATGAGTCCTTGTGGGCCACAGAATGGGCAGCATTGAGGACAGGGATGATGGCAGATAGAGAAAGGAAGGTTTAGAGGGTCTATGGGGCTGGTCCCAGCAGAGAAAGCAGAATTTAAAATCAATATCCCATTTCTACTGTCCTGGGCCTTGAAAAGAGTCTAATGAAATATTTATAGAAACAGAGTGGATAGAGGCCAGGGCTCCCTAGATGCGCTCACCCTCTTAATGCACACCCAGCTTCTGGCCTTTGCTGCAGTCTTCCAAGAAGGAGATTCCTTGAGACTAAGCCAGGAGGTGGGGGAAGGTGCAATGGGTTAACATCCTGCCCCCCATTTTGGGTACCATCTGGCCTTCCCTGAGATCAGTGTTCAGGTACCTGACTGGTTCTAAGCCAAGGCTCAGTTGTTGCCATAGTGACCAGCAAGGTTTCCTCTGGGACTCTGCCATTCCAGCTGGGGAAGGATAAAGGGCAGGCACTGTGGTTTGTGTTGGGAGCTGAGTTCAGACATCTTCTCCCCTGGACTGCAGACAAGCATGGGAGAGGGAGCATCTTATAGTTCAGAGGAAGAGAGTGAGGCTGAGACTGGAGATGAAGCAGCCAAGGCTAACTGAGTGCAGGGCTCAGCTGCCACTGGATCACTGATCTCTACCTCCACTGCAGTCTACCAAGTAGCCTACATTTCAAGTCAGGTGCTGAAGGTGCAGTGACCTAATTGGATGCCTCAGAGGCATCTAGAACTCAACGCATCCAAAACTGAGTGCTTGATCTACACCCCAACCTGGCCCTAACTTACCCCCAGTTTCTCTATCTTGCTGTAAATGGCATCACTATGGGCTAAGTGGTTCAGATTGAAGCCTGGTGGTCCCTTTACGCTCTCCCTTAGTTCCCAACACTGAGGTTATCAGAAGTCCTGTCCTGGGAGAACCGCCTCCAAGATGATTCCCTGCATTGTCCTTTTTCTGTCACCTTCACGCTGACACCCTGGTACTTGGGCTTCTGTCAACTCTTGTGTGGACCAGGGGAGAATCTCCCAACGGCCTCCCTGTTCAGCTTCCTATGCCACAGTTAAATAACTCACGCCCCCAGGCTGGTGACATGCTCTCTTGCTTGGGTCACCAGCTTATCACTCAGTTGTCTCTAGCAAGCCAAGCTCTTACCTGCCCTCAAGCCTTTGCATCTGGGTCCTTCCACTGGGAAGAACCTTTGCTTTAGTTACTTTCTCATTGTTGTGACAAAATCCCCGAGGAAAGCAGATGCAGGGAAGCAGGCTTTGTTTGGCTTCGCAGTTTGAGGGCACAGCCCACAGAGGGGGAGGTGGGAGGTGAGAAGCTGGTCCTGATGCAGTTTAGAACCAGGGAGAGAGGAATAGCGTTCAACAAACACTTTCGTTCCCCTTCTGTCTGGGACCCTAGCCCATGGAATGAGTGCTGCCTGCTTCAATTAATTCAATCTAGGAAAATTCCTCAGGTTTGTTCTCATGATGATGCTAAATGCCACCAAACTGATGATATTAAGCTTTCCTCCCCCCGTCCCCCAAGACAAAACCAAAAACCTATTACTGTTATTATTTGGCCCTGTTCTTTAAAAGTAAACATGCAACCTTGAATCCCAAACACTCGGATGTGTCTCTCCTTATGACCAGAGATGCTCTCCGGCATGCCTCAGCTTCAGTAGCATCCTTCCTAGGAGCACCGTCATTAGTGCTAGGAGCCCAAGGTGCACTGAGTTGCCAAGCCTCAATGGTTCACTCCCTCCGTTTTCTTTGCCTTTCATGGGACAGTTTAAAGAGGCCTGGCCAGGCTGCTGTTCTGCTGGCTTTGCCTGACCATGTCTTCAGTGTGGACCTGAAACAGGCCTGCCTTCCTACCCAGCAGAGCTTGCTGTAAGCATCATCTCCCGGAAGAGGCCTTTCCAGGCCACTCTGCTCCTGTCTTCTTTCTGTTTCTCCATCCTAGTCTTCCATCCCCTCTCAGTGTATAATCTTTGGTTTATTGTCTCTGTCTCCTTGAAGAGACTGAAAACCATAGGGTTCTTCACTTGGTTGTGTCCCTGAGCCTTGCAGAATTCCAGGTCTGTGGCAGGCCCAACTGTGACTTCAGTGAGTGACTGTTTGGCTGCCAGCTACATGAACTGCACAGTTGCCTGCTCCCTAGCCCGTGATCTGCCTGTACATGTACAAAAAAGACAGGACTCAGTCTGGAAGAGAAGCTGGCTTTTCCTGTGACCCTGTAGATAGTTCTCAAACCCCAGGGAGCATCATTACCTTTTGGACTGATGTTTTAACACTTGGGCTCCACTTGCACTTTCCAGCCTGGGTAGGGGTGAGGTTGTCAGAGTGGTGTCCCACGCTATCATAAAAGCAGAGCCCCAGAGGCAGCTGCTCTCAGTTACTGAGCCTTGTTCCAGATGCTAGCAGGGGCCCTCTCGTGTAGGAGTTTGAAGTTTGGTGGAAGACTAGACATACAGATCGAAACAATATGGTAAAGTGAGATGGCTAGTGCCAGGGGACAAAAGGAGCAGGGAAGCCATTGTTTGGTGAATAAACAATTAGGAAGTTAGGGCCTTGAAATATATGTAGAAGTTCACCAGTTTGCTCTGTTTGTTTGTTTCGTTTTTTAAGGAAGTGAGAGAACTAAGAAGACATGCGGGAGTTCTTACTGAGTCTGAATTTTGGGGTGTGGGAGGCAGTAGGAAATAGACTCATTTGTTACGGATAGGTTCGGGTGACCCCCCCCCAGGGGGGGAGTGGGAGCACTAGAGACTTTGGAGTAGACAGGATCAGAGCTGTGAAGTTGTTCTGGATTTGCTGAGGGAGAGGAGTGGGGGGTGTGCATATGTGGTAGGGACTTTCCTACCCTTTCCACATCATGAGACTGATATCTGGGTCACCTTCATTTCCTCCATCCAGGTGAGGGAGGACTGGAAATACGTTGCCATGGTGATCGACCGCCTGTTCCTCTGGATCTTTGTCTTTGTCTGTGTCTTTGGGACCATCGGCATGTTCCTGCAGCCTCTCTTCCAGAACTACACTGCCACTACCTTCCTCCACCCTGACCACTCAGCTCCCAGCTCCAAGTGAGGTCTCACTCATTTGCAGCTCCTCACCCCGTGACCCCTGGGGTTCAGTAGTATTGGGTGGAAGATGGATCTATCCCCACTCCACTGAAGCCTGCTTCATGCTTCCATTCACACATAGTCCTCCAGCCTGGAGGCTGGACCAGCTGCCTCATGGTCAAGCGTTCTCCTTCCCCTTCTGAGCTTATTCAGGCAGTAGTGTTAATGGTGGAGGCCAAGGCTGGTAAGTAGAGGCCAGAGATCTCAGAGCCACCTAACCTGATGAGGGTGCTGGAGAAGGGACCAAGAAAAGGGACAGAGTTATCTATGGCGTCCAAGTCATAGGAGAAGAGGAGGTAAGATGAGGCGCTCAGATTCTGCAGCCAGGCTGACAGTGGTATCTCCTGAGAGAGAAGGTGCGGGGTACTGCTAGTAATTGGCACCGGCCTACTTAGGTGGACAACACTGGTCTGGGAGGACTTGCAGTTTTAGGGAGTCCTTTTTTTTGTTTGTTTGTTTTTTTTCGAGACAGGGTTTCTCTGTGTAGCTCTGGCTGTCCTGGAACTCACTCTGTAGACCAGGCTGGCCTCGAACTCAGAAATCCACCTGTCTCTGCCTCCTGAGTGCTGGGATTAAAGGCGTGCGCCACCACTGCCCGGCTTAGGGAGTCCTCTTGAGAGCTCCTACAGTCTCCTGGGAAGCTTCAATTCAGTCTCATAGCCTGTGCCTCAGAAGGCTCCAGAACCCAGCTCCAGGTTCCTTTGTGCCGGTGCAGAATTCTCTGTACCCCTAGATTTCCCTCTCTTTCCTTTCTCACTTGGGAAAGGGGAGGCGTTGGGGGAGCCTTTGAAGGTCAATAGCTAGGTGAGGAGTCTAGGTTCACAGGCTCAGAAGAACATTTACAGAGCTGGATTCCAGTGGAAGTCATGTTACAGATTCAGAACAGGCCTGGAAGGTGGGCCCCTTCCTCCTTGCCTCAAGGCCATGGACTGCTTAAAGGACATACATGACAGACATCTGAATTGTGCCTCATTTTCCAGCTGTCAGATGAATTCATGGGCATCTCTGCTTGGTGACTGGAGAGACCTCCTAATAGAACAGGAAATTAAAGGTTGCCTGTATAAGGCCTCCCCCCACCCTCTGCCCCATAAACTTCCAGCCCCAGAGAAAGCACCCAAAGTCATAAGCAGCACCTGGATAGGTATTGCCCCACTGGGGGTAGCACCAGTGATGGTTTTCCAGCCTCTGTGAGACCCCACCAGCTGCTGCTAGGACCACCCTTGACTTTACTACCTCCTGTAACTGGCTGTTGTCCAAATTAGTCACCAGCCAGGACTGGACAGGTCAGTGAGCAGTTTGTCCAACTCCTTTCCATGTCCTGTTGAACATATCAGGCAAACAGTGCCCATCTTAGAGAACCTGCTTCTAGCATTCACACTGTGGGAATAGAGGTGGCAGGGCTGTGCTGGGTGGAAGGGACCCAGGGGTGTGGAGGATCATGGGACAGTGCTGTTCTTGCCTTTTTCAGTTCAGCCTTTGGAGGAAGACTGCAATGGGGGAGGGGTGGTAGGAAGCTATCATGTGTCAGGACAGTGTGAACCCTAAAGGATACTGGAAGGTTTTGGGGAAACTCAGCTCCTACCACTTTGGGGCCTTTTGTCTCTATCTGTGCGTCCTCCTATGTGGAGCTGTCTCTAGAGAGAATTGGGTATCTGGTCTGGTGAGCCTGGATGGGGACCTGGGACAGGGTGGCATGGGAGTGTCAGTGACAAAAGGTGTTGGGGACTCAAATCAGTGTCTAAGCTCCAGTAACCTGCTGGCAGCCACCTTTGTCTGGGAGGATGGCCCATAGGCTCCCTGCCTCTGTGGAGACCTGCAAGTCTGGAGCAGCTGGTGCCAAGAGTGTGCAAAGAACAAACAGGACACAGGACCTTCCAGATGGTTCTTTTTGGGGAAGATTGAAGGGGAAGGAAAGGACTTTCTTATAAGGAACAAGGACAATGGTGGACTGGCCACTGTGCCTATACTCTTGGATTCCATCTCTCACAGTCCTGCAGGGAAGTTCTTAAGACCAGGAGCAGCAGCAGAGCAAGCATGTCTTCCCATGGTACCTGCTCCTTGCCTGTCACCATGACCTTTGGGCAGGTGGGAGAACTTCCTAGGGAGGAAAGCAAAGGTCTTTAGAGCCTTCTCTGAATTGATCCCCAAGAAGAATGACAGGTCTTCCTGTTGTCACCTTCTGCTTTCTGCTTCTAGGGAGAAGGGGCTGTTGAGCCCCACGTGCATTGGCCAGCTTCCCACTCACCAACTGGTCAGCACAGTGTCACTTTGTAATAATTATCCCATTATGTCTGAGAAGTCTGTCGGTGTGCTGGTCACATGCTTTCCAAAGGACTAACACTTTGGGAACTGGTTGGACACCTCACCCACCCACCTTCAGTGCACTGTCCTAGGCACGTCCTTGTCTCCAATCCTGGAGTATCTTCTATGGTCCACCCCCCCCCCCCAATTTACTCCCCCATAGCTGGACTTATTTCTCTTAAAATTGTTTCCAAATATGTCTTGTTACTTTGTTCTGTTTGGGGTAAGGGGACTAACCCTTCCAGACAGGCAGATATAGAAGAGGAGAATGCTGGAGAATCTGCACTCAAGGGAGGGTAAAGCAAAAGTCAGCAAAGGTGAATGGCAGTATGCACTGCCCAGCCAGTGTTATCTGCTCCCCCTTATTAGATGCAAAAGAAATGGCCAGGTGGCTAGGCCCAGAAGGGACCTCTGGGGAAGACCCTCTATGAGGAACCAGCAGGGGCAGGGCGGGCTGGGGCTTCCTCTCCAGTCTAGGTTCTAAAATATCCAGGCTTCAGTCAGCTGGCAGACTTCCACAGCATGGGCTTGATCTATGCTCAAGCCCTGGGATCAGAGTGAATTTGTGGGTTAGCCTCTTTGGGTCTTCACCTAGGCTTTAAGGAAACCATTTACTATCTTTAAATTTGAGGGCCAGGGATCAACTGAATCCACTTGTACATGCTACTTTATCCTGAGCAATCCTCTAGCCCACAAAGCTGGCTACACGCTCAGAAACTGGAATACTCCATTCCTCGAATTTTGACCCAGTGGCTGCAGCAGGATAGAGGCACTGAGACTAAAGGACAACAGGAGTTGTCACTCTGAACTGCCTTTAAAACTGCTCAGTTCCCTGAGCATTCCATTTAAACAGGGAGTGAATGATACCACATGAAGTCCTAGACTTAAGTGTTTTGCCCCAAAACATATCAATGGGTCTTCTGACCCCAGTTGACCCATCTGCCTAAAGGATTATGTGGGAGTTGACACTCAGTGTCTTTGGGTATGGTGTCACTGTTGAAAGGCCAAAGCCAGGTCTTCCAGGAGTTCTGAAGTTAGTTACTAAGAGCTGGGTTTCCTTAAAATTTAAGAGGGGGACTTTTGATGCCATCCACAAAGTTAAAAGGGGTATCTGAACGTGTCATGGTCCCAGCTGCAACTGCCTTCCAAAGGGCACATACAGGCACAGCAAAGGCCAAAGGCTTGTGGGGAAACACCAGCAAGACTGGCAGGAGACTTCTGGGTCTCCAGCGCTGTTCTCTCATTTGGGGCTTTGAAATCCTGTAAGCCTCCACCTCCATACCCCCCGAAATGGGAACAAAAAATAAGAGTGGGCTCAGGTGGGAAAAGGAGTTCTGAAGCAGGGAAAGTGCTGAGGACACAGCTGGAGTGACCAACCAGCTGGCACCCCACCCCACCCACACTATAGTCAGACTGTAGAAGCAGTGGGGCCCTTGAAACCGCTGTGGCTGTGGCTGTGGCTGTGGCTGTGGCTGTGGCCAGAGATCCTAATGTCACAGGTCCCTCTGGTCCCAATCTTACCTCTCCCAAGCAGCCAAGATATAAAACTTTCTAACAGTCCTGATGCTTCAGTATTTTTATTCTGAGTGTTTACTGTCACTTGTAAAGGGACACAAGAAGGGACTGCATCCATCTATGCCCTAGCGCTTCCCCACTCTGCTCTTGGAGTCACTGCCAAAACCCCAAGGCCAACAAAGTCCCTTCAACTTGAATACAGGAAATAAGTTTCAAGCACTGATAATTCTTACACATGATTATTCAAAGAATGCAAGACAGCCACAGTTCAGACGAATCAACTACAGAAATTATTAAGAGACGGTGTGGAGGGAGGCCCTGCTTCACACAAAGGTGAAGGAAGCACAGTGGAAGTTCTGCCCTCGGCCGGTGGCACTGGAGGCAGGGGTCAGGGTGGGATGTGGATGCCAGTGGTTCCCTTCAGCAAGCCCACAGAATACAGGGATACCTTGCTCTCTTCCATCCTCAGAAACCCAGAACCACAAGTTTTCTAGACAGGATTGGGGTGTGTGTGAATACACAGCAAGGATCAGAGGGACCAAAGGAATCAAAGGGAGAGAAGTCTCTGGCCTTTAGACCCCAGGGGAAGAGCTTCCTG
>JADRCH010000009.1:1230226-1374890 GCA_019843965.1 Rhynchomys soricoides
CCAGGCCTGTGTGAATACCCAGGAAGGACCAGAGGGACCAAAGGAATCAAAGGGAGAAACGTCTCTGGCCTTTAGACCCCAGGGGAAGAGCTTCCTGCCCAGGCCTGGAAACCACAATGGTTCTGCTTCGGATGCAGGTGCGGAAAGGCAACACGCCTCCAGCTGACACTACAAGCATGGCAGTACTTTCTCATTCCCGCAGATACCAGAGTCCTATAGAATGATTTGGTGTTGTGCAAAGACATCCCCAGTGTATTAAGACACAGGTTCTTGTGTTGGCCAGATTTGATCATAGGTTGAGGAGGCAGTAGCCATTAGACTTGAAGTGCAAATGTGATGTTTGCTGTTGGCAGTGGGCCAGAGGGTGGGGGAGCCAGGCAGCACTGAGGGGTAATCTAGGGGATGCAGGAAGCTGATGAACACACTGGCCAACCATCTCCAGATGGAGTCACACCATTCAGAGGAAAGAGGTGGGCATGGTCCTAGAGAGGCAGAATAGAGCAGGGTCTGTCTGGCTGATTTGATGCTAGAGCCAGACTCTACAGAGGCTAAGGCTCCTGCATATCCACAAATCACTGTCAGAGGGGCAGGAGTCAAAGAACCCCCCCCCACCCCCAGTGGGAGGCTAGCCTGCCCTGCCACCTACAACACTTGTATGTAAATGAAGATTCTCAAAAGAGCAGGGCAGGAGCTTCCAGTGCCTTGCGCCCTGCCCATGAACCAGCTCCTGAAGCCATCTGATATAACGAAAGTACATTCACTTATGGAAAAATATATCTGCATCTCAGGTCTGTGATGCAGTTCAGAATCAAGACCTCTGGCCTTTTAGAAACATCAATTTTATACAAGGTTTTGTCAACTCCTGTTGGTATCAGTACCATGAGAAGAATCCCAATGGACCAACATGATGTTTTGCATTTACTTTTGCTCCATCTGAACAAAGATGATCTGCCCTCCAGGACTTATCCTCAGCTTTTCACAAACAGTTGGGGCCTATGGCCCCGTACCCACAGGTGAACAGAGCCAGCTTCTGGGAATGCTCCGTGGAGGGGCAGATGGAGGTGTAGCTACATTCCTAGGAATGTTGGTGTCCTCTAGTGCTTGTGGGCCCCTACTGGGACTTGCTTGGTTTGGGCATCTTCCTCAGTCCCACTGGCTGATTCTCAACTTCTCTGCTGCCTAGGAAGGGAAGTTCCTTGGCGGGCCAGCACAGCCCGTTACTGGGTAGGGCTTGCCTGTCCCAACCACAGTTTACCACATTCCTGACAATCCCTGACCACAGTTCCCAACTCCTTTCTTGTAAACATTTCACCAATCTTTTATGTTTATCTCTATCCTCTGGGGTGGGGAAGGAGAAACCTCATCACAGGAAGGCATCCTAGGAGGGAAGGATGACAGAGCAGGGGCCTGCACATCTACAGGCAACATCTTTAGTCTCTGAGATAATTTACAGAGCACTGATGGGAATGGAATCAAACCCACAAGAGGCCAGTGTAGCAAAGGGAAAAGGAGATGAAAAAACCTCCACAAACTAAGCCCGAGGGGCCTGGGCTCCATGTGATCAACTGTCTATGCTACATGTGGAATGGTAGCACTTCCTCCTCCTTTAATCTTGGCCTCTTCCCTTGGGAAAAGGGAGGTGGAGACTTGACAGACCCTACCTCGAAATCCCAAAGCAAGCAGGATTAATGGAAACCAAAGTTCTTGGTACCATCTATTATGGTCCCGCCATAAAAAAGGGGGGAGTGGGTTAAAAAAGCCCCTAAACTCTGGCCCAATGTGATGAGGAATGCCATGACCTCCCTCTGACCCCATGAAAAACATGCTCCACTATCAGTCATTGGGTACTGGACAGAGATAAAAGTTCTTTTCCTCCTGGGGTTTGCTGATCCAATTCCCATAGCCCATGTCTCTCAGGCTTTTCTTGAAGTAGTTCTTGGCTAAGTCGTAGTCACGGGCAGCTTTCTTGGCCTCACCATAGGAGAGCTGCAGTAAATCTCTGCGGGCTCGGAAAGAGCAGAGCTTCTTAAACTGAAGGAAAATATTCTTCTTAGACACCCGAGACAACTCTTTCCCTGGTCTGGGGAAACAAAGGCACCTGTTATTCACCTGGGAGTAGGTGAGGTGGGTGAGGTGGGGGCTAAGGTGTGACTTTTGCACAGAGTGGAAGGCTTGTCCTTGAGAGTCTGGAAGGGCCTGGCTGGGCCTCTCCTGTGTCCTCCCGCCTCCTTACCCATCCACAGTGCCTCTGGTGCCATCCAGGATCTCTAGGTCATAGCCATCGGCCAAGCACCAGTTGACGCTTGTCTCCTTGGTCTTTCCAGACTGCCTTTTGGAATCATACACACTGACGCGGCCGACCTAGGAACCCATGGAGTGATGGAAGAGAGGGAAGTCTTTCAGGGCAGAGGTTTAGAGCAGGAATGCAAGATTTGTGAGAAAGGAGTATGAGGGCTTCATCCTTCCCTTGGGGAGCCGCACTGACTCAACCACGATTCAGACTCACTAATGACGAGAGTCCAAGCCCAGGTACCCCAAGGGAGGAAACCCCAGCAAGGCTTCCCTTTCCACAGTACACAGCTTTGCTTAAGGAGAAGGTATGGGTCGAGAGTAAACAGAATGGGTCATAGCACCTTGGGGTGGTTGACAATAAAGGGATAGCGCAGTCCATCTTCAAATGCATTCCCATCTCTGGTCACACGGCAGCAAATAGCACGGGTCAGATGCCCTTGGCTGAAAAGGTAACCTGGGCGAAAACAAACACAAGTTTGCACCTGGGTCTGCAGCGAGTGCTGCCAAGAGGCAGAGGTACACAAGGAATTGGAAGATGAGCCATAGGCATCAGGACAGAAAAGCAGCTCCCGACTGGCCACACTGGCTATCCAATACCTATGCACAAAACTCAAGGCTCTAGGTAAGGCAGAGCCTGGAGAGAAGACGGAAGTACAACAGTGAGACTTCAGAGGAATCAGTGCACCCGAGACCAGTCTGCCATGTCTTTTCTTGATTTGCTACCTATACCTACCTTCCCTGACACAGCAGGGCACTTAGATCCTGTTCCTAAGGTAAAAATTAAGCTCACTTTGGAAGGGAGTCATATAGGACAACATGGCCTATCACTTGCTGGGATCTGAGCCAAAGACAGGTGGGTTACAGCTCACAAAGTAGGTCTCTTACCTAATGTTACAGATTTCAGGTATACAGGCTGTAGGAAGTGCGTCAACAGCGCCCCTTGCAGACCCAGCACATTCCAGCGTAGGATTTTGTCACTACAGGACATGGTACGGAGTCTTTCCCCAAGCCGGATGCCATCCCACGTGGGTACAATGTCACTGGACTCCACAGGAATTGTGCCTTCCCCTGCATCAGACACTTGAGTTAGATCGATGAAGGCAACTGGACCAAACTACACTGAACCCAAACCATGTCCTGGCCACACTGTGTACTCCTGAGGTATGGGCTGTTGGCTGCTCTTTTTTTTTTTTTTTTTAAGATTTATTTATTTTTATATGTGTGAGTAGATTGTCACTGTCTTCAAACATCCCAGAAGAGGGCATCAGAACCCATTACAGATGGCTGTGAGTCACCGTGTGGTTGCTGGGAATTGTACTCAGGACCTCTGAGAGAGCAGTCAGTGCTCTTAACCACTGTGCCATATCTCCAGCACAGCTGCTCATATTTTATAGCACCTACTATGTGCCCAGTATGGTGCTTGGAACTAAAGATCATGAGCTTCTTGCTATGTGTGTGGGATGAGAGGAAAGGGAGAGGCACAGAAACTCCGGCTGCTTGCAGCACTAAGACTTTATGTGAGTTACGGTGGGGACCAGTACAGAAACTGAGGGCAGAGGAGTCAGGGATGCTCAAGCACAAGGGACAAAAAGCAGCTGCACTGAGTGTTGCAGACACAACAGCAAAAGCAAAAGCCTCAAGGCAGCCAGGGAACAGAGAGCAGGTACAACTGCAGCTACTGGCTGCGGGGAAGGCCGGCGTGAGGCTAAGGCCTCTGCCTTTGTAGAGTGCAGTGGGGAACCACACCCACTCAGCTACACTTCCTAGTTTCATTATCATCAGTGTGTGTAGTGTGTGTGTGTGTGTAGTGTGTGTGTGTGTGTGTGTGTGTGTGTGTGTGTGTATGCGCGCACCCGTGTGTGCACTCATGCTATTACACAGCAGACACCTTACCACCTGGGTGCCATCCCCCAGCTCCCAGCGTTGTTTTTTTGAGACAGTTTTGCTGTTTGGGGCTGCAACTCATCTGCCACACCACACAACCCACCCACTTAAAACACACAACACACAAGTGCTTCAGACTTGTTCCACCATTACAACTAGCTCTGGAGCACGGTGTCACCTCACAAAGAAGTCTCTTACACTAGGAAGTCCCAGGTCACGCTCTGTGTCTAGGGACCTGTCTACTCTGTCCCTTTCAGACATGAAATCTTATGTCATATGTTCTTCTGTGACTTGTTTTTCAGCTGGCATGTCCTAGTCCCTGTTGTGCCAGGCCTCAGGACCCCATGCTTCTCTACAGCAGACGACACTCCATCGTATGGATATGACACTCCATTTATCCAGGTATGAGTGCCCGTGTTCTCTCCACCCTGGCCGCCGTGACTAATGTTACCACAAGCACTCCTGTCCTTGGGTTTCCGTGCACACACACCTTCCCTCCCTGGGTGAATGTCTAGGAGTGGAACACGGGTTGTATGCTGACTGTTTCACGCTTTCAAGCGTTTGTTTAGCAGGAAGGGAAAGACAGGATTCATGTCTGAGGACCACCTGGATGACACCGAAGTGTAAAGGGATAGGAGCGATGTAATTGGGCACTGGACGACAGAAGAGAGACTAGGATGATGGAGGGCAGGGCACAGCCACAGTAGGACCATCTCTCAGTGATGTCCAGCTCAGTGAAGCCCACCTCCCATCGGGTTTCATTTCTGTACACTCTCTTTCATGACCATGACACAGAGTGTGGCTCGTTTTATTTTCAGTGGACTCCCCCAAGAGCTCCCCAGGCACATGGGGCTCCTAAGCAGCCTGGAGACACCCAGCTCTCCCAGGCTACAGACCACAAGGTACCCGACACCTCTCGAGTACATGCCACCTCACTGCCCACTGGTGGTCTTGAGGAACCTTTGTGAGTAGGAAGGAAGTCCACCCATCACTCACCATTCTCCACCTTGGTGCGAAGCTTGCCTTGCTTGGGATTTTCAAAGACAGGGTAATGGCGGGACTCTGTGCTTTCCACAGCACGGTCACTGCAGGATTTGTCAAAGAGGGCTCCGTCTCCACATGGCGCCGTGCTGCCAAACAATCACATCAGTTAGGACTCCCCCGACACATCTCCCTCCAGCCTCATGGGTCTTGAAACCATTTGCCATCAAAGCCAGGGACACTTTCTTAAGTCTATATGGGTACTGGGTGGCAGGGATGCCTTTGCCATCTGCAGGTGAGGTCAGGGGTTGGAGCCAGAGGAATACATGACAGCCAAGCCAGGGGTGCAGACCTGATGTAGAGATGAAAAGAAACCGTCTTTTTTATCTGTAGCTTCTCTCCTCCCCTGGCAAGCTCAAATATGCTGTTCTTGGCAGTGTGGTGGTTGTACTTCATCAGTTCACTGTAGAGAAACCTACCAGAAGAAAGCTGGCTTGGAGGCAGCTGGAGTCTGGGCAGAGCACACCACACCTCCACATGCTCTGCCCTCTGAGCCAAGGTAAGAAAGGCTTCCATGGTATATAGCTTTCAGCTTGTCAGATGGAAGAGGGACTGAGAAGTTCTCCACAGGAGACTTCTGCATTTCATAAAAGGCAGAAGTCTTTAGGGCAGCCACATGAATCCAGGCAGAATAATCTGATTCCAGGCCTCATAGGGTGGGCTGCTGCTTCTCCTTGACTCTTGCCCTTCATAAATTAAAGATGACCCAGAGAAGAAAGCTGGCTGGGACAGGGGCTACGTACAGGTTCTCATATAGAGGGAGAGCAGCTCCATTCAAGGATAAGGACTCAGGTCACTTTAGTTAGAAAAGATGCAGCCAGGTCACAAAAGAAATTGACTGTGAACCACAGGCCCAATAGACTGCCACCAATCTGCTGGGGTTTCAGGGAAGTGAGTGGACTTGGAGCTGGGAGGGCCCCATGATAGGCCAAATGGCTGCACCCATCTTGCTTACCTGATGAAGCCCCTCCGGGAGATGATTTCGGCATGGCAGTCATTGACTGTCTCTCCCTTCAGGCTGAGAGAGTCCCCTTTCACACAGCGATTCCCTGGGAAGGCCATCAAAACAGAACTGGGGTAACCCAAGTGCTGATGAAGCACATGAAGACGTAAGGCAGAAATGGCCCTGAGCTGACAGATTCTGGGCTCTGTTCTCTTTAGATTAGGGAATAGGAACACCCCTGGCAGCACAGTGTGCATGCCTATCTCAGCACCTGAAAGGCTAAGCATTGAGCTCCTGCCTCAAAATAAAACAAAATCTCCAAGTCAAAACAGACCCCACTCAAACCAAAAACTCATTCCAAGTCTGAGCTGACAGCAGCTAACATGAACAGAAACTAGTCCTTAACTGAAATGCTGAGAACCAGAATCTCAGACTTCAAAGACTAGAATATTTATGCTGGATTTACCTGTTATGCATTAACTAAAAACAAACAAACAAACACTCAACAGCTCCAACAACAAAATGTTTTGCGTGTCATATTAGCAACTTTGAAGACACTCAACCTATATGGAGTCTTTTGCCTTCATCTTTTTTGAACTTGCTCACAATGACTCCAGAGAGGGTGAGAAGGACCTGCTTGTAGGCACCAAAAGGCCAATGTCTCAGGGACCACTCACTCACCCGTCCCCAAACTGACGACAACACCCATGTCCTCAGCATCTCTCTTCATAATAATGGCAGCCAGGATCTTTCGGCCAAGCAGGGAGGGCTGGAAACTGTTGGTAAGGGCATTGAAGCATCTGTGGCTCAGCATAGCTATCTGGTCATGGAAGGTGCTGCCAGTGAGAGGAAGCTGAGGGGACAGAAGCAGTGTCAGGACCACAGAGCCTGTGTCCACTGCATAACAGTTGGCAGGAGAGTCATCTTTCCCCATTGCACACCCAGACATGCACTCTACTGAGACCAAGATTAAAGCCTAGAAATAATTATGTAAAAGAGACAAATCCTCCCAGGGAGGAGCAAGCAGAACCCCATTGTCCCCCAAAGAGAGAGCACCAAAAGCAGATGTCTTAACTGTCTTTGGATGTGCATCTGGGGACCTGGAAAGGAGTAGCATAGTTCTTCTGAGACTGGCCCCTGTCACTGGGGTTACCTCTGCGAAACCCAACTGCTCTGCCTTCTCGCTCTCCCCGATCAAGACACGGAGGGCTGCATCCGCTGCGTCTTGCTTGCCCTGTTTCTTGCTGTGTGCACACACGGCTGGAAACCAGCGGCCCCCAACTTTTGCTTGGTAAACAAACCTTTGGGATGAGAAAGAGAATGAAGACAAGCAGCAGAGGACCCTGCCGGCTGTGCTGTGTGGGGAGGGCTAGTTTCACTATGTACGAGGCTGCTCAAACACAAGGGCCTGCCGGTCTCATTCGCAGGCACTTCTCAGATTTTTGGCCAATCAGAAATTACATTTTGGTTTTTTTTTTTGCTACCCATATGTCAGCTGCACTATTTCTTAGTAATCTCTAAACAGATCCATCAGAATTATAAATGTATTTAAAAGTAAATTTCATTTCATTACCATAAGTGGAGAAACAGTGCCATTTCCCATAAATTGGAAATGACTCTAAACTCATACAATCTTATTAAATCTGTCTAGGCTCTGGACTGGTCCCTGCAGAGTCTCTAAGCTGTTCCTTATTGAAGGAGACGGTGAGCGAGTTTTGGGAAAGGTTTCTTTACAGGCTGGGAAGATGGCTTGGTTGGTGACGTACTTGCCTTTCAAGCACAAGGACCTCCTACCCCTCAAAAAAAAGTTTGGCAGAGCATGCTTGCGCCTCCAGCAGTAGAGGCAAAGACAGGTGGATCCTTGGGGCTTGCCGCCTAGCTAGCCTAGCCTAGCCAGCAGGCTCCAGGCCAAGTGAGAGACCCTGTCTACAAATTTAAAAACAAACAGAAAGAAAAATAGTAGAGATGGAGACCAAGGAATGACATTTGCACTCTGCTTACACAACCATGTGCATAAACACATGAAAAAGGTTTCTTCTCAAGTAGAAATGAAGGAATAACTGTCTCCCCACATATCCAGGTGTTTACCACTGTCTGATCCCCAGACTTCAAGACTGGGCCTCATGGAGGCCAAGAAAGTGCTCTACCACTGAGCTGTATCCCCCTAATACTGTCTAATTTTTAAAGTGTCCAGTTTTAGCAGAGCAGTGGTGGTGCACGCCTTTAATCCTAGCTCTTGGGAGGCAGAGGCAGGTGGATCTCTGAGTTAGAGGCTAGCCTAGTCTACAGAGTGAGTTTCAGGACAGCCAAGGCTCTCAAAAACCAAAACAAAACAGAATTACTTGTTCCTTTCCAGCAGGCTTGAGATGACCATGGGGGAGTGGGGGAGGAGGGAGACCCCACTGTTCCTGGGGCAAGTTCCTGCAAATGCAGACAGAAGCCAGAGAGCACAGCAGCTTGGAAACTACCAACTTTCTGGGATCCTACCTTTCAGCCAGATCCTAATGCAAATTTAGTTCTGGATAAAGTAAATGGTACATAACAGGCAAAGCCTGCCTCTGCCACCCACACTGAGCTTCCCGCTGCCCTTCAGTTACTAAGTAGCTGGATGTCCGGTTCCTTTCTTTGTCCATGTTGGCAGGCCCTTTCTAGCTAGTGGGCAGAATTCAGAATTGCACTGAGGGCAGCAGGAAAAGGTCTGGTAAGCAGGGATTGTGTTGGACCTCTGCCTCTGAAGACCAGGACTCTGGCTATTCTGTCTTTGGAAAGGATGACTCCTGGTACACATACTTTTGTGTATTATGGTACCTGATTAAGCTTGTTAATTATGAAATGAGAATCCTTTAGAGCTGTGCTTTCTAATAAAGAAGCCACAAGCCACAAGCCACATATGGCTACTAAATGTTAAGAACTAAATGATTCGATGTCTGACTAATTCAGACCCTGTTATCCTAGCAACACTTCAAGTGCTCAGTGACTACTTTCAGTCAGTGGATAGGCTTTTTAGCAGAGACAGTTAAGATTTTATCTTTATTTTAAATTGTGTATGCACATCTGTGCAGTGCCTTGGAAGGACAGAAGAGCATGCTGGATCCCCCAGGAGCTAGAGTCACAAGTGGATTTGAGCTGCCTTGTGGGTTCTGGGAACTGGGGTCCTCTGTAGGAATAGTCTGCACTCTTAACTGCTGAGCCTTCTCTCCAGCCCTCAGAGGGAGTAAAGAAAGTACAGCAGTAAGTATAAACAGTCCTTCTGAGATGTCTGGTGTCTGGAGCAACAGAGAAGAACAGTTCAGACAAGGTCTCTCAAAGAAGGGTAAGGGTTTGGTGTGCAGGCAGAGGTCAATAGGTCAAGAGGTCAATAGGTTTTAAGGGAGAGGCAAGGAGGAGAAAGAAGATGAGGAAACAACCAGTCCTCAAGAACATAAGGGGAGGGGACTGGGACCTGAGCTAGGAGAAGAATGCTTCCTTCATACTTCCTGACAGAAGCAAGGTAGGCAGGTGGCCTGGTCTGGGGAAGATCAAGTATTTCTTGTTTTCTGAACAGTGATTTTGGTGGAAATCTGAGGCAATGGTCTGGGGGAGTTCTCTCAAAGTAGAGACCAGAATTTAGTGGAGAGTGCTAGTAAGGGACTAAGGGGTGAAAGAACAGCCCGTGCTCCACTCAAACCATCAGGGACTTCTTACTGCTGGTCTGCTAAAGCACAGACAATCTACAAGGCAGGCCCTGTGGGCTGCCCAACTGCCACTGATGTAGCTGGAACCGGGTTTACCTCCCCTTCACTCCCTGCTCACCCACTAGACCATCTCTCAGTCCTTTTACTAGATCTGTCCTCCCCACAGTACATGGACAGCTGTCCCTTGGTGTCCTTGGGAGATGGTTCTAGGACGCCCCGAAGACACCACAATCATTGAGCACTCAGGTCCTTGATATAAAATGTCACGGTGTTTGCAAATAAGTCTGCGTATTCTGCTATGTGCCCACATCATCTCTAGTTACTTAGAATACACAACGTAGTGGATGTACTGTGTAAGTTGTTACCTTAGCTGGTTCAGGGAATGATAAACATCTGCATATGTTCAGTACAGACACAGCTGTATGTTCAAGAGGGTGATTCTGAGAATTAAACCCAGATGCACTTAAAAGGAAATTCAGTCTCCACTTCGTTAAGTCAAAAGATGCAGTTTCAATGGCCACAGGCTGCCTGTCTTGTCCTACACCCTGTGTTTTCTCTCAGCCATCTTAAAATGATTTTCAGCATCACTTCCTGGGAGAAGCCCTCCCCTGACGGAGTCAAGCTGGGCCACAACAGAACCTTACTCGGGGCAGTCCAGCCCTTTCACAAGACTTAGCAAATGTAATCTCACACTTCCTTAGTGACTGCAGGCTACACTGATAAAAGGGGATCCACACACAAGTGTTAAGTGCTGTTGAATACCTTTTTGTGAATTAATAATTCAGTTTTCCTCTATGAACATATACATGCCATACTTTGTCTGCTTATTGCTTATTTTATGAAAGAGTTCTTCAGAACCTGTATAGTTAAATAATTTAGGCCTGAGGTTATTGTGTATTTTCCCTTAGGTAGTCCTTTTACTCTGGATCAATATTTCCGGACTTTTCCTTTATTACATTGTTTTGTAGAAGATCTTAGAACATCCCTGCCTTCTCTAGTGACTACTGTGATTTCACTTATTGTCCATCTAAATCCTGGATTGTTTGGGATTGAGGTGCAGGAAAGGGGGTAGGCAGAAGCCACCCCAGACCTGTCTCTTCCAGGCATTCCCCACTGCTCCTCTGCTGTGCCTGTCTATTCACCTACAGTTTGCACTGGTTCAGTGCCTGCCGGGGTCACTACACTCACTGCTTCTCTTTTCCTGAGTTTGCCTAGCTGTTAGTTTTAATTATTGAGACAGAATCTCTCTATTAGCTTTGGCTGTCCTAGAACTCCCTACACAGGTGAGGAACTCAAGAGTTCTGCCTGCCTCTGCCTTCTGAGGGCTGGGTTTAAATTAAAGGCATGCTCCATCACACCTGGTCCTTCTGAGATACCCTTAAAGAGTTAGTGATTTCTTACTAACGTTATTTGAAGCATGAAGCTTAATTTGGGGAGCTATTTTAATAAGACTTTCATGAGATGGGGTGCAGCATAATTGGTACAAGCCCGGGGCTTGGCTATACCCGAAAACATACATATGTGGTCTCCCACCAAACAGTACACCTGCTTTCTCCATTACTGGTATTAACTGACTGTATTAACTATTTTCTCCACTGGTATTAACTGACTTTATACTCACATTCCTTTCTATGTTTCCTTATTAGTCTGGCTGTACTGTAGGAGGGTGATTTCTTCCACTGCACTTCCCGTGACTTACTGTTGAATGTGGAAAACTGATTGAACGGGTGTGATGGCGCTGTTGTATAATCCCAGCACTTGGGAGGCTGAGGTAGGAGGCAGAGAGTTCAAGGCTAGCCTACTGCAGTGAGACTAAGGCTAAGAAAAATAAAAATACAACAGAATACAGAGTGATCTAGAAAGCTCTCTAAAGGGAGCAGGAGAGATAGCTCTAAGAGCACTGCCCAATCTTCTAAAAGACCTGGGTTCAATTCCCATTATCCACATGGTGGCTCACAACTGGTCTGTTGCTCACAACTGGTCTATAATTTCAGTTCTAAGGCTTTCAACGCTCTTTTCTGGCCTCCTCAGGGATTGCACACACATGGTGACATTCATGCAAACACACATAAAACGAACACTAACTAACTAACTAACTAGTAAGCAAGCAAGCAAGCAAGCAAGCTGGCTCTCCCAGACAGTACTTCTGGGTGAATACCGGGCTGCAGGTCAATGCATGATTTACTTCCATGATGAATGAAGCAGATCACCCAGTCCAGGGCCCAGGAGGGTACTGAAGGGATAGAAATTAAACTTTCCATTGCATACTTTTTCAATTATCTGAATGATTTTTGTACAAAATTAAAATTAGCTCATAAAACTAAAAGGCTCACACTCAGTGGAATAGTGACTGGATTCTTAAGATGGCTTACTTAATGTCTTCCTTAGGCTGTGCAGACAATTTGCCCTCTTGTTATTCAGAGTTAATGTGCATCAAATCTTTCCCTAAGGCTATAAGCCACTCTCAGCCGGTGACACATGGTTGTAGCCAGGACTGAGATACTCACTTGGGTTCGTGAGGAGGACCAGACTGGTCAATGAGCTTGAACTCAGCGGCAAAGCCATGAGAGCGGGCATACTCCAGCAAGCCGCCCACGGGGTTGGTATTCAGATACCTGACGAGCTCACCAATCCTCCTGATCTTGTTGGGAGCCATAGATTCATCAAGTGAGTCTGTGTTCGCACCTCCAGACTAAGGAGAAATTAGTCAAAGAGGAACCGGTAATCTGTCAGAAAACTCAGAGGGACTCAACGACAATCCCATTCACCCACCTTGTAAAAAATAACCTATAACTTGAGCAGGACAATGCCCCACCTGGTCATCAGCTGAGGCCGCCTCCTCTTGCAGAGCTTTCATGGCTTCCTCTGCAGCCATCTGCTTTGCTACTTTCTTGCTGGGGGCACTCACAGTGGGGAAAGTCTGGGCTCCTACTGCTACACAGTACTGGAACCTTAGAGGAAACGATGGGCAAAGATCTCAGTGGCCTTGGTCAGGCTGCCACCTTCCACCTCCTGCGGCTCTTATTCACATCACCTCTGCAGTTATTCTGGCCCAGGATAGCTAGTGCTCCACCCATCTCCTGCCGCCAAGTGTCTCAAGACCAGCTAAACACTCAACATGCAAGGGTCAATCAAGTTTCACCCTCTCTAGGAAGCCTGCTTTTGAATAATTATGTGCACAGAACCCTCAAGTAGGGAGCTGCTAAGGCAAGCCCAGGTCCTAAACCTTTCTGTCCCACCACATTGTCCACACTGTGACCCCACCTAGCCCTCCATCCTTTCGGACTCCTAATCCCAGATTCTCTGCCTCTGCAGCATCCAGGCCCTGAAGGCCCCTTTCTAGACGGCAGCAGGAGAGACCATACAGGGAAAAGACTTCTCAGCTCTGATGCTGCAGTGGGAAATGTCTTTCCTACTTTGGGGAAGACCTCCATAGGAGATACCACACATAAGACATACTTGGGATCATGAGCAGGGCCTTCTTTGGACAGGAGACGAAATTCACAGGAGTTCCCTAGTTTGTGCATACACTCAAGCAGTGTAGTAACTGGGCTCTTCCCAGAGAATAAGGACGTTGCTGAGGAGCTGGGGGGCTGGGACTCTGCTGGCTGGAGAAAAGAGAAGGAGAAAGCATAAGAGAAAACAGACACAAAGAACACTCGTCAGTTCATCAGAAGGCGGTGAGGAAGCTGAGACTTTATCTCCCCTTCCTGGTTTGTGGAAACAATGTCTTCTCCTAGAGCTCAGGCTGGCCTTGACCCCAAGGCGATCCTCCCACCTCAGTCTGCCAAGTGTTGCAATTACAGATAGGGTCACCTTGCCCAGCTAAGAATTCCTTTCAGACAAGTGAATGTGAGGAGAGCCTTCCAAAGGAGATGCTGTGGGGACAGGAAGGGATGAGTTTGGCTAAGAGAGGAGTGGATTCAAGGTTTGTGATGGCTAGTTTTAACTGCCAATCTGACACAGCTCAGAACCATAGGGAAGAAGCTCCAGTGAGATGCTGTCTGTATCAGATTGGCTTGTGGGCATGTCTGAGGAATTGTCCTGATTGTTTCGCTGCTCTGAGGAGACCTACCTTAAATCTTGGCAGCCCAGATCAAAGGTCATGGGCAACGAAAGCTCAGCTACGCGCTGCGTGCCTCACTGAGGAGCACCTCTGTGGCTACTGCTGACTCCTCCCTGATATTAGCATCTCCAAGGACAGAGCAGGCTTTCAGCACCAGGCTGGGTCAGCCGAGGAGGCACTCAGTTTCATGAACCCAGCAACTCCCAGTGTTGCCTCTTAGCTCCTTAGATGACTCTGGCCATAATATGTACCAATCTAAGAAATCCTCTTAATGATATGTTCTATAAGTTCTGTTCCTCCAGAGAACCCTGACTAATATACGGTCCTTTCAACTCTGACATTCTGCAAATATAATCAGACCAGTACAGGTAGAAGAGGGGCAGGTATGAGGGGAGGGGAGGGAAGGGCGTAGAGAAAGGCAGGGGTGTTACCTCAGGAGAGTGTGGACTATTTGAGCCAGGACAGCTTCCAGAGTCTTTCCTGACACACAAATGCCAAGGGTTACCTTCCCCAGGGAAGATTACCCACCTTCTCTGAGTCTTCCTCCATGGGACAGTGGGACAAGTCTTCTGGTTGTCCACTGTCTTTGGCTTTGGCTTCCCGAAGGAGAATCGCCATGGCTTTCACTGCTGCATCCTGTTTGGCCACTTTCTTGCTGCCAGCCTCAGCTGGGGGAAACTCCCGACCATTGATGACAACCTGGAATTTAAATCTTGGTGGAAAGGGATTAGATGTGTGACTACCAGGTTGAGTCACCCCTCTGCTCATTCTAAAGGGACAGCTACCCCAGAATGTTCTGCTATACACTGAAGCTCAATATGAAGACCAGGCTAGCCTCAGACTCAAGAGGTCCTCCTGCCTCTGGCTCCTGTGTATTGGGATTAAAGTGTGTGCCACCACACCCAGTGGTATCTTTTTAAAAATGTATTATGCATGTGCAAATGTGTGGAGATCAGAGACAGCTTGTGGGAACCAATTCTCTCCTCCCACTACATGGGTTCAGAGGACCGAGCTGTCCTCGGTCAAGCTTGTCAAGTTGTCAAGCTTGGTGGCATGTGTTTGTACTTCTTGAGCCTCCTTCCTGGCCCATCTGTTTTTGAGACAGGGTTTTGCTCTGCAGCCCAGGCTGGCCTTGAACTAGACATCCTCCTGACTCTGCCTCCCACGTACGCCTGGGATTACAGGCCTATGGGTTCCCTGTCATTTTTTAAATATGAAAATAATAAAGGCACAAGAGATGGGTGGACAGACCCTTACCCTACTGCAACGGTGAGGACTGGCCTCCGCCACAGAGGTCCTAAAAGACACCAAAGGTATTATAATACTCCTTGTCACATTCTCCAGACACCTACAGCAGATGCCTGCCTGGTGGCAGAGGCCTGCTAGGTGCTAAGAGGGGAGGAAGGAGTGGTTAAAGAGCTACCTCTGAAGTCCTGCTGTTTAGGTGGGTAGTGTGTCCCAGCTCACTGTAGTAATCTGTCTTTAGACTGCTTGTGCGGTGCTGCAGCTCTGTCTGTCCCAGGTCTGGGATGAAAACCGTACCACCTGTCCTAGACCTCTGGCCTTAGCCTCAGTCTCCTTTGCTCAAGAGTTTAAATGCCTAAGCTCTTTACTCAAGCTGGATTCTTATTTCATTCAGAGAAAGAAGTCAAATCTCTTACTTGACTATGCCATCAATGTTTTGTTTTTCATTTTTCCTTCTTTTGAGGCATAGTCTTACTATTTAATAGTGCAGGCTAAAGCCGGTACTCTCAACACTGCCTCAGTTCCCTGAAAACTATGGGCATGTGCCACCACACCAGGCAGCATCTGTGTTCTTTCTAGCTGAAACCCAAAGAATGGTTAACAGCAAAACCCATAGCTTTCCCTCAACTTTCTGGAGGGGTGGCAGTAAGAGAACAAAGAATGCTAGCCCCTGGCACAAACAGGTCCTGGCTCTGCCAGTTTGGGGATAAAGATACCCCCTTTGTTTAGCAGTAACTTGGTATCATGAAGGAAGGTACAAAGAAACAAGTTACTGCTGGGAACCCTTACCCCTGGAAACCACCTTGACTAATACAGTTCTGTGTCACTCACCTATACTGTGGTCAGTGACATCTGAGACAACCATGAGCTATACAGATAACAGCTGACACGTAAGATTATACTGCCTTGGGCTTTTGACGTGGCTCAATGGATAAAAGCACCTTGTTGCTCAGGCTTGACAACCAGAGTTCAAGCTCAGGAACCCATGGCAGAAGAACAACAGACTCAGGAAAACTGTTCTCTGACCACTACACGAGCAATATAGCACATGCACACCTATGCATGTTTTTTTTTTTTTTTTTTTTTTTTTTTTGCTTGTGCTTGCTCTCTCTCTCTCTTTCAAAAAAAGATTTTATTGCCTACTTGATGAGGCCTTGTTTTAGCTACTAAGTATACTCAATGTTTACACAGTGCCAAAATCATTCAACAGTGCCATTATCCAGTGATCCAGTGTTCCTGTCAGTAAGGAATGTAGGCTATATACAAGTTGGAGGTGTTTATTCTCTGTCTCTCTAGCTACAGCTTGCAGCCACTCAGCCCTAGTAGCTTCAGTTATCTGACAGGCCCTTCAGTAGCCCCTTCCTGGATCCACCTATCTTTCTCAGTCTGTCTCCTGGTGTATGTAATCCCTTAGTGCAGTGGTTCTCAACTCCTTTGGGGGTCAAACAACCTTTTCACAGGGGTCATATATCAGATATCCTGCATATCAGATATTTACATTACAACTCACAACAGTAGCAAAATTACAGTTATAAAGTAGCTCCAAAAATAATTTTATGCTGGGGGGGGGGGGGGGGGGAAGATCAGCACGTGAAGAACTGTGTTAAAGGGTCACAGCATTAGGAAGGTTGAGAACCAGCAACAAAGTCTGGCCAGCTGCCTAGGCAAGGGAACCTCTAACTTCTTGGCTCAGCAGTAGCAGCAGCAGCAAATGCAGCCCACCTACCTGTGCAGAGGAGGTACAAAGCTCGCAGTACCACCTTGGTGAGACAGGCAGGCAGCTGCCTATGCTCTACTTCCCCCTTCTTCCCCTCCCAGCCGAGGCTGGGGTGGGAGTGCTTGTGCTGCTGTCTAGCAAGTGGCTGTAATTCTGCCTGCCAGCCCACCCAGCCCACCTGTCCCTACACTCCTCTCGGGAGCTTCAGTTTGGCTGTGATTGGCACAGAAGTCAAATCTGTTACCTCTCGCCTTAGAAGGCAGACGTGGGGGCACAAGTGTTAGCCATCTCTACAGAGGTTCATTTCAAGCCTCTCTCATCCCTGATTAGCATTTAGAGAAAGGAACAATCGAGGATAATTAGGTGGAAAGGAAAGAAGGCAAAGATAGAAGCCACCAAGGACACCACTCACAAGTAAACCAAGACAGGGTAAGAGCCAGAATGTCTGACTCACACTAGGCCTGATTCCTGGGTAGTCTCTTACCGAGGTTCATGGGACGGTCCACTCTGCTCTATCAGGTTGAAATCACAGGTCTGACTAGTGAACTGAGCATACTCTAACAACCCGCTGACAGGGTTCTTCAGCTGGCACTCAGTTAGCTTCTTGTAGGGTGAACACCGTGGCAAGGTAGGGCTGTAGAAGGAGGGCATCTCCATGATGGCTCGAAACTCACCTGGTGCTGTGTGGATACTATTCAAGTTATCTGGGATGTCATCTGTGGCCCACTGGCCATTTTCAGAGGCAATATACCCTGCTCTAGAGGGGCCATTGTGATAAGCGTGAGGCCTCAGTCTCATTGGTCCTGGTCTGGTCTCATGCCTACTTTCATACTTTACCACAGGTTCCTGCCCATTTTCCACTCTCTTGGAGGCTGCCATGCTGCTTGGGGCACCCGATGGGGGTGGGTGGTAGGTAGGGAATGAGGGGCTTCTAGTGGCCTCTGGAACAGCTGCTGGGGTAGCTGCAGGAGCACTGTTCGTACTTCTCCTCATCTGCAGCCTCTCACGCTTCTTGTCTGTCAAGTACCAGATGGGAGGGGTGGCCCCTTGCCTGTAGACATCGCCTTGCCTTTCCAAGTCAATCAGCACTGCATTCACATCTCGGGCCTTAGTGAGGCCAATGTTTTTAGCCAAGTTCAGGGCAGAGGAGTTTGACACATTGAACAGATAGTCACAGATTTTCTCCTTGATTTCAGCCATGTCAAGAGGCTCTTCTAAGTCAGAGGCAGAGTCTCTGTCCTCACTGCCCAAACCAGACTCTCCTGGAGAGACTTCCTCTATACCACTGTCCGGATTCACAGTTCTAGGGGGATGGGTCCAAGCCTGATTCAAGGGCACAAGACTCCACAAAGGAGGTTTCCCCACTCCTCTATGCAGCTTTCCTTTCCTTTCCAGGGAGTACAATATACGATTGATGTCCTTTTTGGGGAACCTGAGCTCTCTGGCTAACGCGTGGGCAGTGGTGGCCTTCCCCTCACCAAGCTCTTCTAGGCGGTTTAGGACCTTCTGCTCTGGATTTTGACTGATGTTCAGCTCCCGGAAGTGTGAGCAAAGCCCGTCAGCACCTCTCCATGGTGGACCCCTGCTGTGAGGGGGAGGAAGTGGGGATCCTATGTGGAACCCCTGACTTCTGAGAGTTAAATTCCTGGGGAACTCCCAGATTTCCAGTTGCTTGCCTTGGGGAGGTGGCCCTGGGAATCTTGGCCAGTGTCCTGGGAGGAATGGCGGCAGTGACTGGGTCTGCGTTCCAATCAAGGGTGCTTCTGGGAGCCGCCCTTTGAGAAACTCTATCTGCTGAAGCTGGAAACTCCTAGGGTCAGACTTCGGTCCATGTGGCTGTGGGTATCTCCACCTGCTATGCTCATAACTAGGGTCCAAGTAGGACCATGTCTGGTGAGGGAACGCCCCTGCAGAAGACAACACGGAAGACAGAACTTGAGTTAGAGCTACCTATGAGCCTATGATCCCTATAGTCTGTGCCTAGGGAAGCTGTTTCTGCTTCCTAACAGGTGGGGTAGTGGAGCTGTGGCCTATTATCTCACTAGGGTGACTTTAGTTAGCTCATCAGGGGACACAGAGAAGGAGCAGCAGGTTGCAAGACACAATTTCAGATGCCTCAGTGAGACCTCCAGCAACCTAACTCTTTCCCTTGAAACAGGATATTAGGGGGTGGAGGGGAAGAACACTTTTCTACTCACCCCATATTTGCCCTCCTAAAACTAGAAAACACAGCTAAAATGTGGCTCAATGGGCAAGGGCACTTGCCACAGACCTGGAGCCTTGGAGATCCAAGTGATGGAAGAGAAGTAACCTTCCTCTGATCACAGCATGTGCAGGGTGGCATATACACCATTACCACCCATAAACAAATAAACAAAGTATAAAACTAGAAAACTAACCAAATGGTATTTTAGAAACAAACACAACCCTGAAAGTGGGGAGAAAAAGAGGACTTGGGGTGCATGAGATCAGCCACCTGAGTCAGGCTCTCCACCACACAATGCAGCCCCTTTAGTGGAAAACCTAGATGATCTTGACAAGCAGAACTTAGGACTGGATGAAACAGAAGTGCCCCTCCTCCCAGCTGAGGGAGGAGTGTAATAGCAGGAGCCTTCCCCATGTGGTAAGAGGGCCTTGGTGACTTACCTGTCAGCCACAACCCTGGAGGACCAAAATGTGGTTATAGGAAAGCCAGAGAGTTGCCATCTAAAAACGGCATGTGGTCCTCCCTCTTCAGTTGGCTCCCAGGCTCACCTGGACATGGAGACAGGCAGGGTCTAATCACCACTGCCAGTGCTCCTCTTACCTTCCCCAGGGACCACCAGAGGCAGCATCCAGGGACTCCTTGTCATGAACACCCTGCTGGGGAGCAGTGGTGACAGAGGTCACAGGATGGGGGCAGAGGTGACAGAGATCATGGGATGGGGGAAGTACATGAGGTGATGTCTCTGACATGCTCATAGCCTTCCTGACTCTCCTGAAGGGTACAGGAGCTGGGCCACAGCCTTCTGTTCCCCACAGTCATAACTGGGGATCTTACCGTCCTACTCACTATTGTGGTCCTGACCATGGGGTTCCTCAATTCCTATGTGACCACCATCTTCACCTTTCAGCTACATGATGTCTTTGTCTAGTGACCTTACCAATGTCACTATTATATAACATGTTTTTAGCCATCAAACCCTGAAACTCTTTTCTAGAAGGCTAGATAAGGCTGAGCACCATTTATGGAACCAAAGTCTGTATAAAGTCTGTATAAACGAGGTCACCCCTGGTCTTCTTTATGCATCGCCAGCCCACAGGGCTTGGAACAAAGGTGCCATGGTGCAGAATGAGTGGCCCAAATCACACAGCTCAATAATGGGAACTGTAGGAGAGCTGATTTGCTCTTTGAGTGAATTTAGAATTAGAAAGAAGACATTTTCATTTCAAAGAGATTAAAGTTAGTTTCTAGAGAGATTCCTTTTCTTACACTTATTTTTTTTGTGTGTATAGGTGCGTTGCCTGCATTTATGTCTGTACACCACATGTGTGCCTGGTGTCCACAGAGGACAGAGACCCTACCTCCACCCAGAACTGGACAATGTGACCCAACAGTAGCCACTGTTCTTAACTGCTGAGCCATCTCTCCAGCCCTAACTACATTCTTGACTTACATGGCTATTTTCAGACAAAATCTGGCAAATATGTGTGCGTAGCTACAAAGTAGTTGAATAAATTGCAACAGCCTCACACTATGGAACATTAGGCACAAGTTCTGAACATGCGTGTTGGGTACATTTTCACTTTTACTACAAAAAAATTGGTATATGTTAAGAGTGTAAATGGTAGAATACATGTAAGTTAAGCTTTCTTCTGTTAAGAAAATGAAAAAAAAACCCATGAGAGAGAGAGGGTGAGCAAGAGAGAGAGAGGGAGCATGCATGTACGCACACTAGAATGAGCAGAGAAGAAATGAAACTAAGGAATTTACTGAGTTATTTTGGGGAGGTAAGACCAGAGAAGGGAATAGAACATGTAGTGATGTTTCTGATGTGCTCACAGCCTTTCTTTGACTCTCCTGAAGGTTACAGGAGCTGGGCCACAGCTTTGTGTTCCCCACTGTCGTGACTGGGGATCTTACTGTCCTAGTCACTACTGTGCTACGTGTCTTATTACCCTAAAAGCCTCTAAAAACCAATCCCCAACTGAGGACGCTGCAGACAGTCACTACTGGGACTGAGTATTCGTAAATCCCCAAGTCACCGCTCTCCCTTCAGGCCTATTTACCATGCAAACCATAAAACACGTCATCTAACATCAAACATGGCCCTCCAAACACCATTCTGATCCTGGCCCTCATCTCTAGGACCAACAGATAAGTCCTTTGTCTTTACCACAGACGAGCCACAGGTGAATGCTGTAGTACATGTAAAAAACCTTTCCTTCAAGTCAGATGCCCTCAAATGTTTTGAGGGAAGATGTGTACACACACACACACACACACACACACACACACACCATTAAGGGCTGGGGAGATGACTCAGTGGGTAAAGTGCTTGCCACACAATCTTAAGGACCTGGGCTTGAATCTCCAGAACCCAAGAAACATCCTGATGTGTGGTATAAGAATCAGTAATTGTGGGACTCTGGAGGGTACAGGGGGTCAAGAAGAAAAATTATTGGAAGCCTGAAGGCCCAGCTCCGAGGTTGTCTTCTGACGTAGAAAGGAGTACACATGTGCATGCACATCTGCACAATTAAAAGTTGGTTGTTGGAGTAGGGTTTTTTGTTTGTGTTTTTGAGCCAAGGTCCCACTACATAGCTTTGGCTGGCCTGGAATTCAGAGATATCCCTGCCTCTGCCTCATGAATACTGGGATCAAAAGGCATGTGCCACCATATCCCCAAAATCAAAACTTTTAAAACACACACACACACAGTAGTAGAGCATTTGCTTATCAAGTGTGAGGCTATGGGTATATCCCAAATAGCTTTTTAAATTTTGAGGGACAAACCTGGGTGGGGCATGCCTGCAATTCCAGCTCTAGGGAGGAAAGACTGGTAGCTTGCTCAAGGGCAATCAAGGCAACACGGAGAAACTGTCTCAAAACAAACAAACCAGCATGGTCAAATCGAGATAAAGAACAGTCCTAATCCCACCAAAGTTTTCTCCTTCCCCTCAAGGATCAGTTTCCATCCCCACTGCTTTACACTATGTCATATTCAGTGCTGAACACAGCACCAATCCTCTGAATCTGGATTCTTCTGTTCAGAACACTGCAGTTGGGGCTCATGTACGCCAGCACAAGTCTCATTTTAGTGCTAAGCAGAATTCCAGTAAGCTGTGGAAAGACACCGTTCTTGGCCATAGTTCCCCCTGCTGGTTAGTTGAGATAATTTAAATTTCTCAGGAAGTTGAAAAAGAGCAAAGAGGAACGTCAGGAAAGTTGCTCATGGTGGGCTATAGCGGCTCAGAGAGGCGTCAGAGGTCTTAGCAGAAAGGGAAGGGGTGTCTGCCTCAGCCTGGGTCCTCGGCAGGCTTAGACGCAGGTCTATCTTCTCACCCGCCTCCTTCCTGAGAACGCTCAAAGCTACAAGAACTAACTGAATAGAAATCCCCAGAAGGGCTGGCAGTTCGTCTTGAGAAGGAGCACATGACCCACGTAACTCACACTACTCGAGCCGGATCCGAGAGTGCAGACCCCGCGGGCTTACCTGTGGGTCCCCTGAACCCTTGAGACATAGCGCTGGCAAGGCCCGCACCTGGAGCGTAAGATGGCTGGCTCCCCAGAGTTCACTTTCGTTTCCTTGAAAGGCTTCCCCGCCCAACAGTTGGGCCAGGAGGAGGGGTTTGCTCCCGGTAGCCAGCAGCATCCCGCCTACCACAAGGCCTGGGAAGCCGTAGTCCACACCCACGGCCTTCCTCACCACTCCTCCTTCGTTAGCAGGGCACACTACACAAGTTATCGGAGAGCTTGGGTGCAGTTTATTTCACCGACGAGCTTATGTTTTTGTTCGAGCTCATTTCTGTTCACGGTATTTTGGAAAGCTTCCCTCGGCAGGCAACAGCACCCTCTCTGCCCTGTGAGGAAGTTCCTTTTCCGTGTTTAATCCCTACTGCTTACGAGATTTACAAGTCAGTCTCTTCCTACAGTGACCACTGGCCAATGCCCTGTCCCCACTAGCCTGTCCTTCATCCTCACTGTTGGCTGCCCCAAACTTCATACCTTTCTGTAGATAAAACTCCTTACCTCCCGACCTTCATGAATTCTGCTCTTTGACCTAGAATGTTCCTCTCCCTTTCCCTTTTTTTTTTTTTTTTAGACTTCAGAGGAATCCCACTTCCACATGCCCGGGTCCCTGGTGTGTTCGTACCACAGTGTCACCACCCAGCACATGGTGCAAGTAGGAGCCCCAACATGGAGCAGTCTGGGCAAGATGGATGGCTCAAAAGTCACTCCCAATCACATCCCTCTGGTGGGTAGTGCTCCCTGGGGCTCTCCAGTGGGCAGGGCTGTTCTAGCCTATACCCCCTGCACAGAGAGTCCCAGACAGTGGTGGGTAAATGGATAACAGTGCACACAGAGTAAAACAACTTGCAGAACAGAAACTTCACAGGAGGAAATAAAAAAATAGCAATCAACACAGGAAAAGAGCTCAATCTGGTGTCATCAGGGAAGCTCAGTAAAGGTCACAGTGAGTAGTACTGTGTTCTTGTCTACTCACCAGTGAGGCACCATTAACTAGCATATAGGAGGACCAAGAAGGAGCAACCCCCAGTCACTGCAGAAAGTCATTACATAGAAAAACACACCCTCAAGGCTTAACCATTATATGCATATAGCAGGAGAAGCTACAAAACACTGGAAACAAGCAAACCAAAATAAGCAGATGTACCCACTTTAGGATATTACACAGCAATTGAAATAAAAACTACAGTCACCTGCAGCAGACGGGAAACAATGTAATGATACTGAAAGATGTCCTGTCCCAAAGCACACAAAACCAAGCTGAATCATGTACTGCACAAGACAGGTTCACCTCCAAGGTGAAGATGCTCTAAACGGGAGGAATGTTCGGGGACTAATGATAGTTCATAATGGCTACATATGTTTGCTTAACTGTAATGCACTGGTGATTTATTCATGTTTACATATGTATATATACACATATATATGTATGTATGCATGCTATATTCCACAGATTTAAAAGGTAACAAACAACCGACTCTCCCTGTAGTGTTCTAGCCTCCCTACCCCACATTCTCTGCTCCGTTCCCATCATGTGCGTGCCTTACCTCTGCTTTCTTGCTTTCCTGCTAAATAATCAGGAGGAATCCTGAGGCACTTTCATGGTGATTCTTTTGCAGGCAACTGTCCTCCCAGTCCCCAGTCCTCTGTGAACCAAACACAGGAAGGGCTCTCAGTAGAGAGAACTTTCTTTCCGACTAGATCAGTTTATGCCTTGGAAGAACCACGGCTGTTGTCAGATCTCAGCAACTGAGGCCCTGCAGACAGTCTCATTCAAAAACTTGTCTCACTCCCTTGATAACTGTCTTCACTCTCCCAGGCTCACTAGGTGGTACCGATATCTGCACTGTTCTGCTTATTATTGTTTATTATGGAAGTGTTCAGAAGTACACATAACGAAAGCCAGCTTTCTGCTTCCACTGCAATCTGTGGCTGTTTACCCTTTCCAGGTTTTCCCCTCAGCTGGAGGGCCTTGGGAAAAAACAGGTGGCACTCCTGTCACAAGCAGCTTACTTTCCTAGGAGCTTGGAAGCCTCCTGCCAGGTTCCAAGATAACCTCAATTCATCCTGCAAGGTACTTACCTCTGAAGGCTACTCATTAGTCACCACCCAAACAGCTCAGTTATGTCTAAAATAAGGTATCACAACCTCCCCCTTCAGCGCTCACAGAAGCCTGGCTTCACTGTGGCCAGGCTCCAGTTCCACATGTGTGTGTCTTCAGGAGCTGACTGGGTTTAGCTTCCAGACTCCCCACCCCCCAATCTTGCTTTTACCTATCTGAGTTTATGACTACTGACTGGCTTGTATAGATAGATTTTGTTTAACCTCCCTTTATGGAAAGATAACAGTTTTTGACTCTGTAACTTCCAATAGTGAGATGTCAGAACACAGATTGTCTACCCACAACTGGATCATTTGCCTCTACAGTACAGTAGCGTCTGCTCATCACCGTCAGTGCCAGCTCCCACAGGGGCACTGAGGAAGAAATGGGCTGTCTGGGACCGCATGCTATGTTGACAACTAGTGATGTATTGGCAGAGAAAGTAGTGAATCACTGAGCTACTCAGTACTAGGTGAGTAATGTTTTAATGGTTGTAAACCAGGTGTATCTGTGAGGGGGGGAGGGAAGGAAGTGTACAGAGTGCAGGTGCCTTTGGAAGTCAGAGGCCTCCTGAAGCTGGAGTCACAGGCAGTTGTGAACCACCTGATGTGGGTGCTTGGGAACTGAATCTAGGTCCTCTGTCAGAGCAGCATGTACAATTAACAGTTGGGCATCTCTTCAGCCCCAAGGGCATTATTTTTTAAGAGGATACGTACATCCCCACCCTATAACCTAGCTCTTAAGAAACAAGATCTATGGTATCGCTAGGCACAAATTTATTAGCCTCTGTTCTTTTTCTCCCATTCTCCCCTCTGTCCCAAGGTCTTACTGTATATATTCTTGGCTGTCTAGGAACTTGCATGTAGCCCAGGCTAGCCCTGAACTCCTGCCTCAGCCTTCTGAATGTTGGGATATAGGTGAGTAGTACCGTGCCCAGTCTCTTCATTGGGTTTTTCTTTCTACCAAAACAGCTACTATCCTGAAACATTCATTTTAAAAAACTATTCATTTTATGAATATGAATATGAATATACTGTAGCTATCTCCAGACACACCAGAAGAGGGCACCAGATCCCATTACAGATGTTGTGAGCCACCATGTAGTTGGTGGGAATTGAACTCAGGACCTCTGGAAGAGCAGTCAGTGCTCTTAACCATTGAGCCATCTCTCCAGCCCCGAAATATTCATTTTCTAAACTCACAGGGCCTTCCCCAGCAGTCTAACTTGCTCAGATAATCTGGGAGGCTTTCAGGGGATAGAAGAATGAGGTATCAGATGGCTATATTGACCCTGAGAAATAGTCTATAACTGTCCGTAGCCAGAACCAGCTTTTGGTTTTGTTTGGTTTGGTTTTGAGACAGGGTCTCATACAGTCCAGGGTCACCTTGAACTCCTCCATATACAGCTGAGGTTGCCTCTGAGCCCTTCTCATCCCTATCTACCTTCCAAGGGCTTCTAATTTTGAAATTACTAGAAAGCAAGAACTGTTTTGGGTACCCCCCAAAAAACCAGAAGTCTCAGAAGAAGGGACATGCTTTTATTACTGAGTCAGAGTCCTCCAGTAAATGAAAGGAATAGATGTGTGTACCAGGTAAGATCAGTGGTTACACAATAGTTATAGCAGTAACGACAACGCCAAACAATGGCTAAGAGTCCTGTGCGGAACATTCTGCGCGCACACCAGTGCACTTTAACTTCATGAGCAGCCCACACAGTAACTGTAAACCCTATGGCTCCCTGTATTAAATCCTGTCTGGTGCTCAAGCTGCTTGTCCTAAGTAAGCTCAGTCCTGTGAGTCACGCTTGATCAGCTGCTGGGGTGGTTCTGGCCAGTAGAGAGACTCAGCTATTGGCCCACATCTGGGTTCCACTGAGTTAGGGCTCAAGGAGAGGGATTCTCATCCATTGGTTTTTCCTTCCTCTTCTCCCCCAGTCCCAGCCTGAGCTCTGCTCAGTCCTAGCTCCTGCAAGACAGTGGTCCCATCTTTAGTCTGTGGAGTAAGTGTTGTGTGTGGGCAGCGACAAACTGGGCCCTGAGTGCTGCAGTGTTTCTTGGGACAGCCAATTTGCCAGGTGGACAATTCATAAAATAGTCAATATACGAAACAACCAATATATGGAATTTACTTTTTTTCCTCCCTGTTTTGTTTTTTTGAGACAGGGTTTCTCTGTGTAGCACTGTCTGTCTTGGAACTCACTCTGTAGACCAGGCTGTTCTCAAGCTCAAGAGATCCGCCTGCCTCTGTCTCCTGCTTCCTTCTCCCTGTTCTTAATGGGGCAGTTTTTATTCCATCTTCCTAATAGAAATTAAAGGTAATGTGTGATGCTGTCTCTTACTGTCCTAGAGCAGAAACTGAGGAGGAAACTCTGGGGGTGGGGAGGGGACAGCTCTTCACTACTGTGGGCACTGCAGGCTGACTACAGTCTTGCACAGTCTTCCCTGCAGAGGGCTCTGCCATTTCTAAGCCCTCTTTTCTTTATTTTCTTAGACCCTCGGGTCTCAGCATCCTAAGTGCTGGGATTACAGGTGTGTGCCACCACACTTGCTTTAAAATGTCACTTTTTCACTATTGACAAATTCACAGAAATCTCCATCTACACGCAGAGACGGTTCTCTGAAGTCAGAGGACAGTGATGGAGATGCTGACATTAAAGACTACAGTGACACAGCCCTAAGCAGAGCAATGCCAGTGGCCACTATGAGTAAGCAAGGCCAGGCACTTCCCCTCCAGAGGCAGCTCAGCCCAGCCCACACTTTCACTTGGGTGCAGTGCCACCCAGCAGCCTCCAGAGTGCAGAGAGAAGCATCTGCAGTGCTGAGTCACCTATCTGCAGTATTTGTTATGGCAGTCTGGGAACATAGGCCTTGCTGGGAAAGCACACAGGCTCAGTTTTCCAATAAATACTCCAAGCAACTGCCATGCCCTGTGTAAAGTGTCATCAACACCTATAATGCCAGCACTCAAGAGGTAGAGACAGGAGGCTCTCTACACTGATAGAGTCAATTGTTTAAAGCCAGGCTAGGCTACATAGTAAGCGCTGTCAAAAATAAAATAAAACTGAGAATACTTAATACTGGTTTGGGGACTCCGTGGGGACTTTCACAATCTAATTTTGATTCTGGAGCCTACCCTGGCCTCCTCCAAAGTATCCTCAAATCTGATTGGGTTACTGCTGCCTTTTGAAAGTTACCCATTAATCTTAGGATAAAGGTTCAGGTCCAAAACAATGTCTGCCACATTATATACTGTTGGCATGGTCCACCTTCCATCTTGTTTGCCTAATAGTCAAATCACACTCTTTCAGGCTTGAAAAGTCCAGCCCCAGATTTCTAGAAGTTCCTTTCCAACATCAGGGGATAGAGGGCATACTAAGTTTATAGTGCCCATAATCCAGGGGCCTTCTTTTACACTTACTAGTGGCTGTATTTACACATTTACATGTCATTTCATTAAGCAAGTCTGCTTGCCTGTTCAGTGAGAGCTTTCACTCTCATGACACAGCACAGAGCCTTGCACAAAGAAAGTATTCAGCAAACACTCATCCAGTGAATAGTTACAGTGATCTAGTCAAGAGAAGCAGCAAGCACGGTGGCACACAACTCTAATCCCAGCAACTTGGAAGCTTTGGAAGGCTAACCTGGGTTAAATAGTGAGACCCTGTTACAAAAAAACAAAAACAAACAAACAAAAAACAAACAAACAAACAAAGCCTTGTCTGACAACTCCAGCCGTTAAACCTAGCACTCAGGAGGAGTTACAAGCACTTGTTGCCCTTGCAGAAGACCTGAGTTCAGATCCCAGCCCTCTTCTAGCCTCTATGGGTGCCAGGTAGATTGCGGTGGTTTGACTATGCTTGGCCCAGGGAGCTGAGCTATTAGGAGGTGTGGTCTTGTTGGAGGAAGTTTGTCAGTGTGGGTGTGAGTTTTAAGAACCTCATCCTAGATCTATCTGCCTGGAAGCCAGTCTTCTCCTGTTTGCCTTCAGAACAAGATGTAGAACTCTCAGCTGCTTCTGCACCATGCCTGCCTAGACACTACCATGCTCCTGCCTCGATGATAATGGACTGAACCTCTGAACCTGTAAGCCAGCCCCAACTAAACGTTGTCCTTATCAGAGTTGCCTTGGTCATGGTGTCTCTGCACAGCAATGGAAAACCTAAGACATAGATACGCATGTAGACAAAACACCCATATATATAGAATAAAACTTAGCAACAAAAAAGAACAACCGACGATCTATCTTCTAAAGTTAAACTGACAAACCTAACTGCTTTGCAAAGCAACTGAACATTGTACTAAAGGCCTTAAGGATGTCATTTCAGTTCATGATGATCATAAGGTGACGATATCACTGAATCATTGAACTAACTAAACGATGTAATCAATGATACAGCTGATAATCACCTGGAAAGCTGGCCACACAGGCCTATATACTCTTGAATTATGTCCTTAAAAATGTCTTAAGATGAAAATTTTTTTCACCACTTATGTGTGTGTGTTTACAACCTTTATTCTCTTTTTAATGTGCACATGTAAACGAACGTTCATGGTTGTGTAGGGGAGGGTGCTGATGTGTGTGTGAAGGCCAGAGAACAACCTTAGGAACACAGTCCATCTTCTTTAAAGGAGGGGCTCTCACTGGCCTGAAGCTTACTAATTAAGTGAGGCTGTCTGGCCATCATGCCACAGGGATCTCCTCGCTCCATCTCTCAACACTGGGATTACACGTGTACACTCCTATGCTGGCATGGGGATTTTGCTTACTTGTTCTGTTTTGTTCTGTTTTAAACTTGGGTTGTGAGGACCAAACTAAGGTCCTTTGCAAACATTTTACCTACTGAACACACACCCCAGTCCCTAAACTTTATTTTATTTTGAGACAGGAGCTCACTCTGTAGACCAGGCTGAACTCATAGAGATCCACCTGCATCTGCCTCCCAAGTGCTGGGGTTAAAGCACCACAATGCCCAGTCTTAGAACTTTTTCTTCATAGCCACCCAAATGCCCTTCCAGTGCTGAGCAGACACCTCAGGGCTATTCGAAGGAACACTGAAGACAGCTCAGTTGGTAATGTTTCTGTCACACAAGTGTAACGACCTCAGTTTGGATGCCCAGTACTCACATAAAAAGCTAGACACAGCAGTGTGCATCTGTAAGATGGGAGAGATGGGGATGCCTGGTGCTTACTGGCCAGCTGAATTGGTGAGCTCCAAGTGAGGAACCCTGTCTCAGAAAACAAGATGGAGAGAAATGGAGGTAGACACTCGGTGTCCAACAGCTCTGATTGCCACCATGCACTAAGGTCTTTGCAAGCATTTTACCTACTGACGGTTTAGAAACTGTCCCTCCAGTTTCTAAACTTTATTTTGAGACAGGATCTCACTATGTAGACCAGGCTGGCTTTGAACACATAGATATCCACCTGCCTCTGCTTTCTATGTGCTGGGATCAAAGCACCATGAAGCATACATGGATACATATATACCACATATATATCATACATATACCAAATAAATAATGTAAGCTGGGTGTGGTAGAAAAATTCCCATATAATCCCATCACAGGAGAGTCAGGTGTTCAAGGTCATTCTCAGCTATATAACAAATCCAAGGTCACCCTGGGCTGTGTCAGACTATCTCAAAAAACAAAACAAGAAACAAACAAAAACCGGAAACACACACACAAAATACATACTCCATAATCCCATTTCCATGGGATTTTAGGAGGACTCTGCTGAAGGACATGAGAACTGCAGTTACAGCGGGAGTAGTGACTAGAAATAGGCTTTGACGGTCTTCTAGTAGAAAAGTCGATGTTCTTGATCTGGCTATTAATTAAACACGTCTATTTTCTGTTAAAATACAGGATGAGTCACATAAAATCTGTACACAAGCACATACTTCATCTCAGAATAGAGTTTAGGAGCACGTGAGAAGGAATGGGCAGAGGCTGAACCCATCATTGTGCCGCTGTGCGCTAAACCAGTGCCCAGTTAAGCACATAAACAGAGCTTCCTGCAGCAATTTCTGAAATGCTAAGAATAATGGACTTATGAATATATGACCCTTGACTTTCAGTAGGGCTACATCCCTGTTTGTCCACCACCGACTAAAAAGGAGAGAGTGCATGTGTTAGGCTATGCGCTGACACCACAGCTTGGCAGCCAGCATAGCTGTGAAAAGCCCTTTGTGTCCCTTGGACCGTGTGGCTGGGTACTCCCAGAGTATGCAACTGCACATGGCTGGGGAAAGATCAAACTGTGAAATATGTTCCTTTGCATACATAACGAAGTTGAAAAGGCACACAAGCCAGACCAGCATAAGCCAGGAGCATCTGTGCTGAAGAGCAGTTTCATAATATAGCAATAACACCACAGTTGAAACAAAGCACAGACCTGCAGTTAACATTCTTAAAGAGTAATTGATTTCTAATTGTGCATGTGTATCACACACACACTCACACACACTCACACTCTCATACACACACACACACACACACACACACACAGAGGGGGGCACACTGCCAGTGCCTGCAGGGGTTAGAAAAGGAGATTGGGTTCTGAAGCTGGAGCGCTAGGTGGTCATGAGCTGCCCATCTTGTATGCTGCTGTCTTAGTTAGGGTTTTACTGCTGTGAACAGACACCATGACCAAGGCAACTCTTACAAGGACAACATTTAATTGGGACTGGCTTACAGGTTCAGAGATTCAGTCCATTATCATCAGGGCAGAAGCATGTCAGTGACAAGGCAGGCATGGTGCAGGAGGAACTGAGAGTTCAACATCATGTTCCAAAGGCAAACAGGAGAAGACTGACTTCCAGGAAACTAGGAGGAAGGGCTCAAAGCCCACCCCACTCCCCACAGTGACACACTTCCTCCAACAAGGCCATACCTCCTAACAGTGCCACTCTCTGGGCCAAGGGTATTCAAACCACCACAGCTACTGTCTGAACTCACATCTTCTGAAGAGCAGCGAGTGTTCTCAAGGGCTGAGCCTTCTCTCTAGGCCCGTGTGTAACATTTTTTAAAATGTAACTAGATAAGGGCTGAGAAATGGCTCAGTGACAGAGAGCACTGCCTGCTCTCCTTCCAGAGGACCCAGATTTCATTCCCAGCACCATATATAGTGGCTACAACCACTTGTAACTCTAGATCCAGGGAGATCCAACACCTTCTTCTGGTCTCCATGGGCACCAGGCATTCATCTGCTGTACAGATAAGTGCAGGCAAAATCATACGTACTTGGTTTGTTTTTTTTTTTTAAGTGCATCAAATTTCTTTTTAAAACCTGAAATAATAAAACTAAAACCTGCTTTTTAAAATTATGTAAAAACTAAAAATAAAACAAAGGTGGAGAGGGGACATGTTTAAGCTTATAGACAAAGAAAAAATCCAAAAGGATAAAATCTGTCTTCAGAAGAATGAAAAGTATTTAATCTCTGGTGCTGGGAAGGAAGCTATGCTGTGCACACATCAGGCAGTCACTCTACCGAGCTACACCCCAATCCCAAATAGAGTTTGTATGCTTAACATCAAAGCCCCGACCAGACAGATGATACTGTGGAACAAAGTCCACAGCAAGTCAGCTTATTTTCTCTTTTATAACAAATACACTTATATTTTACAGCAGTGGCTCTCAACCTTCCCAAGGCTGTGATTATTAATACAGTTCCTTGTGTTGTGGTGACCCCAACTATAAAATCATTTTCATTGCTACTTCAGAACTGTAATTTTGCTACTGCTGTGAATCATAGTGTAAATGTTTTTGGAGACAGAGGTTTGCTAAATGGGTCGCCGCTGTAGAGCATCTATGAATTTATGTTTTAAACTCACTTAAGCACAACACATAGACAAATACTAAGAATTTTGAATATAAAAAACATAGTTGACTGGATATGGAAAAACTTCACTTAATAATAATGAAGTATAAATTAAAACCAGGTATCTTAATAACTAATCTTAAGTTTTCCCATTTTTAGTATAAACATTTGATTCTGTAGGGCAGAGAGAAAGCCATGCAGGGCATGTTTCAACAACATGTGGAAGGCAGTGGGAGCAGGCATGAGCTGAGCATCCCAAACATCTGAGAGTCAAATGCTCTCGCTAGAAACCTTTTCAGCTCTGACATGGTCCACAGGCATAAAATTCTATACCGTGAAACTGCTTTATACACGAAACTAGAAAAACTGCTGTGTGACACTATATTCAGGCTGTATATGTGTAAGGCATGTGTGAAAAGATAAATGATATTATTCTGTGTTTACTCTCTGGCTCATTTTCTAAGACATCTCATGCATATGCAAATATCCCCTAAATCTATACACCCCCCCTCAAAAAAAAACCCACCCACTATCCTAAACACTTCTGATCCCAGGAATCCTGTGTAAGGGCCACTCCCCCCTCACTCCCTTTAAAGAAGCACATTGGGACCTGACACATCAGCAGAGAACTGCGTCAGCAGAGAACTGCGCCTGGAGCTTAGACATCTGAGGGTAGTGCACGGGAACGGTAATCCTCTTTCCTCTTATGAGAAGTACCCCCACCCTTCTGTTTCTTTTTCCCTGCTGAGAATGAACCTAAGGCCTCCTACATGCTAAGCTAGAGCCTGTGCCACTGAGCTATATCCCTAAGCCCACCTCACCCCCACTCTTCCTTTCTTTTCTTTGTTTTATTTAAAGATTAGGGTCTTGCTAGGTTGCCCAGGCAGGCAGTCTTAGTAGCTAGGGTTGCAGCCCTGCACCAGCAGCTCAGGATCAGACTTTCTCTTTCTACAATTAAAGGAAAAAGGCATTTTCCCCAGTTGTGCTGTTCTTGGTGGAGGTGGTTTGTGGTCAAGAGCACAAAACTAGGAAGACGGCTGTGATCTCCAGAGGCCTGAAGGTGTGGAAGTTAGATGTCTGAGCGGGCCCCAGGGAAGTTCAACTTACCTCATACAGGGCTCTGACACACAACCCTGGAGAGAGCAGGAGTGTAGCTATGACCCCTTGAGGGTAGCTGTAGAAAAGGTTAGATGCAATCTTTCTTTACAGCTTAGCTACAGTTAGGTGAAAAGCGAACACCTTCCTGATGGTATCTACTAGCTGAGTGTAAAAACCTAAGGAGTGTGGGAGAGACACAGCAGGCTGCTCCTGGAAGCCGATTCTGAAGGATGACATGAACTAGATGAAGTCTCCTTTATCATTTTTCTCTTATCTGAGCGCATACGCATGTATGTGCACCATGAGCATATGGTGCCCGCAAAGAGGCCAGAAGAGGGCATCAGATCCCCTGGAACTAGAATTACAGAGAATTGTGAGCTGCCCTGTGGGTGGTGGGAATTGAACCTGGGTCCTCAGGAAGATCAGTAGCACTCTGAACTGCTGAGCCACCCCTCTCGCCCCCAATCTATAATTTTTCTAATGGAGCTCTTTCTTTCCTCTTCTTTCCTTTGAAAGCTTTTTCCTGGGTGTTTTGGTGTTTAAAAAGATAGGACACATTCAAGTTCACATTGACCCCTAAAGTCCAGTCTGAGAATTTGATGCAGTTTGAGAATAAGTTGGTGTGATTTTTGTTGTTGTTGTTATTGTTGTTGTTAAATTCAAAAGCTATAACAATGCCTGGCACATTTTAGGTACTAGAGGAAATGTCTAAAATTAATATCCAAAGGGGGGAAAAAGACCTCAAGGTAGAAACAAAACTGTAACACACCCTATCAAAGTTCAGCAAGAAGCCAGGTGAGGTAATACAACCTGTGGTCCCAGTTACTTGAGAGGCTGAGGCAGGAGAATTACTTGAGTTTAAGGCCAGCCTGGGTAACATGGCAAGACAGACTCTTTCTCAAACAGATCAGTAATGTTCTGAAAGGCTATCTCACAGGGAAGAATTCCCAGTTGGCTTCTCCATAGCTCTGATGTCTGCAGGACAAACCTAGACATGGGCAGAGGGTCTGCCTTCCTGAGATGTCTGGAAGGATCGGAGTTTCAGACCTTTATAGTAGGATGACCTGTCTGGCACCTCATTAACACAGCAGCATTTTCTTCATCCTGTTACTTACTAAACCTCCACTGGGTACCTGCTAGATGCCAACTGCTACCCTAGCCACGAGAAAACAAGAGGCTCCTTCCCCTGCCCTCACCAATGACACTAATGAAAACAAGCAAAGATGCAAGGCAGGGCAGTTTTCAGTCTCCAAGGCAAACAATGCTAAGATGGGAGAGATATAAAGCACAAGCACCTTCTTCCAGTGTTCTGTCCACGAAGAACAGTGCAGTAAGCAGACAGCTCCCAAGCAGAAGCAAGCATGGGGCATGGTGGTGCACTCAGGAGACTATGACAGGAGGAGCTTTATAAACTCCAAGCCAGCTGGGTGTTCACTGAATTCCAGGTTGGCTGGTGCTACATCTTAACACCCTGCCTCAAAAAATAAGAACAAGCTGGGCGGTGGTGGTACACGCTTTTGGTCCCAGCACTTGGGAGGAAGAGGCAGGCAGATCTTTGGGTTTGAAGCTACCCTGGTCTACATAGTGAGTTCTAGAACAGCCTGGGGTATGCAGAGAAACCCTGCCTCAGAAAACAAACAAACAAACAAATGAAAAAACCAAAACAAACCCAGAAATATAACCTGCTGTGTTCAAGCTTCACTTCTGCTGTGATAAAACACCTTGACATAAAGCCACACAGAAGGAGGCTTACTATAGCTTAAAATTCTAGTACACGGACCATCTTTCTGGGAAAGGCTGAGGCAGGGATTCAATCAGCTAGTCACATTACGTCCATAGTCAAGAGTCAGAGGGATGAATGCATGCACTCACTCTTTTGACTTCAGCAGGATTTCTCCATTCTTACTAGAACCCCTGCCTCAGGAATGGTGCTGCCCACAGCAGCCTGGATCTTCCTATATGAACAGGCTTAATTAAGATAGTCCCCCTCCGACACATCTATAGGCCAACCCAATGTAGAAGCACCTCGCTGAGACTCTCTTCTCAGTTGACTCTAGGTTGACAGTTAAAGTTAACCATTACAGAGAAGAGGTGCCTAATCCACTGAAGAACACCTTCTCAGAACAGGCAGAGGGATCAGTCAGGAAGGCCAGGTGTGAACGCATGGACTGGATGAGAAGCACCTGACAGTTGCTACCACTGAAAACCTTTGTATGGTGAGCAAACAAAACCAGACAGATTCATTCTGGGTCAAAGGCTCTTGTAGAAGGTCCTTAAAAGTACAAGAGGAGAACATATCTGTAAACAAGTGGTGCTCATGGCAGACACCTGCCGCTTCTGCCTCCTCCATGGTTAGAGAATCAGTGTGCATTGCCATCCCAGGAGACAGCCTGTCCAGCCACAGAACCCTTCTACTTCTGTCTACACTGAGTAGTCTGTCATGCTAGAAGACAGCTAGCCATAAAATCATGACTTAGCGCAGTCAGTAGTCTCTGCTTTTTTTTAGTGTACAGGAAAACAAAAAGAAGCAATAAACTAAAAAGGTACAGAGAATGTCAGGGCCTAGAGGGTCCTTATGATGTCATTTCAGCCCCAAGAGCTAGCCATGCCTGAAGCTCACCTTTGGCCTTCTAACTGAAGCAATCAAGGAGGGAAATCTTTTACTTAAGGAGCTTACATCGGTTCCTGAATTTGCAGCTAGAGTAGTATGTTCTCTTTCAGGGAGAGAACTTCACTTTCTGTGCAAGGAAGGGTACAGACTGCAAGGGAGGACAGATGTCAGAGGTCTCTCCCGGCATCTGGTAAAGCTAGTGAAAGTGGCAGATTTCAGGCATTTGGGAAAGTATGGAAAAGTCATTTGAGCTCCTTGGGTTGAGGAACAAAGGGATGTGTCTAAACCACAGTCTACACTGGATGAGTTAGATAAACCCAATGGCCCACTACATAGAACTATAGATTAAAGACTGAAGGGGCAAACCATAAAGAAAGCTGGGCCTGTGATCCCAGCTACTCAGGAGGGCTAAGGCAAGAAGATTGTGAGTTCAAGGCCAGCAGGAGCAAATTAGAGACCCTTTCTCAGATGAAAAAGTAAAGAAGCAAGGGATATGGGTCAGTGATGGAGTGAGTGCCCAGCATGTGTGAGGGTCCAGGCTCAATCCCTGGTACCCCCCCCCCCAAATATATATATCACCCAGAATACTTTAAAGCTAGTTCCATTCTCACACTGATGAGCGAGCATCTGTCTTAGTTAGGGTCACTAACCTATGCTGTGATGAAACACTATGACCAAAAGTTCCTTGGGGAGGGAAGGGTATATTTTGCTTACCTTTACACATCACAGTTCATCACTGAGAAAGTCAGGCCAGGAACTCAGGCAGAAATCTGGAGGCAGGAGCTGATGCAGAGGCCATGGAAGGGTGCTGCTTAATGGCTTGCTCTCCTCATGGCTTGCTCAGCCTGCTTTCTTATAAAACCTAGGACTACCAGCCCAGGGGTGGCACCACACACACAATGGGCTAGGCCCTCCCCATCAATCCCTGATTAAGAAAATGCCCCACGGGCCTGTCTACAGATGATTTTATGGAGACATTTCTCTCTGAGGCTCCTTCCTCTCAGATTACTCCAGCTTGTGCAAAAGAGACACAGCATCAGTCACGGATCTTTCCTAAACACTTAAATTTTAGAAAAATTTAATATTTCAAAATTTTTAACCTGAATGCCAAACAGTCTCCCGGTGCTTTCGAGAAAACGCAAATGCTTCCAACAGCTGTGCCCAATAAAGTCAAGGCCACCAGATGTCACAGCACATCGAATTGCTGCAGCTCAAGAGATCACTGCAAAAGCCCCAAAGCTCAGAATCTGCTGTTTGCTACTTCAAAACTCCAATCAGTTTGTCACAGATAATAATGCCAATCCTGGTCTAAAAGGGAGTTTCAAATCTTTAAGTCTATGAATCAGTAAGATGCTGTGTAACAGTGTGTAAAGCATAAAAATAGCAACTTAAGGGGAAGCATTGGTCCCCTGCTGGCAAGAGTAATAGTGCCTGGGGTGTGTGTGTGTGTGTGTGTGTGTGTTCTTCTTTCTACAATCAATCATCAAATACCCACTGTCTGCCCAGGATTCCAGTGTGGTATGCATACCCAAACCCAGGCACCTTCCCCTCCACTCCCATCAAAAAGGTTAAATCTTGGCTCATAGCTGAACAATACTGGGTAAGATATAAAATAAGAGACGACAAATCATTTCAACAATTGGATGCTATTCTCACAGGAAATGATATCCCATCCCTCACTGCCCATATCTTCACATTGCCAGGACCCTAGTAACTGATAAAGATTAAGACCCAAACCACATTCATAGCCTGATAGTTTGGCTTCAAGCTCTAGCTCTACGACATTATTAGGACCCTGTCCAAGACCTACCTTGTGCCATCTGTAAAATGGGACCAGTACTTACAGCACAAGGTTGGTGGCGGGGTTAAATAAATTAGTGTATGTGAAGTCCCTGACACAGTATCAGGAGCAAACGTTGAAAAAAGAGAGGGTATAATTAGTTCGATAAATTGAAGTCTTAATCTCGTTTCAGCTCTAGAATTTTATGCAGTCTACAGCAGGGAAACAGCGGCAGGATAGCAGATACCCAAAATAGCACATATATCTCCCGCCTCTGAAGCTACACCACCGATGAGAAGTAGCAGCAGCAATACAAATGCCTGCGTGCCAGCCCCTAATCATAGCTAGCCACTTTAAATTCTTACAGTCCGTCAAGGGAGGCATAATTATCCTCATTTTATAGATAAGCGCAAGGAGAAGACCGGAGAGCAATGTCACACTGCTGAGAAACAGTGGACCTGATTCTACCGTTTACGCCCGCCTCAGTGTCCTTCTCTGCCTCCCGTACAGCAAGCATTCAACTGTAAATAACATGGATGTTTTTCAGGATCTTTAAAACGATGGGAGCAAGACCTCTTTCCTAGAGAAATAAGTTGGCATCGTCATTCAGCTGTCCACAATTTGACGTTCCTGCATTCTCCGTCCCTAATGACCTGCTGTAGCAACCTGTCCTCCCTCTCCTGCAGCCAGCTTCGGAGGCTTCAGTGTGCCAGTGTGCCAGTGTCCTCCTGCAGTCGCTTAGACACAGCCCCCTCGGCTGACTGCAAGCTTGCCCTCTCCCCATACGCGTTCGAGAGCCCACCACCGAGTTTTCCCGGACTCGGATACCAACGCAGAACGCCTTACCCTCTGTCAGGGCCCAAGAACCGAGCCAAACAGACCAAGGAAAAGGCAGGTGACGCAACAAGGCCTCCTGCTTCAAGGCCAGTCCGAGGCTGAGCGCCGTGCCCGCGACCCCGCGTGGGAACCCACGGCGGGCACCTCCGTGGCTCCGTGCCAGTCACGCCAGGGTGCGGGGTTGGCTCCCGGGGCCAGGCTCCGGGGCCGCGCATCTGCGAGGAAGGGCAGGCTCGGCGGGAGGGCCGCGGGTACCCAGCGGCTCCCGCCCGCTCGCCCGCACGAGCGCCCGAGCATCCGCGCAGCCCCGCCGCGCCCGCCCGCTGCCTCCACCACCGCTTCCCGCGTCTCCTTTTCCAGCGCTGCAGGCTGCGGAGGCGGCGGCCCGTTTGGGACGAGGAGCCTCTTACCCGCGCGCGGCTCCTCGGACGCTGCCCACTCTTGAGCCCAAGGCTGCGCCGGACCTTCCCGGCTGGTCCTAACGCGTAGTCCTCCACCATCAGTCAGGAATCAATGGCTAGGGCGCAGATTGGTGACATCACTGGCGCGCCGGCGTGGGAGGGAGGCCCATGTGATGCATCCCTCTTTTGTTTGAGCCCTTGGAAAATGAGGGTTTTGTGGCTCATTCTCTCTCACTTTTTTACCTTCTGAGGAGGACATTTTTGTGTGCATGGTGGGAACCAGATACTTGGTGTCAGGATACTGCAGTTTTTCTCAGGGCCTTGATTCTACTCCCCAGTACTCCATAATATGGTTTGGTTGGAAGACCCGAGAGAATAGGTGTAGATGCAATCTTCTTTTTCAAGTGGACCTGAATGCCACAGAACTGGTAGCCAGTAGACTTCTGAAGATCTGCTTTAATTAAATTGGTGCAGGAAAAAGCAACAGAATTGGGTCTGGATTGATGGTTCAGGAGCTAGGTGCAATGGATGCTCTTTCAGAAGTCTCACTGTTGATTCTCAGCACCTACAGAACCATCTGTAACGCTGGTTCCAGAGAATCCTATGAGCCCTCTTCTGGTCCCCACTGGCATTGCACACGTGTGATCTGCAAACATACTGCATATAAAACACACATACTCATCAAATAATCCAACAAATCTACAACCAACATGACACACACCAGAAGAACTAGAATACTTCCAGTGAGCTGTTCATCACTTTGCAAGTGGTCCCAATCTTCTACTGTTGCCTTCACCAGTAGTAACTCCCATCATGAATTTGCATTTACACAGCTACTACATTGCTTTCATTTCTCTTCACATGTTATTAGTAAGCAACACATTTTTATTAATTGTGTGTATATTTCCTGGGACTTTTATTTTCAGAAACTTGTTAAGTGTCATCTCTTATGATGCAACTTGAGTAAGCTGCATATTTCACAATTTCACTGCTAGAGAATAATTCATTATGTATGTTAATCTATGTATCCCTTCTCTAACTATTTAGACATAATTTCAATCTTCTATTTCCAGGTGTGATTATGATCACTAGCTTCTGGTGCCACTGTATAAAATTTTCTTGGGCATTTTTATCTAGATGCAAGACTGATAGGTCTTTGGTATGTTAATGGTCTGTTTTATAGCATAGCATTGATTTTTTAAATAGAAAAATATTGCATATCAATCTCCTCCTCTTGTAAAGACTCAGGGAGTAAACCCAGTGTGATGAAATGCATTTTTAATCTTAGCACTTGGAAGGCAGAGGCAGGCTGATCTCTGAGTTCAAGGCTATTCTGGTCTACAAAGGAAGTTCCAGGAAAGCCAGGGCTACACAGAGAAACCCTGTCTCAGAAAAAAATCGAAATAAAAGACTCAGGTAAGGCCCAGGAAGCTCCTGAAACTTACAAGATTCATAAGGCTCTTCTTGCAGTTACATAGGTAGTAATAGATTGCTTAGGAGGGAGAAGAGACACAACTGGCTGCTCTGACTTATTGCTTGTACTGGATGAGATTTTGAGTGATTTGTTACTCCTATAAGTAACCCCAGTAAACTCATTGGTTTGTTAAGTTGTTCTTTGGTGGAGTCTTTAGCCTATCATTCATCCCCTATCTGGAGTGAGTAGATTTTTGTTTGTCTCCACAGAAACCATCACAGAACACATACCAACTGCTATTTGTGTTGTCTCTAATATTTCAGATCTTAACTTTTATTAGTGAAATAATAAGGTGGTGGAGAACATCTTCTGTTTCCAGCCAGGTTCTTTTCACACCCTCCTCCAAGAATGCAGTGGACAGATAGAAGGTGCTTTACTGTTGGTTTGGGATCAACAATCTTAAGTGGAATAAAACAGCTTTAAAACATTGCCACAAATAAAATGAACAGGTTTGGCCTCTCAGACCAGTGGGATTCTAGTAGAGACCCATTATAGCCCCTAGAAGGCTATCAGAGGGCTTTGGGGTCCCAACCAAGAGCTGCGCCTTTCAGAACAAGTGTTCAGATCACCAATAGGCGAACTGGAACAACAGGTACAGCTCCTGTCTCAAGCAGCAGTAGAGGCAAACTCCCATTTTGGAGCTAAGTGCAGAGTGTTGGAGTCTGAGGCAGGAATGAATGAAGCTGGCTTGAGCAAGCACCCTGCTTGAAGTGGAAGCCCCAGGTGGCAGAAGCCTTAGGCGCATGGAGTCTGTAGCAAGTCCATCCTAGGCAGTCTTGAAGACAGGCTTTCTTCTCTGATATCCTGAAGTCTTTGCCCTCTGAAAAGAACAGGAGCACCTGGGGCCAGCTCAAAACCTGAGCCAGAAGCTGGACCCTTGAACCCTTCATTGCCTTTGTCCTTCAACAAGTCTGTAGTGGTTCTGGATGTGCATGTAATTTATAGGGTGCCAACTGGGCCCTGATCGACTTAGTGTGGGTATGCAAATAACATGAAAAAAAGGGGGGGGGGGTACCAATCAAGGAAGAACTGTCAACCATAGTGGGAAAGAATCACAAGCCTGCTGAGAGATGCCAGAAGTTAACAGGAATGTGGGCAGGTCTCTACCTCTACAGCTGTGTGAAGACTCTTACAAGAAAGCTTTCCTTTTCCTGGTTGCTATGGTGATCTTGCAGGTTATCTATCACCTGCTTTCCTTTTGCACCCACTTCAACAGCTGCCAGCATTGCTGGCTGTCAGAAATTTTCCTGTTGGGGTTGAGGGAGAGCACCCATAGGTGTTGGATGGAACCCCATCCTGGCCTTACTGGTCTTCCCTTAAATGTCTCTTTCACTTATGGTTGGTTGCTGGCAATCTTCTGCTGTGAAATGGCTTCCAGGGTTGAGCAAGAAGATAAGACTTGGAGATGGCTGTAGCACAGAAAAGCTTTACTTGAGCCAGTTTTGCGTATTCCTCCCAAAGTGAGATCCAGAAAGAGGAGAACCATCCAAAAACTAAGGAAAGGAGAGAAACCCAGAAGAGAGGGCCATTACCTTCATAGTATTCAGCAGTCTATGGGTGAGACGTTTGGGGTAAGAGATTAATTAGAAGAGTTATTAATGTTGTGGACAGACAGACAGATAGCAACACAGCTGGGGATCTGATGAGAGTTTGGGATCCCATGGCAGAGTGGGGGATTGCTTCCTATAGGTCTCAAAGGAAGGCAGAAGTATGTTTTCTAGAGTGAAGCTGTCTCTGATTCTTGGGCATCAAGAGGAAGGGAGGACCTTCCTGGGTAGTATACTACTCTGAAGGTGTGGGGTAGGGGCACATTTAGTTAAGGCGTACCCATTATACAGGTGGAAGATATGTTGCCACCAACAGCCCTCTGATGTCCCAGAAGTCTAAAGAGAAAAGGCATTCTCCTGGAATCCAGACACCTGGAGTGTCTGATTATAGACTCAGGCAGGTTCTCTGTAGGGTGTCTGCCTCTCCCTGTAGCAGCAGGGATCCTGCAGTCAACCATGAAATTGGAGAAGGCTGCATATAAGCACAACTTGAGCAGTGTCTGGTCTGGGATTTAGCTTTTCTTTCTTTGAGTCCTGGTACCAGGGATCAGGTTACAGATTCAGGGAGACTCTCCATAGGTGACTTGATGCTGTAAGAAGCTGGATAGAGGGAAAGAGTGCTGTGGTGAGTGTGGCTTGATTAGTCTGTAGCCCAGACTCTTGTAGTGGAGAGTTAGTGAGCCAGGAATTGCACAGCTGCAGGACTTATGTGGTCTGTGAGTAGCAGGTTTTGTGACAGGTTCATAAGTTCCAGACAAACACGGCTAAGTAACTAAAGATCTGCTTAGTCATAGCATTTAAAACACTGGGGCTAGAGGTAGGGCTCCGTGTTGCAGAAGCAAGGAGCTCCCTTTAACCTTTGAACTCAAAACCAGCCCAGGCAGCATAGCAAGATCTCATCTACAGCAAAACAAAACCCTTCTTGAATATGCAAACATTTGGGCTTAGCGCAGCTAACAAACTTGTGAGTTGATGTTTTCCAGTCTATCGTGATGAAATAAGCAACCAAGGGGCCAATCCACTAGCCCACGCTTGCTCCCTTGTTTATGGAGTTGTCATTCCTTGTGTTTTGCCCATTGGTTAATGAGTTGTCAGTTTTCTTATGGAATGTGGACATGTTCTTTGTCAATTTTACTGCATTTTTTTCTTCTATTTGTGTCTTTTCACTTTCTACTTAAAAAGTAGTATTCTTTTAATCTTTGGTCCTTTTTGCGGTTTCTTTTTGGGCTCATAGGTTATTTAAACAATATGTTCAGGAATGGGGGAATCATTCAGTGGTAGACTGCAACCCAGGTATATACAAAGCTTTGTGTTGTTTCCAACACCACACATTAAAAAAAAAAATTGAAAACAAATATATTTCATAACTGTGGAGATTTAAAATTAACCATTTCTGTAAAATCTTGTTATCACAGCATACTTTTTATAATTACTTTTCATTTAAATATGTTATTCTCTTGATAGAATATGTGTGTGAGAAAAATTTGAATATCCTCATGGGATGCAAAATTATTATCTGTCCATTACTGAAAATGTGGTGATTTTGATGTTCAAATATCCTGTATCTTTAATGAATTATACTATTTCAATTACCACTCACAGAGAAAGGCATGTTGAAAAAAATCTGCCAAAATCATAGTAGATTCGTCAGCCTTATATATGTGTTTATTTATTTATTAGGGGCAGAATATTATGTATCTCAGGCTGGCTTCCTGCAGCCAAGGATAACCTTATGCTTTGATCTTTCTGCTTCCACCTCCAGAGATCTAGGAATAAAGGAATGTGCCAACAGGCCTGGGTAATTCCTATAGTCTAAATATGGTTAGAACTGTGTTACAATTAAAAAATATTAAAAAATATTTAACATATTTCTAGGGGTTGGACCTCAGGCCTTGTGCTTCTTTTCTTTCTTTCTCTCTTTCTTTCTCTCTTTCTTTCTTTCTTTTTAAATTTTATTTTCCAAGATAGGGTTTCTCTGTGTAGCTCTGGCTGTCCTGGAACTCAGTCTCAGACCAGGCTGAGCTCGGAGAGATCCACCTGCCTCTACCTCCCTGTGCCTGATCAAAGACACACACCACCCCCTCCACATTCTGCTGCTGGCCTGTACCCCCAGCTCTTACGTTGTATTTCTAGTCAGAGTCTGTCTGAATTGCCTAGACTGCCCTTGACCTCACTCTTTAGCCCCAGCAGGCCTTAAACCTTTGATTTTCCTGCTTCAGCTTCTGCCGAGTAGCTGGGATTACAGGCCATCTTAGCACCAGGCCTGGCTTAGTGGATTACATTTTATATTCCAACAACGATCCTTTAATTAAAAGTTATCCCTCTTTGTCCCCACAGTGCCTTTTACCTTAGTCGGGTTTTGTCCTTATTAACACAACCAAACCATCTTTCTAAAGTTAGATTTTTCTTGTAATTCCCACCTTTCTGAGGTCTTTCCTGTATATATACTCATGCATGCAGTTGAATAAAAACCCTCACTGCCTGAAGGGGACATCCATATTGTGGGAACTGAGCAGGAGAAGAGGGCTGAGGGATCTTAATAAGTAAATATTCAATTTGTTTGTTTGTTTGTTTGAGAACAATTACCCTTACCCTTAGCAGTCTCTGATGACCCTAGACATCTTTGGTGTTGCTCCATATGATAGCCCAAGCCTGGGCTGAGGTAGAAGGGTTGGCCCAAGTTGCAGGCCAGCCTGAGTTGCAGGCCAGCCAGAGCTGCATGGCAGCAGACAGGCTGGCAGCAAACAGGCTGGCAGCAAACAGCTTTAGTCCCAGCACTAGGGAGGCAGAAGTGCTCCAATCTCTGTGATTTCTAGCCCAGGCAGGTCTACATAGGGGATCCCCAGCCACCCAGAACTATACAGTGAGACCCTATCTCAAAAAGCAACAAAGGCAAACAAATAACAAAGAGCTGGGAGTGATGCATGCCTTTAACTGTAGCACTCAGGAGACAGATCTCTGTAAGTTCCAGGCCAACCAGGGCCACACAGTGAAACTCTGTCTCAGAACAACAAACAAACAAACAATAAAATGGAAGAATGCTCAGGATGGATTCCTGTTGTCACTTTTAAGTCCCCACGTATTCCCCCCCCCCTCACACACACACACACACACAAACACACACATGGATCCATACTTGAATATGCACATGCATATACTCAAACCCCATGTACACACCCCAACCCTCAAAAGATAAAAACAAATATGGAACTGTGGTGTATGTCTGTAATCCTAGCACTTGGGAGAAGAAAGAAGAAAGATCAGGAGTTAAAGTTGTCCTGTACTACAAAGTGAGTTCAGGGATAGCCTAGGACATATGAGACCTTGTCTTGAAACAAACAAATAAGAGTACTGGAGAGATTACTCAGCCCTTAAGAAAAATGGCTGCTATTCCAGAGGACCAGGGTTTGATTCCCAGCACCCACAACCATCTGAAACTTCAGTTCCCGGGAATCTGGCTTCCTCTTATGGCCCCTGTGGGCACTGCATGCATATGCATATGGTACAAAGATACACATGTCGGTAAGCTACTCGGACACATAAAGTAAAAATAAATAAGTAAATAGATTGCTAGGTTAATAGGTAGGCAGACAGACAGACAGACAGACAGACAGCTAGGTTTGCTCCTCCCACCCCCATAAAATAGAGCTGAGGAATTCTCTGCAGTGGGAGAGGAGGCACAGTGTGGGGTGGGCCCAGGCCTTTGTAGCTTTAAACTGACTTTTAATCCATCTCCCATTTAATCCATCCATCTCTGACTTTATCTTCATTCTGGAGTCATGAGGTACCAGAGCCATTGAACTTGGAACTTCTTCAGTATGCATCAGTTTGCTTCTCCCATGTGAATGTCCCCACTTCTCCTGTGATGGCTTTGTTCAGTTTCTAATTAAAATGAGATCAAGCCTTCAATCTTTTCTTTCTCTTTTGGGATGTCCCAGTCACAGCTTTATTGAATGAGTCATCTTTTTTCTCATTGATTAGTATGGTCACATTTAACTGCCATAACAAATAATTACCATAAACTAAACTAAATGCCCATTTATAAGTGGCGCTCTTCCTGGACTTCTTTAGATACCATTGTTCATTTACCTAGGGCTGAGCATTCAACAGTCTGTTCATCTCAGAATCTATATATCTTCTTTGGTGAGATATCTGTTAAAGATTTTGACCTCCCCCCTCACCCCCTCTTAGTTTGCCAGCTTTCTTCTTTAAAAGTTGAAGTGGAAACTTCTGGTTTCTTTAAAAGTCAGTTATGCCAAATGTTTTGCTGAGGCAAACAGGTGAGAGGATGTTTTGGTGAAGCAAACTGTCTAAGTTAGGGTTTTACTGCTGTGAGCAGACACCATGACCAAGACAAGTCTTATAAAGGACAACATTTAATTGGGGCTGCCTTATAGGATCAGAGGTTCAGTCCATTATCATCAAGATGGGAGCATGGCAGCATCTGGGCAGGCATGGTGCAGGCAGAGCTGAGAATTCTACATCTTCTTCTGAAGGCAGCTAGCAGAATACCGACTTCCAGGCAGCTAGGATGAGGATCTTAAACCCTATGCCCACTGTAACACACCTACCCCAACAAGGCCACACCTTCTAATAGTGCCACTCTCTTGGCCAAGCATATACAAACCATAACATAGACACAGGTGAGAGGATGTTTTGCTGTAGCAAACACGTGAAAGGAAGCACGATGTAGAAGGAATATAAATGTGACTTCACAGACAGTGGGGGCTGGAGCATTGGTTTGCTTCATTCTTCTTCACTGATCACATGCATGTATTGGTTCACCTTACATCACATTGTTGAGCTTTACTTGTGGGACTTTATAGAGAGAAACTCGCCAAAGAACTTCTCATGAGGTTCCTGTGACTTCTTGTCACTTCTACAGACTTGGTCTGTTGGTGAGTCTTTTGATACTTCTGGATTGAACTGCCCTTGCTGATTTGTGTGTGGTGTCCCCAAATGGACTGACTGCAGCTGCTGATTCATGTGTGGTGTTTGCTAGGGGACTGGTCTGAGAATATCAAAGATTAGAATCACCCCAACGAACTATTTCTAAACAGGTCCACATCCCCTGTATCCTAATAATCTGTATTCTCTACTCCCTCTGGTGGGTGTTGGGCTAGAGGGAAGGTTGAACCCTTATTAAAGTAGGTTGTAAAAATAGATGCCAACAAAGAGTTTTATTTTATTTTGTGTGTATGAGTATTTTGCCTCCATGTAAGTCTCTCCACCACATGCATGTCTGGTACCTGTGGAGACTAGAAGAGGGCACAGATCCTCTGGAACTGGAGTTACAGATGATTGTGAGCCACCATGTGGGTGCTGGGAATTGAACCCATGTTCTCTGGAAGAGTAGGGAGTGCTCTTAACCACTGAGCCATCTCTCCAGCCCTTGTTGCTTTCTTATTGCTGCTTAAAGTTCCTGTGCATGTTTTTGATGATGGTTTTTTAGCAGTCGTATCTTTACAAATATTTTATCTATTATATTTTATAAGATTCTCACAATGACTTTCACAGAGCAAACAACTTTAATGATAATAATGTTCATCTTATTAATTCTTTTTTTTGTAGGTGTCACATCTAAAATGTCATCACCAGACCCTAGCATATCTGAATTTTAACCTATATTATTTTTTATGGATTTTATGGTTTTGCATTATACAGTTTTTGAAACAAGGTTTAGCCCGGGCTAGGCTTACAATAATGAACATATAATACCAGTGTCCTAGTTATAGTTACTATTGATGTGATGAAACACCATAGCCAAAAGCAAGTTGGGGAGGAAAGGGTTTATTCAGCTTACTCTTCTACATCGCTGTTCATCACTGAAAGAAATCAAGACATGAACTCAAACAAGGCAGGAACCTGAAGATGGGAGCTGATTTAGAGGCCATGGAAGGATGCTGCTTACTGGCTTGCTCCGCATGGCTTGCTCAGCCTGCTTTCTTATAGCACCCAGGACCAACCCAGGGACAGCCTCACCCACAATGTGCTGAGATGTCTGCCATCAATCACCAAGAAATGCGTCTCAGGCTTGGCTACAGCCCTTTCTCAATTGGGGATTCCTCCTCTTAGATGACTCCAGCTGTGTCAAGATGACATAAAAACTAGCCAAGACAGTTAAATAGCATAATGAAATGAGCTTCGTAGCACAGGCCTACGGTTCTCCCTCCTGAGGAACCTGAGGGAGAAGTGTTCAAAGCCAGACTAAGCTACAAAGGAAATGGAGTATTAGAAGGAAAGAAAATAAAGAAGAGGAAATTTTTATATCAGCTTAAAAACATAAAACAAGACAGCATCCTATGGGCATGATGGTATATGCCTGTCATCCCAGAACCTGGGATCTGGGGGAAGGAGCATCAGGAGTTCAAGGTCATATTAGTGACTATGAACACTATATGTTCATTATACTAATACAGCAACTAATACATACCAATACATAGCTTCTCTGAGGACAGCATAGGCTGCAGGAGATGGTGCTAAAAACAAACAAACAAGCAAAACTAACCCAAACAAAATAAGATAGATAACCCAAACAAACCCCCAGCTTTATTTCTCTATGCTAAAATCCATTAGTTTAACATCTACAGTTCAGTGATTATGCATGTACACAGATGTGCAGTCAGTACCCACAATCTGACTCCAGATCATTTTTTGTCAAAATAAATTTCAGATTCACCATCCCTCCAAACCAGCCCTTCTCTGTCTTTTTAGAGTCAGCTATTTTTTTTTAAAAAAATCAACATAGTTTTATTTTGTATATATGAGTGTTTTAACCGTATATATGTCTGTGCACTATGTGTTTGCCTGGTGCTCAAGGAGGCCAGAAGAGGATGTTGGGAGTTGAACCGTGGTTCTTTGGAAGAGTGATCAATGCATTTAACCACTGAGCCATGTCTCTACCCCCTTCCCCAGTCTTATGCCACCACTAATATAGTTTCCGTTTCTATAGATTTGCCTATTCTGGCTCTTTTACATTAGTGGAATCATATGTTTCACTTGTTGGATTTTTGAATCAGTCTTGCTAAGTGCCCAGACTAGCCTGAAATTAGCCATCCTCCTGACCCAGTATCCTCAGTGTTGGGGTTATAGTTATGGACTGCCACAGCTGGTGTCAATACCATCTGATGTCTTTGCCATCCAGGGTGTCTTTGAAGGTCAGCTATGCTGTAGTATAGACAGCAGTGGGCGCTTGCCTTGAGATCCCTCCACAGAGTCCCATGTGCTAATGCAACCCATTTGTTTATCTATTTCTAAAATGTTTCATCATCTCATCTCTAAGGAACTCCGGATAACACTGTGAATGTTTGTGTGTTTTTGTACGGAAATGTTTTTGTTTGGTTGTGTGCGTATTCTTGTCTTTCTTGGGAGAGGGAGGTAGGAGGAGAATTTCCGAGTTAGACGATAATCCTGTGTTTAACATTTTGAGGGACTGCCAAAGTACTTCCTGAGTTTTGGGAACACTTTACCTCCCCATCTGCAGTGTACGTGGGGACTAGTTTCTCCATATCTCTTCCAATGCTTGTTAATGTCTTTTTTAGGATAACCACCTGGTCCAGGCAAATCCACTGCAGATGGCTGAGAATTGATCATAAGGTACTGTGACACCAAAGAGGCAGACCGATCCAGGACTATGCTGAGCATGATTGGTTAGACCCTGTGATTTGGGCCAGAGAGATGAATACAGTGGCCAGAACGAACTCGGTTTATCTTCATAGTACCAAAGTCTGGTCTAAAAATTCGGCCTGATGTGGTTTCAGTTCATCCTGGATCCCTCCACTGTTCTAGTGAGTGTGACCTGTTATTTCAATCTGCCTTTGACTGGCATTTCCCTAAGAAGTATTGTGCAGAGATATTCACTGCAAACTGATGTGCTCCCTCCTGGAGGGAGGGAAGAGGCTGGTAAGGATAACCAAGCCAATATATCTCACAAGGCTTGAGTTGCTTAGGAAGTCACACTGTTCCCAGAGCTCCTCCCCAAGGCGATGTAAGAGTAAGCTAGGACTGGAGGAGACTCCTTGGTAGAGCTGCCTGCTTGTTACTCAGAGCTCCAGGGAACCGCTTTTGTGAGTTATCACAGTGCTGACCTGGGCTTTTACTCTCCCATGCTCTGGTAAGTAACCCTAATGAACTCACCAGTGCATCAAGTTGGGCTTGGGTGGGACTGCTGTTTTAAGGCTCCCATTGGTGCTCTGAGTAAACAGAAATCTGTCTGTAATTCCTCAGGAAAAGTCACACCACTATGAGAGGTGTTTGTGAATCTCTTTGAAGGAAGTCTTCAAACCCTCTGCCTGTAGTGTTAATGGCTGGTGACCTCCTTATTAAAGCATAAGTTCTTTAATATTACATGTATATCTGCCAGATACAGGATTTGCAAATGTTTTCCTCCAGCATAGGTTCCACCCCCCACTCCCCTACTTCCTTTCCATATGGAGTCTTACTAAGTAGCACAGGCTAGTCTCAGACACCTGGGAATCCTCCTGCCTCAGTTTATAGGGACGAATAGGCATGGGCTCTCTCCACTTTCTTAAGGTTCACTAGAGTGTGAGCTTGCTGAGCTAACGCTCTAACACTAAGCTGTCCTCCCCACCCCCAGATGTACTTGTCTTGCCCTTTTATTTTGGGTGTGAGTGCATGGTGTGAGTATGCTGGTGTGCATACGAACAAAGGCCAGATAGGACGTTTGGCATCTTCCTCTCTTGCTGTCTGCCTTATTGACATAAGGCAGGGTCTCTTGGTGAGCCAGGGGCTTGTCTTTATAACTAGGTTGGTTGGCCAGCAAACACTCGAGAGCCACCTGTCTCTCCCTCCTATCTTCAGTGCTGGGCTTGCAGGCATGTGAAGTCATGAACTTGCTGGAATCTTCTTGCTTCAGCCTCCAGAGTGGTGGGATCATATCATAGCACCTACACCACCACATATTACTAGCCAAAGACTTTTTGTCTCTATAATTTATTCTACATTTTCTTTTCTCTTTAAAGATAGAGTTAACGCTTATATTAAGTCTGTGATAGATTTTGCACTGGGTGTGAAAAAACAGATCTAAATTGTTTTGCATGTTATTATCCAGTTGGGTCAGAACTGTTTGTTGAAATGTTCTTTCTTCATTCACTTCTCTTGGTAACCTTGTCAAGTGTTGCTAGCAGTCTCTCAGTTTTGTTCTATTGACCGTTCTTATGCCAGTGCCACATTTAATTGTAATATTTCTATTAAAAAAATCGAAGCAGGAAGTGGGGTTTTCCACATTTGTTATTTTCCAAAATTATATTTAGATGCTTTGGGTCCCTTGGATTTTCACAGGAATTTTACAGTTAACTTGATAATTCCTACCAAAAATGTATAGGCCAATTTGGGATGTCTTGCCATTTTAATATTGTCTTTTAGTCTATAAATATGGGACATATTTCAATTGATGTTGGTATTCATAATTTCCAACATTTTTTTGCAGTCTTCAGTTCTGTTTTATAAAGTTTTGTTAACCTGTCCCCTGAGCTTGTTTCCTTTTGAGTGTGTGGTGAATATGCTTGACCCAGGAAGTGGCAATATTAGGAGGTGTGGCCTTGTTGGAGGAAGGGTGTCACTGTGGGGGTGGACAATGAGACCCTCCTCCTAACCATGTAGGAGTCAGTCTTCTCCTGTCTGCCCTTGGCTGAAGATGTACAACTCTCAGCTCTTCCTATGCCACACCTGTCTGGACACTGCAGTGCTCCCACCTGATAATGGACTGAACCTCTGAACCTGTAAGCCAGCCCCAATTAACTCTTGTCTTTATAAGAGTTGCCTTGGTCATGGTGTCTTTTCACAGCAGAAAACCCTAACTAAGACAAAGTGCAACTGTGAATGTGCTTTCTTCTTTTCCCATTTATGTATTTATTGTAGGGTTGGGTACACATGTCAAGGAGCATGTGCAGGGTCAGAGGACAACTTGCAGGTGGCTCCTAGGGATCTAGTTCAGGTCATCAGACTGGGCAGCAAGTGCCCTTACCCACTGAGCCATCTTGTGGACCCAAAATTTGTATTTTTAATTTTATTTTCTTGTTCACCCTTTTTAAAAAACTAATTTATTTTTATTTTATGTGCATCAGTGGTAAACCTACATGTATGTCTGTGTAAGGATGTCAGATCTTGGAGTTACAGACATCTATGAGTTACCACATGGGTGCTGGGAATCAAACGTGGGTCCTCTGGAAGAGCAGTCTGTGCTTTTAACCTCTGATCCTTCTCCAGCCCTCTTGTTCACTCTTTGAGTGCAGGAGAAGAATTATTTTTGTAGGTAATCTTACACTCTGTGCCCTTAGGGAAGCTGTTAGTTCTAATGGTTTTAAAGGATTCCTTAAAACCATTTGTGGGTGAGACTGTCCTACATGTTGCTTTCCTTGCTCTCAGCTGAATTGCCTTGCCTTGCCTAATTATCTGGATTGGAAGTTCCAATAAAATGTTGATTAGTGGCAGGAGCAGAGATCCTGTGTGGCTCTTGATTTTAGGGGGCTGAGTATGAGGGTGGCCATGAATTCTTCAAAGATTGCCTTTGTTAGGTAGAGGAAATTCATTGCCATCACCAGCTTTGAGACTTATTATCATGAAGGAGTTTAGATTCTTTGGGTAATTTTGCTTCCTTTCTGTTGACACAAACATGTGTTTTATCTTCATTCTATTAGGATAGGGGCTGGAGCTGTGGTTCAGTGGGAGCTCACATCTTTTCTTGGCCTTTTGGCCAAGATCAAACACATGCAGGGTACTTGGCTAGCATGTGTGGGTCTATACTTGATCCCCAGCTCTGGAAAGGGGATCTCTTATCAGTGTGGTACATCACAATTTTTAATTTTTTTTTCTTTTTGAGTCAGGGTTTTGAAAACCTAAATTAGCCTTGAACTCATGGACTGACCTTTAAATTCACAAACTGGCCTTAAACTTTTGACAGTTCTCCTACCTCTGCTGCTTAAATCTTGGGATTACAGATGGACCACCTTGCCCAACTTTGATTTTTTATGATATTAAAGCAGCTATTATTGGAGACCCAAGATCTATCTGTCTCTTTAATCATTTTTCTATTGCTCTCATTTATCATTTTTGCTTAAAATATTTTGATAACCTATCAATAGATACATAAATGCTTATAATTATTTTACTGTGTTTTAAAACTTTTGCTAGCATGAAATTCCTTTGTTCCTATAATTACAAAAATTAAAGTTGGGACAGACAGGATGGCTCAGTGGGCAAAGGCACTCGCCACCAAGGCTGATGAACTGAGTTCCATTGTGGAAGGAGAGACCTGACTCCTGCAGATTGTCCTCTGACTGCCATGTGTGTGCCTACATGAGCAGATAGATGTACTAGAGATTTATTTAATGCATATGAGTGTTTTGCCTGCTTGTATATCAGTGCACCACATGCCTACAGTGTTCACAAAGGCCAGAAGAGTGTGGGATCCCCAAAACTGGAGTTATAGACAGGTGTGAGCTGCCTTGTGGGTGCCAAGAACCAAACCTGGACCTTCTAGAGGGGCAGCCAATGCTCTTAACAGCTGAGCCATCTCTCCACCCCTGAAAAAAAATTTTTTTTGAGACAGGATCTCTCTATGGAGTCCTGTGGTCCTGGAACTTGTTCTGTAGACCAGGCTGGCATTGAACTCAGAAATCCACCTTCCTCTGCCTCCTGGGTGCTGGGATTAAAGGCGTGCGCCACCACTGCCCAGCTTAAATATTTTTATTTTCTTCATATTTGCCCGAATGTACATATGTGTAACGCATGAGTACCTGGTGCCCAGGAAGGCAGAAGAGGGCATCTCATGCCCTAGAACTGGAGCTATAGGCAGTTGTGAACCACCATGTGGATGCTGGGAACCGAACCAGGGTCCTCTAGCAATAGCAGCCAGTACTCTTATCTGCTGAGCCATCTCTCTAGCACTGAAAAAAAATGTAAAAATGCAAAGTCTGTTTTCCATGACGTTAGTGTAACCCTTCTTTCTTTTAGTTGGTATTTGTATGAAATACTGTTTCTTGAAATACTTGTTTCTCAGTATATTTGGATCTGCAGCACATACAGCCATAGCTACAGAATAACATTTGGCTGCATATTTGATGGTGAGCTCCTAAAGTTACTATGGAGCTGGAGAATTCCCATTGCACAGTGACACTGTGGCCCTTGTCACATTGTCATGTAATCCTCCGCTATGTTTGTGGTGATGCTAATAAGAGCAACCCTGTAGCATTTGTGTAAAGGCACCACACCTATAGCTGTGTTTAGCACCTAACACTCAGTGGTGTTAGTAAGCAACTCTGCTGCTGGCTTATGTATTTACTATACCACACTTCCATTGTCATCTCAGCTGTCTTCCTTCTCTGATTACTGGAGAAGTCTGCTGTAAACATCATGCCATGCTGTGCAGGCAGCAGCCTCATGCATCAGATGCTCTCACCGTATTCAATGACACATCATCTGGGTTTGTTTAAGTACATTCTGTGGGTTTCAGACACTGACAAAAGAGCCTAACGATGCATTTCTCAGAATGTGTCCCACCATTAGGTGATGCATGCCTGTGTTTGACTCGTGTGTTTTTAACTGTGGTAAAGTCTGTCTTTCACACAAGGGTTTAATCCATTTATATGTAAAGTAATTACTAATATAGAGGGACTTATTACTTCCATCCTAGCTATTTATTCTCTATTTGTCTTACAGTTTGTTTGTTCCTTATTTCCTATGTTGGTATCTTTAAAAAAAATTCTTTTGTTCATTTTTGTAGTGAGATGTTTGAATGCCTTCCTCATTTTCAGTTGGTATTCTATCTTTTAATTAATTTATTTGTTATGTGTGTGGGTGCTCTGCCTGCATCTGTGTCTGTCCAGCTGTGTTGTTAGAAGAAGGAGTCGGGCCCCCTGGAACTGGAGTTATAGACATTGCAAGTCACCGCGTGAGACCTGGGACTCGAACCTGGGTCCTCTGGAAGAGCAGTCAGTGATCTTGACCACTGACGCATCTCTCCATCCCTGTTTCGTATTTTCTAATATCAAGGTAGTCTTTATACTTTTTTCCTTCTCATGTTTGTCTTTTAGAAATATGTATCAGATGCTACAGCAGAGCAATTGGTTAGCATGCAATATTTATATGTATCTAACATATGCCACATGTACACACACCTCTACTCCCCACCCCCCCACAGACACAAACACACAGAGAGAGAGAGAGAGAGAGAGAGAGAGAGAGAGAGAGAGAGAGAGTTAGTCTCATGTATCCCAGGTGAGGCAGGGAATTCTAAGGCTAGCTGAGTGTGAGTAGCCTGGAACTCTACTTGGTTTGGGCTATGCATGCACTGTTCTAACAGGGTTCCTATCAAAAAGGGACCCTTACCCGAATCTAGCTGCACATGCACCAAACTTTAAACAATGGAGTAAGTCTGTCTTCCTCTAGCAACATTTAGCATGTCTTCTTTGTGATAAGTTTCCACTCAAGTGTATTAGGTTTATACCTGGGTGCAAGCCAGGAAGCTGAACTAGGGCTGGGTGCATGTGCAGTAAGGCAAAATTGTCCTCAAATTGAACTTTTAGGGGGAAACTTGTATTTACCATCTTATGCCCTAAGCATAGATTGGCACACACATGGTTAAAATCAGGTACATTGTAGGAAAGAGGGTGCACACTAAACAAAGGCTTACATAATCCAGCCTGTCACTCAAAACAGAGCCACTCATGCCTTGCTCGTTACCAAGCAACGCCTTACCCTGAGCTCCATGAAGTCTCCAGGTCGTGCTGTAACTCAAGTCCCCTGGCTGCTTGCTGCATGTATTTAATCTGTATGATCTCTTTGTTTTAATGTTCCCTTAACATTTATCAATCTAGATGTTGCAGGAAATATTAAAGAGTACATCAAGCTTCCCAAACTACTGCCGCCTACTCTCTGCCCTGACAGCCTGGCTGGCCATGTGCTGGCAGGCAATGGCTGACCTGTTTTATCTCATAGAGACTCTGACTCAGAGCTCCACAATCTCTCCACTCAGCTCACTAGGTTCCCACTAGCGGGTCGCTACCACACCAGCCCCATGTTTCAAATCCCCTATGGCCTTAGTGATGTACATCAGGCAAACCCATGCTTTGCCATCACCATACCTTTCTCTCTTGAACCCAGACATACCACCATGAAAAGAAAAACACCACACAAACTTAGCTTAGAAACAATGGTAAATCAATCTCTGAGTACAACAACTAAAACCTAATCTTGTAAGCCTTATTAAAATCTGATTCCTCTGGAGGCGAATCCTGACAGATCCACCGTTGAAACAGGAGACTCTAGCAGCTACATCTTACCCTTATGCTGTCCCCATTCCAAAAAAGGCTCTCCCTCTCTCTCTCTCTCTCTTTCTCTCTCTCTCTCTCCTCTTCCTCTCCTCCCCTATCCAACCCAGAAGTCCCTCTTACTCGCCCAGTGATTGGCTCCTTTATTCATTAGGGGATTGGTCCACAAGAAGTCACCTGAGTATGTGACTCACTCCTTGTCTGCAGCCCCTCCCAGGAGAGCAGAATTAGCATCAAAATACGAACAGCACCAGGCCCATCCACAACATCTATATACACTTCCAATTATTTTATGCTGTGGTGATTTGAGTAGGAATGGCCTTCATAGACTCATATGTTTGAGTGGCACTGCTAAGAGGTGTGGTCTTTTGGAGTAGGTGTGGCCTTGTTAGAGGAAGTGTGTTATCTGGGGGTGGCTTTGAGGTCTCCTATGCTTGAGCTATACACAGTCTCCTTCTGCTGTCTGTGGATCAGCTCTTCTAGCACCATGCCTGCCTGAATCCTGCCATGCTTTCCTGCCATGATGATAATGGACTGAACCTCTGAAACTGTAAGCCAGCCCCAATTAAATGTTATCTTTTGTAAGAGTTGCCTTGGTCATGGTGTCTCTTTACAGCAATAAAACTCTAACTGAGACTTATGCCAAAAGAACCTGGAAACACCCTGTCTAGTCAGCAATCACTAGATCAGGCTATCTTCAACTCCCTCAGTATCAGAGCGTTGGACCCTCCGGCTGTGATTACAATTGCAGGTGTGCACTAACACACCCAGTGTATGGGGTGCTGAGGTTGCTCTAAGCGTGCCATATCCACAGTCCTTACAGTGTCAGTTCAGTGTGGAAATCTTTGTGAATCTGGTTTTGTTTCTTTCTCTCTCTGTCTGTATCTGTTTCCCCACCTTCCTTTGTAGTCCAGGCTGGCCTTGAACTCCACATCTTTCTTCCTCCATCCCAAGAGCTGGAATTAAACATGCAACATTGCATCTAGCTTCTTTTTCACATCCTGTCAGTTTTATTGTGGTAGCATGTTTGTTGGCACTGTCCTTGAAAGTTCTAAAGCTACAGCAAAGGTCCAATCTTTTAGAAAAATGCATATCCATCTGAAGAAAATAAAAGTAGATCCGCTTCTCTCACTCTTCACAAAAAAAAAAAAAAACAACTCAAAGCTTGTCTTATTTAACACCTGAAATGTCTAACAGCAAACACTTTTCTGAATAGAACCACAGTAGCACAGCAGGTAATAAATGGGTCAATGAACTAAACAGACCTTAAGAGAAGAAGTACAAATGGCCACTAAATATTTTAAAAGTGTTCAACATCCATAGCCGTCAGGAAAATACAAATTAAAATTAGCCTGAGCTTCCATGTCCAAACCTCAGGCAAAACTGCTATCATCAAGAAAACAAATGGTAACAAATCCTGGTGAGGCTGTAGGGAGGGGCGTGGGTACTCATGGTTGGTGGGGGTGCTCACTGATACAGCAGCCATGGAGGTCAGTGTTGAGGGTTCTCAAAGGGCTAGAAAAAGATCTACCATATGATTCAGCTGCACTGCTAGCTCAATGGACATGTAACCAAAGGATTCTAAGTCATTCACTCCACAGAGAAACCTGAACATCCATGTTTATCGCTTCCCTATTGAAACAGCCAGGGGAAAGAATCAGCCTACATGTCCTTCAACAGGAGGATGGATGGATCAGAAAAGTGTAGCAAATACACTCCATGAAATTTTATTTAGACACAAAGAAAGAATTAATTTTTAATGCATCAGGATACTTCAAGCTCAAAATCACTTTTTCAGGTGTGGTGGTACATCCCAGTACCCAAGAGGCTGAGGCAGGAGGAAAATAACTTCTAGGCTAGCCGCAAGTTCTGGGCTAGCCTGAGCCACAGAAGAAAGGAAGCTTGTCTCAAGTGCTAAAACAAAACCAAAAATTAAACCAACCGACTCCAAGTTCAAAGCTACTTTATGCTCTTGACTTTTTAGTTTGAACCACACAGCAGGTGGGAGTCTCAGCACCAGTGCCTTGAGAGGCCGACTTGACACGTAGGTGTTATTTCAAGAAGTTTTATCCTATTCTTCAAAGCTAAGTTCTTCTTTTATAAGACAGGCTTTTCTCTCTAGTTTGTTCTTTCATCAGCCCCTGGGCTAATGGACAGCTTAACAGCCACTTCTGCAGCTGATAAGGGCACTAAGCCTGGCTTGAGTATTGGTCTGACAGGGAAGCTAAGAAAGCCACAGGGTTCTCCCTCTAAGTCTGTATTGCCCCCACCCCCCACGCCTTTTAAAGTGTGTGTGTGTGTGTGTGTGTGTGTGTTCGTATTTGTGTGCATGTTTATGTCTGTGGGTATTTGTGTTTGTGGATATTTGTGTGTGGAGGGGTATTTGTGACTTTGTGTTTGTGTGTATTTGTGTGTATTTGTTTGTATGTGTGTTTGGTTATGCTGTATGTTTGTGTCTGTGGGTATTTGTGTTTGTGTGTTTGTGTGTATTTGTGTGTGGGAGTATTTGTACGGGTGGGTGTGTTTGTGTGTTTGTGTGTGTCTACTATGTTCGTGTGTGTGTAAGTGTGTGTGTTGGGGGGGGGTGCTGCTGTGCATGTGGAGGTTCAAATACAGCCTCTCACCTTGGTCCTCACCTGCTACCTTGTTTGAGGCAGGGTCTCATTGTTGTTAAATACTGTGTACACCAGGCTAGCTGACCTGAAAACTTCCTCGGACTTTCCTGTCTCCACCTCTCATCTCCCCATAGGAGCACTGGGATTACAAATACACACTGTGTAGGGGACCTCAGAGTTGGCTTATGATACCCCAAGACCAATTTCTTGGCACAAAGAGATTTATTTGCCCCAGAGGGACAGAAAGCAGGAATAGGGAGACAAAGACAGGAGATGGAGGACTAAGAAGGAGAAGGGGACTGGGGAGAGGGGGAAAGGGGACTTGTATGTGGGGGGATGGACAGGGGACAAAGGACCGTCCCTGGATAGAGAGGAGACACAGAGGGCACATAGGAAAATCGTGGTTTATAAAATTACAAAGGGAAACCCAGTATTAGCATGAGCTGTTTAATTTTGATTGGACAGGCTAATTGGATGAGCCAGAGGGGGCTTTTCATTGCTGGACTTCAATACTTTGATAGCTGGACGTTGGAAGTCAGCCTCAGGAGGAGAAAGTGCTCAAATAAGGGAATAGACCTTGGTGGCCAGCTTTGGAAATGTACTCTAAAGGTTTTTAGCAAGGCGGGGGGGCTAGGGGAAGGGCAAGGCCTACCAGAGCCATGTTTCAAGCTGGCTAGAATCCCTAGCCACTGCGTCACCCAACTTTTACATGGGTTCTGTGGATTTGAACTAAAATTCTCATACTTACTCAGCAAGTGCTTTATCCAGAGTCATCTCCCCACACTCTGAATTCGTGGTTTTAGTTTATTTTGGCCTTGGAGAGATGTCCTTTCTTTCTTGGCAGGTCAACTCTTCATATAAAAGTATTTTTATTCAGTATTTAAAACATTTTCTTAGCATGAGTGTTTGTATTATGTTTTGTTATTTTTATTGATAATTTATATGACTGTTGCCAGAACAAAGCCCCATTCATTCTTCAGTCTGGGCCAGTTTCTTTCTCTAAGGCAGCTGTAGACAGAGTTTGCTCAGTGGCTTCCACTGCGGTGGGTCACTCAGCCTGCCTGCAGCACTCAGAACTTCTTACCCAGGCAATTCCCTAAAACAATCAAATAGTAGACTCATGCCAAGCAGATGTCCTCACCTGTAACCCCAGCTAGGGAAGCACAAGAATGAGGGTCCTATCTCCTACAAGAAGAACCCCAAGGACTTGAGACCAAAACCTGTTTGGTTTTTGTACTTCTAAAATTTCTCCCTGGGTGGCAAAAGAAGCAACATTTTAAAAATAATCTCGGCACATGTGGAACTTCCAACTAAACCATGTACGGTTTTCATACAGAAGAAATGACCACTAATGTAGTTTTCCTCTTTGCAGTAGAAGTTTGACATATTTACAGTTCTGTGAACTTAGAAAAGTTTAGTCCCAACCTGAGTGCCTGTTCCCGGCTTTGGGAGGCAGGCCTTGCTCAGTGAATACTTTGACGATCAGAGATGAGGATGATGATCAGAGATGAGTTTAGGAAACCTTCCCCGTGCTCACACTACTGGGGAGACTGGCTATTCTGAGAGCCTCTTTTGTCATTTGCCCCAGTGGATAAAACACGTGATTGTATAAAACATAAACACGATTGGTACACGCCAGCTTGTCTTTGGCTTGTTTCTTGTCCTTCCCCTAATTTGTCCTACCCTGACAATTATATCCAGTCTTTTTCTGATGGAGGGCCTCATGTTGACCAGGCTGGCCTTGAACTTGATACATATCAGAAGTTGGTCTTTAGCTGCAGAGCCTTCTGCCTCCATATTCCCAGTGCTGAGGTTACAAGTGTGTGCACCACAACACCCAGATTCATATTGAGTTTTCAGGCTGACAAGAGATCTTGAGGCCCTGATAACGGAAGTCTAAAATGTTGAGCAAAACAAAAGGAGCAGCCAAGGGTGGGGTGGCTCCTGGGTAGTAGCACCATGATCCTCCTCAACAAGAAGTTCCTAAACCATCCAAGTATCAGCTTCTACATTTATAAAACTAGGCCAACAGTATTCTCCTTGCTCACTTCATAGAACAGTGACGACTAAATGAAACCGAGGCAGGATAGAAAGACAGGAAAACTATGGAGGCATAGTGTTATCACTGAGTGGTGTCTGGGCCAAGTGTTTCCGGATCCTTAGCATCTTATTCAAGAATGAAATAAAGGCTCACATAGAGGTGAAGTAGAGAGGCGACTTCATTCAGAACAAAGCGATAGCGCTGATCAGAAAGAAAAGAGCTGTCAGGAGAGACTGTGTGCCACAAGAGTGGGAGCAAGCCTGGGCTTCTTTTATGTGGTCTATAGGAAGGAGGGGCTGGTTACTAAGGGGCGTACTATGGGCAGCTCTCTGTTGTGATTGACAGGTTTAAGTTACATAGCCCTTTCTCTACTGCGCGTGCTCCTTCCCATAATGCATCTGACTTTAATAATACACACTCCCAAATTACGTGGTCAAAAGAAGGCAATTGTGGGTTTCTTTCTAACACACTGAAGAAACGACTTTATTGTGCAGGTACCACAAACTATCTGAGGCTAGATCAACCCCCCTACCCTTGTACCTGCATATAACGAGCGTGACTGGGTAAAAGCTCTCCAAGCTTGATAGCTATTAGGAGAGGACAAAGGTGCTCCCTTGTGTAGTTATGGGAGGGGTGCCGCTCAGCGCAGGTGGAGATCCTCGCTGCTCGCAGGTGCTAGGTTTATTATTTGGAGAGGGGTGTGTGTTCATAAGTGCAGGTTAGACTTTCAAGCTTCCACGTAGATTATTAGAAAAGGAGTTTGCACACAGCCCAGACTAAGTAGAGTCTCAGGCTGCTAAAAATATCCCCTATGCTTGCCTGCTTCAATAACAAAGGCTAGAAGGCTGGAATCTGCCTGGGAATCAAATATTTTCTCATCTCTGGATCTAAACAGTGCACTATCTGGCTTCACCGGATGGTAAAGATGGTGGTCACTAAAGGGGACTCTTCAGGATACTAGCGGCAGTGTTGGGCAGTATTGCCCCTCCAACAATGACAACGTGGATAGAAAAGGCTGTAGTTGGAGAGTTTAGAGCGAAAGTCTGGGCCCTGGCAACCCAGACATGTGATGCTCAGCTGCTCATCTCCAGTGTACTAATTAAAGAGATAGGAGAGAGTGAGTAGCGGAGAAAGGAGACTTCTTCAATGTAGCCATATTGGGAAGGGGATGGGGCAGATAAAGTGGCCCAGTGACCCTCAAGTTCATTGTTAGGGCACTGACATGAAGTTAGGTTTAAATGGAGGATCATTAATATGTCTAATTAAGTGGCCCTGTCAGAGTGTGGTATTTGCTGTTGTCTCCATAATTAGTTACATTCAGACCTGTACAGTGCTTTCCTAAGCTAATGAGTGTCCTTCCTGCATCTGAAGGAAGCCTTCCTGAAGGTTGCTGCTGACCTGAAGCTACATTTTAAGAGCAGAGCATCCTGCACACGGCCCTCCCAGGCTTGTTTTTTTTTTTCTCCCCCCCCCCCCCCCAGTAGGTCTTGGAAGGTGTGATCAAGGTTCCCCCTGCAGTCAGTCACAACTTTTACAACTTTGGGACCCCAGTGGCCCCATCTTTGAAGAAAGCTACCCTGACTGGGTTAGTTTGCTGTTCACACATTTACACGGTCAACTGCTGCCCTAGATGGTAAGCTTTTAAAAATTCTCTGGAGCATTTGGGTCAAGGATAAAGTGGTATTTTGCTCATAGATGTCTTTCTGCCCATCAGCTCTGGGAGGGAAACCAAAGCTTTAAGATACTAAGGCTTTAGGATGATGGTAAATCATTATTAGTTGTGTATAGGAAGAAATAAACCTCAACCCTCTGCAAAGAACATTAGGAAACTTTATTGAGCAACAAAAACAAAAAGAACAAAGAACAAAAGAAAAAAACTAAAAACTAAAAAGAACAAAGGAAAGACAGTCTGTTCACAGATGTGACACTAACTCCCAAGTCAGCTGTCACTCCAGTAAAAATCCTGTCTCCCTCTCTGTGGTGGTTAATCTTGATTGTCAACTTGACCGGATCTGGAATCAATCACACGGCATGCCTCTGGGTGGGAGGTGTCTGTGAGGTCCATTCCAGCAAGGATGATGAAGGAGAGACCTTCCTCCAGTGTGGGAAGCCTTTTGACGGTTGTCTCAGACATACAGAGGTCTGAGGAAATGGAGTGTGGCTTGCTTGTCTACCTTCACTTCTTGCAGATAAGTGCATCTGTTGTTGTTGCTGCTGCTGCTGCCACCACCACAGACACCAACACCGATGCTGTGGCTGCCACCATCCTTCACCAACAGGCTCCAGCTGTTTCAACCTGAGTGGATAACCAGAGACTTCCCAAGAATCTCCTAGGGCTTCAGCATAAGGCTGGGATTGTTGAGGCATTCACCTCTGTGGACTAAGCCAGGTTACCAGCTTCCTCAGGGAGGAGATGGCCATTGTTGAGGTATATGGACCCTGTTGTGTAAGCCAGTCTAGTAAGCCCCCTTACACACACACACACACACACACACACACACACACTCATCACATGCATTTATACATGTCCCATCAGTTCTATTTATCTAGACAATTCTATTTGACACAACCTCTTTGGCCCCTGTGGTGGTTTAGATGTAAATGGCTCTTATAGGCGCATGTGTTTGAATGCTTGGTCCCCAGTTGATGGAACTCTTTGGGACGGGCTAGGAGGTGTAGCTTTGTTGGAGGAGGTATGCTGTTGGGAGTGAGCTTTTATGGTTCAAAAGTCCGCGCCATTCCCAGTTAGCGCTCTCTCTCTCTCTCTCTCTCTCTCTCTCTCTCTCTCTCTCTGTGTGTGTGTGTGTGCTCGTGTCTCAAAGTGTTAGCCCTCTGCTACAGCTCCAGCACAATGCCTGCTTGCCTGCCTGCTGCCATGCTGTCCACCATGATGGTCATCGACTCACCCTCTGGAACTGTAAACTCCAATAAACTCTTTCTTCCATAAGTTGCCTGTCATGGTGTCTTTACAGTAACAGAGAAGTAACCAAGATGGCCCTATACTTCCTATTTGAGTCCTAGGTCCTATTGGTTTTCCTTCTGTCTCTTCCCACTTAACAAATGGATGTTTACTCCTTAAGACAGGCTTCAAAACCCTAACCTCCCCGTATCTACCATCCTAAACTACATATTATATTGTAATTTGGTTTTTTGAGACAGGGTTTTGCAATGTAGCCCTGGCTAGCCTCAAATTTATGTCAACCCCCCCGGCAGTCTCTCAAGTGCTAGGATTACAAGCATGTCTGGTCTGTAGCAGATAATTTGCACAATCCTAATCCCCAGATGGCTGCATTGAAAACCCAACCTAAGCCAGACATTCAAGACCTTGTTCACATTCCACCTTGAGACAGGACTACAACTGCAAAATCGTGGCTTTCAAAGTGGCAGTCTTCCTTCCTGTCCCCTAGGGTGATCCTGATTCCAAAGAGAACCCTGGGAAAACCTCTGTCTCTGGGATGCTCTATTCCTTTCCTAGCCATCTTTGACCTACAGAGCTGTTGATAGGCTTCACTTGACCTTCTTTATAGAAAGGGGGAGTTCTGGGACTGGAGAAGGGACTTAATGGTCACACACATTGGTTGTTCTCACAGAGGACCTAGGTTTGTTTCCCAGCACTCACATGGTGGCTCACAACCACCTGCAATTCCAGTTCTAGAGGATCAGACACCCTCTTATGGCACTACACACACGGTGCACAGAAACTCTTGCAGACACATACATACAAACATGTAAATAAAAATCAATCTTGCCAGGTGGTGGTGGCATATATGCCTTTAATGATAACACTTGGAAGACACAGGTAGGTGGATCTCTGAGAGTTTGAGGCCACTCAGGTCTATAAAGCAAGTTCTAGAACATACAGGACAATCCAGAGAAACCCAATTTTGAAAAATAAGACAAAACAAAATAAAAATCTTTTTAAAAGCCAAAAATGAATAAATACAATCATTTTTAAATGGGAAATACCATACTGGATGATATCGAGCTAGTGGGTCATCACACTCGTTTTCTCTTCATTGATATTTTAGAAAGTGTACACCTCTCTTATTTAATCTGTTGATAGTCAGTTGACTTCAGCAAACCTTTAGTGGCTAGATGAGAAATTCACTTTGTCCTTAATCTACCACATGTACATATATGCACAGAGAAATCAAATAGCCCAAGACTACACAACTGTGCTTATGATGTTCTTTAAGGGAAGACACTGGATTCTAATTCAAGGATGATACTCTTTAAAATATTTTATTATTATTGTGTGTATTTATGCAGGTGTACACGTGTGTGTGTGTGTGTGTGTGTGTGTGGTACTGGGGAGCAGGCCTAGGGCTTTTCACATCTGAGGCAAGCAAGCTACCACACCAAGGAGCTATGACCTTCATGTTTCCTGAGAGGATGCAGATGTAAGAGCAAAGGAGACATACATGTCTTGATAGCATGCTCTGAGGTGCCTGGACTCACAGGCTATCCCATCTCCACCAAGTCTCCAGCCTGAGACAAAAGACTCTAGGATGTGGGTCCTGAGGAGGGTGCTATAGACAGGCACTTTGTAGTCACCTGCTCACTTCCAAGCTTTATCATATCTTCCTTGGGAAGCCACCTATGCCAGGTGCCTTTGCCTTTACAGGGAACTGAGGGCTCTGTGAACTTTGTGCTGTGTGACAGACCCCTGGGGTGGGGGCACCTTGCACGCAGCATCTTTGTGTCCGCCTCTCTGAAACCTTGTGAGTGAGTGTTGTCCAACCACCTCACGGGTGGGGAGTCTGAGGCTAAAAGTGCCACCCTGCCAGGAGTGACTGGCATCTCACAGGAGCCAGTGGCCCTGCACAGCCACACTGTGCTAGAAAACACATACCCTCAACAATGTTCTAGAAGGTAACTTGCCAGGTTACAAGGGCACTGTGGCCTAAACATCAAGACTTGGTCTTCTTGTGTGTGACACCAGGGATAATAACCAGCTTTTCTTGGCTCACACAGGGACAAGAGCTGAAGATGATAGTGACTTAATATTCTGCTGTGGTAAATGTTTCCTCAGGAGTACTCCGGATGCAGGCAGGATGGAGTCAGCCCCTCATCTGCCGTTTGCTTCCTGTGCTCCTCTGTGGTCGTTACCCAGCACCTGACCCAGAGCCTCTCCACCTGGACTCTGCTCAAGGCTTTGAGCTAGACACGAAACTTGAGCCCTCATTGTCTTCTGGTACTTTCTTCCGGATTTCACCACACAGTCCGAGAGTTGAGAGTGGGAAATGTGAAAGAGTTCCTTCTTCCCACTCCTCCTCCCACCTGCAGCTTGAGTTTGGGTCTCCAGTAAAGCAGGTAGCCAAACCTCTGGGCTCCCAAGCTTCCAAATAAAATGGAAGTGATTCTGTTACCCTGAGTAGCTGATGCATAGAAGCCCTTAGCGGTTAGGGTTGCCCAGCTGGAGGCTTTGGCATCACAGTCAAAGCTTGCATTATTAATGGTCATCAAGCAGAGGTGCCTAACCGAAGTTGGGATGTCCTATTTGCCGGGGTCCCCCATGGTCACCAGAGAGTGAAAGTAATGTAGTTTCTGCCAGTTTAACTAAGAGAGAAGGCCTAAAAGAAGCCTTTCTGCCCTGTGGGAGACCTATCTAATGGGTTGGACAGGCATCATGTGACAGTAGGCTCTGCCTCTCCAATACACATGCGCTCTCTCTCTCTCTCTCTCTCTCTCTCTCACACACACACACACACACACACACACACACGGACACGCACACACAAGTCATTGTGAGAGTCTTCTGAAAAGTCTTCACTCATCATTGATGTGTGCTACTCCCCTTTCCTCCCCTCTCTCCCTCCTCTTTCCCATCCCTCCTCCCCGTTCTTGTTTCTGGTTTTGTGCCTCAGGTTGCCCTGACACTCGTGGTCATCTGGCATTAGCTCTCCAAGCGTTGGAGTACAAGTATGCCCCACCAAACAACATTATCGTCCTTTTCTTTATTTTTGTTTGTAATTTTGTGTGTGTGTTTGTGTGTAGATAGAGGCCAGAAGAGAACATTGGATCTCCTGAGCTGGAATGAGAAGGGTAGTAAGCTTCCTAATGTGGGTCCTCTGCAAGAACAGTAGAGCTGAGAAAACTCTCAGCGTCATGTGTCTAATCTGGACTGTCTTTTTTCACTTGCATGGTGTGTGTGCACGCATGCATGTGTGTGTGCACGTGTGTGTGTGTTTATGCCCACCACATGCTAATCTTTTTCCCTCACGAGTACTTGGTTATCATGCATAAAGTCCTAGGTTTTATCACCAACACTGTATAATCTGGGTGTGGCAGCAATCACCTGTACCTACCACTCTGAAAATGAAAGCAAGAAGGTCAACATTCAGAGGCAGGCCTAAAAGATGGCTCAGTGGATCAAGGGACTGAGACTCACAGGAGAGAACTGATTCTTACCACATGTGTGAGCACACACACCACACACAAAGGCTCTGATCGTTTGAATGAGAATGGCCCCTAAAGGCTTAATATGTTTGAATGCATAGTTGATGAAACTGTTTGGGAAGGATTAGGAAGCATGGCCTTATTAGAAGAAGTGTGTCCCTGGAAGCTGGCTTTTAGGTTCCCAGTTCTCTGGTGGATCAAGATGTGAACTCTCAGCTGCTCCTTGTTCTGCCCTCAGGGACTTTAACCTTCTGAAGCTCCAAGCCAAATTAAAGGGTTTCTTAAAAAGTTGCCTTGGTCAAGGTGTTTTATCACAGCAATAGAAAAGTAACGAAGACGTGCACATGCAAAGTACATACATTGAAAACAGCAACAGGCACATGCCACCATGCCCAGGTATTTATTTCTTGTGTGTATGTGCAGTGTGTGTGTGTGTGTGTGTGTGTGTGTGTGTGTGTGTGGTTTGTGAGAGGGGGGCTGGTGTGGAGGCTTTCCCAGCGCCAAATCTTCAATTAAAACATCAAAACATAAGAAAACTCACCGAATAAAATAAGGAATGTGAACCTAAATAGATGTAGATCAAATAAAAATCTTGATGAAGAATGGGATATTTTAAGCCAGGAGCCAGGGAGATGGCTCAATGGGTAAAGTGTTTGGTACACAAGCTTCATTTCAAATCCCCAGCATCCAAATAAAACCCAGGCCTGGTTATGCTACTTGTAATGTAGAGCTGGGAGTTAGAGACAGGCAGATCTACAAAAGGACATTTTATTCTACAAGCTAGAAGTATTCCCTACATCTTTCTGACATGCTCCAATTATTAACCAATGTCTAAAAACCTTTATGAAAGGCTGATTTAACTGTGTATAGAATCTGGCTAACTGCATTTGCTCAGAGTGGTATTTTCTGTTAAACCGAAGTATCCTGATAGAATGTTAAATAACATGGCAGGAAAGGATATAAATGAAGACGCTGATTTATCAATGGGAGCTCTTGCAGTGTCTGGTCTATCAGGAGAAATGAAGCCATCCCATGTTTTCTCCTCTAAGAGATTATAATTAGAAGCTGAGCCTTTGCACAGCATTTTAAAGTTACTCTTCATTTTCAGCTTCTCATTAAAATGTATATTTGTTGTCTGAGAAGACTTATTAATAGGTCTGCAAATTCTCTGCTGCTTGTTAGGAACAGATTGTATATGTAAATTGGCTTTTCAGGCGCTTGAGAGCAAGCACCACCCTCCTCGGGCTTGTACACTTGGAGAATATTAACCAGGGGGCATCGTGCAGCGCTGGTTCCTCCAGTTCTTTGCCAGCACCTCGAGGCAGCACCTTCAGCAGCAGCACCCCTGAATCTGCCTGAACCCATCAGGGACTACTGCTCCTAGAAACCCAGGAAATGCTGGCTTGGGTGGAGTCCATGGTCACGCAGGCACCTCCCTTCTGTCCACAAGATGGCAGCATTGAGTCAGGGCTGCAGCCTGGTAGGGACTGGCTCTGGGAATTAGAAAGACCAGGTTTCTTCCTGAGAAGGAATGGCTCCTGTCTTCTAGGCAAGCCTCTAAAGCCATGCAGAGTGCGGCCTGCCCACCCCACCTTCGCTGCACCTGGTGAACAACGACAACATTGTGGTGTATTCGGTGATGTTTTGCTTTGAGAATATGAGGATACATCTCGGATAGGCTTTCCAGGTCCAGACCTGGAAGGTGCAATTGAGTAAGCAGGCTGAGTTCCCCAGCTCCGTTCATGTACAAGCCATTCGATGTAAAAGATTATTGGTGTTATTTAACGAGAGGCTGGGGATACTTCTCAGGGAGAGAGTGCTTGCCAAGCATTGCAAAACCAAGACATAGCTTACACACATGTGAGAGAATAGAAGAAGAAACTGTTGAGTGTCTGCTTTGCCTTTACCCTAAGCCTCAAACATGAGCAAGCATCAGAACTTCATGGAACGACAAGTTAAAGCATAGATTGCTGGCTCCTTCCCCAGAGCTCTTCACTCAGTGGACGTAGGCTGGGGCCAGCTTATTAGCATTTTAACATCAGTTTTCTGGAGATGTTGATGCAGATGGACCAGGGAATGGTGCTTTAAACACATTTAATTCTCAGCAGCCCTTGATGTATGCATTGTCCTTCTTTTGCAGATAAGAAAACCAGGTTCAGAAACATAAATACTGGAGGCTAGAGATGTAGTCTAATGGAAGAGCTTAGACTAATTCTCTAGTAAGTAGCAGGCTGTGATATGTGCAGTGGTCTGACTCCCAAAACCTCCCTCCGTGTACTGAACCTGTACTTTGGTGGTTCCTCTGAGTGCCGTGGCTTCCAAACACATGAACATGGGACTTATATCGGTGTGACACTTGGAGACATTAAGAGTTTAGCATTTCATCTTTGCAGTTACTCAGGGGGAAAGTTCCGAAGGGGCTGAGCTGGCATGGCACACTGTTTCTGTGTGCAGGCTGCAGCTGTTTGCACTATCTATTGAAATGTCTTTGGAAATGAAGTGTTGATGCTATAACCAACCCCCAAGCCCCATCCTTGGATCTGAAAGACAGTGTGAAAATGAGGCAGAAGGAAGAAACTACAGAATCTGTGAGTTTCCCCATGGAGGGAACCTAGTTTGTCTATGGAAATGAGCAACTAAAACTGGGTGGCCTCTCCCTAGCCGTGACTTGACACAATAAGGATTCTTCCACAATAAGGATTCTTGACACAATAAGGTGGAGCCATGTATGTCACCTTGGCTAGACTGAGCAGAGGCTCTGTTCAGTGTTTATTCTCCAGGTGATTGATGCTTTCTTCCATCAATTCTCCAATTCTAGATCTATAATCAAACCTGAGCTCTCAAAGGCAATATTTGGAGGTAGCTTGTGAAGAAGGAGGAGAAGACATGGAAAGGAGAATGGAGGGGAAGGTGGAAAGAGGGATGATGGAAAGGAGGAAGGGAGAGAGGGAAGGAGGAAAAGAGGGAGGAGGAGAGAGGGAGGGAAAAAGGGAGGGAGAGAAGGAAGGCAAGGACAACTTAAAGAAGGGCTTATTTTGGCCCAGGGTTCCAAGAGGACACAGTCCACTGTGACAGGAGACTGTGGCAAAAGGAGCATGAGGCAGTGGGCACATCCACAGCCAGAATGTGTGAGCCAGGAAGAGCCATGAATCCTTGTTTGAGCAGGTAACAGCACAGCACATCATGATATATGTTGGGGAATTGGGGCGGGCTGCCGGGCTGCCTGTTTACCCCCAGGTTAACTTCTTCCTTGCTCAGGGTGAGCATGCTTGGCTCATTTTCTCCTTCTTTGGGACCCTACCCATGGGGTGACGCCACCCACATTTAAGGCGAGACTTTCTACCTCAATGAACCAGAATCTAAATATTCCCTCAGAGACATGCCCAGGGATTGATTTTCGTGGTGATCCTAAATCCTACCAAGTTAACAAAGACTGACATCACAGTGTCCAAACACCTAGAAGAGAGAAGTGTCTACCAGGCCAGGGACTGAGAATAAGGCTTACGGAGACTGAGCTCCAGGGAACCTAGCCTGGACCTAAGGGGCACCACTTAGCCCCGCCCACTCCTCCAGCCCCGCCCCCAACCCGCTCCAGCTCACAGGGATGTCGAGGCCAAAGCCTGGGATTTCTAGTCTCTTTACCCTCATACTGTGTATTTGCTCCTCCATGGGAGCCAGAGCTTGCAGGAGGGGAAGAGGGTAGGACTTTTGAGGGGAAAATGTAGTAAGAGAAGGACGAGAAACTGTGATAATTTCATCAGGTGTGTAGCTGAGATAACGCAGACGAAGCAAAGGTTATGTTAACTCTCAGCCTCAGAGATTTCCCTTTAGACTGTTAGGTCCTTCTGCTCCTGCTATGGAAAGTCTGCTAACCTCAGGGGAACCGGGAAACAAAACAAAACAAAACAAAAACCAGAACAAAACAAACAAACAAACAAAATGCAGGCAGGGCTGAGGTCCCAGTGTCTCTTTTGATGGCCTGCCAATGGCTTTACTTCTACTATACTAGGCCATATATTCTGAAGGTCCCACTGCCTCCCCTCAGTGCCACAGGTGCAGACAGGGCCTTCAAACATATGGATCTTTGAGTGACACTCCAGACCTTCTAGACCCAAAGTAGTATACTAGAAAGCAAAACCAACACTTAGAGATGAGACCTGCTGGTCCGGTGACTGGGCCAGTGGCCTTGACCCCTTCTTTGTCATTCTTCCCAGCAGTTCAGCTCACCCCAGGTCTTTGAAGTAGACCACACTGGGGCTACTTGGGACAAGGTCTTAGGGCTCCAGGTCCAGCCCCGGGGGAGGTCACCACTATTCTCACAGTTAGAGGAGCTTACTTCTGTCCCCCAGAGAGTGTGTCCCCTTCATTAATTCCATTCTGCTGATATTGGTGTTTAACCTCCACCATTCACCCACATCTAGTGATGTAGGCATCCAAACATCTCTCAAAGGTAGACTCCATGGTAGACACAGTATAACACATGATCAAGTGGAAAGCCCCAAACAGCAATTCCAATGTCCACTAAAGAGTGACCTGTAAATAAAGACATCAACAATGACTGGTCTATATGTTTACTGTCTGCTATGGACTGAGTGTTTGTCTCCTAGACTCTTAAGTTGGTGCTCTAATCCTGTTTGATGGTGTTTGGAAATGGGCTGTCTTTTGGACCTCCCAGACTCCAGAGCTCTGCTAAAAGAAATGTCTGCTAAGTCACCCAGTCTATAGTATGTCTGTTATAGCACCGTTTTCCTAGCTCCTTTGGGGCTGCAGAGATGGCTCAGTAGTTGAGAGTGCACACTGCTCCTGCAGAGGATCCAAGTGCAGTTCCAGCACCCACTGGGTGGCTCACAACTGACTGTGACTGTAGCTGCAGGGGATCAAACACCTCTGGCCTCTGAGGGCACCTGCCACATGTGCACACATCCTCAGACAGACACAACATGAATAATAAATAAAGTAAGTTTGCTAATATTCTCTTCATAGGACTCTCTGGGAGCAGAGGCATTAGTGTGGTTCATGGGACAGGTGTAGGCCTCAGGAATAAGAATCAGGAGAAGAAAGGCAGAGGACCTGTCCAGTAACAGCCTTCCAAGGTTCTGTGAGCCCTAGTTCAGCCAGTGTCTACTGAGGGATTACTAGATGATGCTTATTGGTGTCTAGGGTACAAAGATGTCAAGACATGGGTCCTACCTTCCACAGGGTATTAACTGGCCCACTCAAAAGATGGGGTAACTCAACACAGGTGGAGACTCAGCATGGTTTATTAGAATGGGCATAGGCTGTGGGGTTGGGCTACTGTCAACCCCAGTTTGCTATGTTCCTTGTTTGAAACATGATTAATTGTGACGTGCTTGTGCCACACACCTAGAGTTTCTGCTACTTGAGAGGTGAAGAAGGAAGGTTGCTTTAGCCAGGAATTAAAAGTCAGCCTGACCAACATAGTAAGACCCTGGCTCAAATAATAAATGAATTATTAGGGCTATAAAGCCTCCCAATCCCTGTGTGTGTATGTGTGCGAGCATGTGTGTGAGTGTGTGTGTTGCTATGGATTGAACCTGGGACCTCATACATGCTAGGCAAGTACTATACCACATTCCCAGTCTTTTGTAACTTAAAAATTTTGAGTTAAAGCCTTCCTAGGCTAGCCTTGAACTAGCTCTCTCTCTGTGTCTCTCTTTCTGTCTCTCTCTCTGTCTCTCTCTCTCTATTTCTATGTGTCTCTCTGTCTCTGTCTCTCTCTGTCTCTGTGTGTGTGTATGTTTGTACAGGCATGTGTGCTTGGGTGTGTGTGCATATTCATGTGTTTGAGAAGGCCAGAGACCACCTCAGATGTTGTTTCTAGGAGAGATGTCCACCTGGTTTTTTGAAACAGGGTCTCACTGACTAAGCCAGGCTACCTGGGCACTGAGCCAGGGATGCTCCCATCTCCACTTCCCCAGTGCTGGGATTACAGGTGAGCATCACCAAAGCCAGCTTTACCTGATTGCTGAGGCTTCAACTCTAGTCCTAAGGCCTGCATGGCTTGTATTTTACCAACTGAGCTAGCCAGCTCCCCAACCCTGTTCTGGAATTTTTGATCCTCCTGCTTAAGTCTCCCAAACAGCTGGGATTACAGGCCTGCACTACCAGGTCAGGTAGCACATTTGAAAAGGATGCTGTTGACACACAGTAATAGCTGTATCAGTCATTTATTCTGTGCCAAGCATTTTACCTATATTAACTCATGTACAGTCCCAGCAGCCCTATGAGGTCCACGGGCTCCCTTCTTCCTCCTCCTCATTGTTCTATAGGCTGGGTGTCCTAAGGTCTGACTAGCAGGCTGTGGGTAGCAGGGCTGAGTTTCAGACCCAGAGTGTCTAGAGCTAACGCTTGTGGTCTCAATGCCATGCCCAGCATATCAGCAGCAGCCATTGGTAAGAATCGCCTACGAGTCTTTGGAATTAATTATTTCTCCTTATCCTGGGAGGTTCCAAGAAGTTGGAAAGGACTTTCTAGAAGTGGGTTTTGAAAGATAAGGGAGAACTTGTTAGACAACTGTAGATAAAAGTGACCCAGATGGAAGAGCAAACACACTTATACACTGTAGCTCAGTGCTTCTCAGCCTTCCTAACGCTGCAGCACTTTAATACAGTTCCTCATGGTGTGATGACCCCCATCATAAAATTATTTTCACTGTTACTTCATAACTATAGTTTTGCTACTGTTATGAATCTTAATGTAAATATCTGATATGCAACCACTGTGAAAGGGGTCCTGACCCACATGCTGAGAACCTCTGCGGTAGCTTAAAAGCACAGGAAACAGGTTTAGGAAGTTCAGTTGATTGTGCATCTGTGGCTCTAGGATGGGGGCAAAGGTAGGGATTGAAGGGGTGGGGCGGGGGGCGGGAGAGATCCCGTATGAGGACAGGAAAATAGGAACTAAAACCCGTAGGAGACCTGGCAGGTGGTTTGGGACCACCACCTTGTGTCAGGCTTAGACACCCGACTGGGTAGCCTCTGAAGAGTTCAAGGTTCAATAGTCAGAGCTTTGGACGGGTCATTTTCTTTATTCCAAGACTGTAGACATGCTGAAGGAAAATTAACATAAGCAAGAAAACAGAAAGATGACAATTTATAATTAATCTAGCCAGAAGCACTGTAGAGACAAGGGTTGACTGCTGGAAATTGGATGCATTGTGAAGTACTTGGGGCTAATTGAAAAGAAAGACCAAGTCCCAGCCATGGATGGAAAGACCCACTAGGAGACTAGGTCTTTGTGCTGCCCGGCAGCCTGGTCACCGATAGGCTGAGGAATCCAGCTGCAGGAGCTGAGCGGCTGCCTAGGTCGAGGATGCTCACAGTTCTCTCTTGAGATGCCACCCCTTATGCCGCCTTCTCTGCTGGTGGCAGGGGCCTTTCCCGCCAAGGTTTCCCCAATGCCCCGCCTTCCCTTTTAAATGTTCTATGAGGAACTCAGATCTCTGTGAAATTAGATGGGGTGAAAACATTTGTCAGTCTTAACGACTTTTTGATTACTGGGAGGATTGTCGGGACGGATCTCTGGAGGCTGAAAAGCCTCTTTAATCAGCTCGTGATGTGCTAGACTCCTGGGGCGCAGTGTGAGCCTCGCCAGTGGCCAGCTTGCTGAGCAGCCCCTGGGATGCCACGGGGACTTCCGGCTTCCCTTATCTATGCAGACAATCAGTAGCGGCAGGAGTGGCAAGCACTAGACACACCAGTAAAAGCAAAAGAGGCAGGGGTTGAGAAAGCAAGCTCTACTTGGATATAATATGAATATTAACAGGCACAAGCCAGAGGACCCTGGGGACATGACCTCAGCTGTTGCATTTAATCTTCATGGCCATCCCTCTGGCAAAACAGCTAAGATTATATTTTGTTTGGCAGGTGGGGAGACTGAGTTTGGAGATGGTGTCAACTATCGCCTCCCCATGTCAAATCAAGCCAATTTAATGTTGTTTTGACTCAGTACACTTGACAGGAGGATGCTCTTCCTCTGTGCCACTTTCTCCCGAGTCCCCTGTGACTAGTTTCCAGGACTTTGCAAAATACTCGAGGTCCAAGTTCTGAGGCATAAAACTCTATGCTTACTTCAGAATACCTGGCTGTCATTTAGAGAGATGGCTTTTGTTTCTAAGGCCCAAATGGCATCAAGGGACCCCAAGAGTGATCTTTCGATTTCACCCTAGTTCCCTGCTTGTCCAGACTCTACGCCCTTCAGATGTCCTGTGTCCTCTGATGCCCTGCTGCACTAGACCTAAGGTCATTTAAACACTAAATATAGCAGACATAGAAAAGAATGCCAAAGAACAATCTATGGTTGGATATGAAGTGCTCCCTAAACGCTCATGAATCGAAGGCTTCATTTCCAGTCCTGCAGTGTTCAGAGGCCAGTGGATTATAGGGGAGGCTTGATCTGGTCAAAGAATTCACCCATTTCTGGACTTGGTGGGATGGACTGGGAGACACAGGAGATTACAGGGATCCAGGATGTGAGGTGCCAGGGATCCAGGATGTGAGGTGCAGTTTTGTTTTGTTTTTGTTTTGTTTGTTTTAGTTTTTAAAGCCAGAGTTTCATTTATGTCAGACTGGTCTCAAAATTGCTGTAGCCAAGGCTGGCTTTGAACTCCTGATCTTCCTTTCTCAGCCTCCCAAAGGCTGAGACTGTAGGTGTGAGCCAGCACACCTGAACTGAAGGGTCTTTTGTTCCCAGAACCCTTCCCCCTCTCTATCTCTTACTTGTTGTTTTTTCTTGTTCAGTTCTGCTAGAAGTCTTTCCAAAGGATCAACATTAGGCTTTTAAATATAATATACAACATATAATATTATATATACAATATACTGTATACATACTACATACATAGACACTATATAATGTTGTATGGTGTGTATATTATGTATTACGTTATATATTATAGTTTAATATTAATCAATAAATTTAATGTTAATATTTAATTAAATATAAATATATAAAATATATTGTACACATGCATAGTATAAATATATAAAATATATAAATATAAAATAAAATATTAACATTTAATATTTTAATAATATTATATTATTTTTTTAAAATGAATTATCTTTGCACTGTCTCTATTTGTTCATTTTACTTTTTACCCACATTGGCCTTGAACTTGTTTTGTAGCCCAGGTTGTTTTCAAAATCACATGATAGCTGTAAGCCATATACTTAGCTCCATTCTACTTATTTGGAATTATTATGCTGTTCTTTTAATTCCTTAAGTTGTACTAAACTCATTTTGAAATACAGTGTCTCATTAATGTTTTGTTTCTCATGTTTAAAATCTCCATTATGATTTAGTCTTTGATCCCGGAATCATCTATACTTCTTAATTCCGGAGAGATTTCTTTCAGTTGTAATTTTTGTTTTACTTAGCTTGAATATCTGTCACATTGTAGTCAGAAAATTTTGTTTGCATGGTTCCATTCCCTTAAAATGGACTGAACTCTCTTTAGGATCCGTTTGTTGGTTAGTCTCCACTGATAGCCCATGTACAACAAAGTGCTACAGATTTCGTGATTATTGAGCCGTTCTATGTTCTTCCACAGTTTTTGTGTGCTTGATCTACTACATATTCAGAGACATTAACATTTCATGCTGCGGTTGTAGGGTTGTCTGGGCTTTGTAATAATTCTACACCTTTGTTCTGCAGCCTTTGCATTCATTATTAAACGCTTGTATCCTTGGTGGCTGGGGATTTATTTAGATCAGTAAAGTGTTTGCCTTGTGAGCATGTAGACCATAGTTTGATACCCTAAAACTCTTGGAAACATGGGTCACTTGTGATATCAACCCTTGGAGAAGCAGAAATAAATGATCCTTGGAGTCTGTGGCTGGCCAGCCTAGCCTATTTGGTGAGTCCCAGGCCTATGAGAGACCCTGTCTCAAAACCAAGATGGTCAGTACGAGAGGAATAACAGCCACGTTTATCCTTTGGCCTCACCAGTGCGCGCGCGCGTGCGCAAACACACACACACACACACACACACACACACGCACACTTTAGATCATAAAGCAGGCCCAAACTTGCTTTATGGTGGTGCTGCTGACAGTGTCCTATGTGGCAGCCTGGCCCAACCTAGGCCAGATTATTGGGTAGATAGAAACCTAAATTCAGCATCCCTCAGAAACCTCATAATGTGAGGTTTTGTTTGTCAGAAAACCCACTATTTCCTTTCTTGACCCATAATGGTCAACTGCCATGGACAAAGTGCATCTATCTCCCTTAACCCAAACAGCCTGCATCAGCTCAAAGACCTCATCCTGCTGTCATATGAAACCCACTGGCTTCCCCACAGAGCTGCTGCTCTCTCTCTACTCTTGTGAGATAGTCTGGCAGTTTGTCTCTCTAATAAACTGTTTTTCTAACCAAGGGGTGGTCTAATTTGGTGGTTTTGCTATGCTTGTTTACAGTGTGTACATGCACACACACACACAACTGCACAGACACAAACACACAGATATATGTGCACACACAGTGCATTTAGAATTGTTATACTTTTGTTGTGAACCTAGTATTTTTTACATTAATATTAATATTTTCCCCACCTGCTATTTATGTAACTGTGCTCACTTTCTTTGGATTAACATATATTCACATCTTTTAAAAGTACCTTACGGGGCTGGAGAGATGGCTCAGCAATTAAGAGAACTGGTTTCTCTTCCTGAGGACCTGAGTCTCCCAAAACCCAAATAGCAGTTCCCAACCAGCCATAACTTCAGTCACATGTGATCTGATGCTCTCTCCTGGCCTCTGATGGCCTAGGTATACATGCCATGTATAGACATGCAATGAGGCAAAACACTTACACACATGAAATAAGAACAAAAATTACAGTGCTCCTTCATTCTCTGTTTTACAAACATTCCCTTCCTTCCTCCCTCTCTCCTCTCCCCCTTCCTCCCTCCCTCCCTCCCTCCCTTCCTTCCTTCCTTCCTTCCTTCCCTTTGAGACAGGGTCTCAACTGTGTAGCCAAGGCTTCCCTAGAGTGTGAGAAGCTCCTAACTCAGCCTCTCCAGGGTCTATAATTTTGTAATTGTAGACATATGCCACCACACCCACCTTTTTCATTCATTTCTTTTCTCTTTCTTAGTCCTCCTTCTTCCCTTTTTCTTCAGTCTCTCCTTCCTCTTCTCCTTCCTCCTTTTCCTTGCTCTCTACTTTCTCATCTCATTCTCTATATATACAGGCTGGCTTTGAAGTCACTCTGTAGCCCAGGCTGACCCCAATCTCTCTTTTCTTTCTTTCTTTTTTTTTTAATTCTCTCTCTCTCTCTCTCTCTCTCTCTCTCTCTCTCTCTGTTTTTTGAGATAGGGTTTCTCTGTGTAGCCCTGGCTGTCCTGGAACTCACTCTGTAGACCAGGCTGGCCTCGAACTCAGAAATCCACCTGCCTCTACGTCCCAAGTGCTGGGATCTCCCTTCCTGCTCAGTCTCCCAAGTGCTGGATTACAGGTAGGCTGTTCCATGTCTAGCGATGCTGTCCAGACTCATATTGAATTTCTCTGCTCAAGCAAACCACCTTGGCTCAACCTGTTGAATTGCTGGGATACAGTACCATTCCTGGCTTTCAGTATGCTTCCAGAATAGCTTGGCTTTATTGTGAGGGATGTTATAGAGGGTACAGGTGAATATATAGGTACATGTGCTCAAGTCCTGGGTTGTGCTGAGTGAGGGGGTTTCTACCTATGGGGCTAGAGCTCAACACTCAGCATGCGGAGGCTTTCTCCAGTCAGGAAACATGTCAAGGAAAGTTTTCCAGAGAGGTTTCATCATGTAGGAATGACCAGTTACCAACGCAGTCCCCAGAGTGGGAGTAGGCTGCTAATTAAGGCATGGCCTTTCTGCAGCTATCTGGGTGCTCAGCAAGACACACCTCATTAAGAGGGAAGGACACTCTTACTGCCCTGGAAATTCTCTGGAATTTAGGGGCCTTGAGTCAGGAACCAAAGTCAAAGACAAAATAACAGAAGGCTGCTACAGGAGGAGAGCAGGCACAAGGTCCCATAGGCATTTCTGCTTGTGCCGTCCAGGGTCCCCATGCACCCTGCACTCCTTTGGTCTTTGATGGTTTAAGCTTCATCCTCATGCATCACTTCCTTATGGCAGATCTTCAAAGGGACTTTTTGAAAATCCCCAGCTTAAGCTTTGGGTCTGGAATTGGTTCATTTGGCTAGTTGATGAGGCACCCTGATGGTCTTAGGTTGGCTATGCCCACCAAAGATCAGGGAGCACTGTACAGTAGGAGAAGGGAGGAAGGTGACCTCACCAAAGAAATCTGTGTATATTGCCATCCAGAGGGTTTGGGGTAGGTGCTGTGGCGACAACAGTGTAAGTGTCCTCTGACTTTCTCAGTCATATGTTTAAAACAGAACTAAAGACGTGCATCCCTCTTCTCTCTGTTCTGATCATGGGTGAATGTTTTCTTATTTGGACCGAAACCAAACAGGTGTCAAACTGGTGAGCCAAGTAAACATTGCATTAGTATTCTTGGAAAAAAAACCTTTAAGAAATCAATTGAGAGTCAATTTGCTAGAACTTCTGAATGTCCAAGTTCAGACTACGCTGTGAACCCACCTTCTCATTGCAGAAGGCGGGAGTGAGGAAGGTGCCTTTAGAAGCGACACTGGAACCACAGCTTGCAGGCACCTACCACACACTCGACACTTCCGTAGAGGAATGACGGGGTGTGGATATCCACCCAGTGTTCTCTAATGTCAACCTGACTGCTTTCCAATGATACCCAGGGCTTGGAAGTCGGAGGCAGAGCAGATTTGGAAGGCAGCTTTAACTCAGTAAAAGGGTAATTGTCTGTGGGCAGTGATAACATATAGTGTACGTTTTTTTCTTTTCCACCTCTGGGCTTCTAGGAGACAGAACTGCATTTTAAGAGATGTGAATAAGTATAACTTGTTTCTAAAATAATAAAATTAATAATAATAAAGTGTAAATTTCAAATTCAAGCGCAAAAAGATGAAGCTAATTTGTGCTAATTTTCTCATGCTATTTGCAGCAGTAGTGACTACAATGAGGGCTAATAACCTTGACCGCCATTAGCCTAATCCACTGTGATGCTGGGTTTGAATTTGCATCATTTTAGTAATCTAATAGGGGTTCTTGTAGCTTTGTGGGGATTAACTCTAAATTCCTTTAATGACCTAAACTCTGGATCTAAACTCCAAAAGTGATCAATACCTCTGGAATATAAAATGCATGGCAAACGAATGGAAGTAGACAGTACGCACACAGAAGCTCCTAGGGAGACTGCGCGCTTCAACGTGGATGTGTGTGTTGGAAAGCCTTTTCTTTTAAACAATAGACAACTACTGAATGAGGACAAACCTAAGGAGAATTTGGTGAGGTTCTAGGTTGGGTCTGGGTTTACTGTACCAGCACAGAAAGCATCCTCAGAGTCAGGTTTGCTCTCACTCACACCCCTGTAATCCCAGAAATCTCAAGGTAGAGGCAGGTGGATCATGAACCAAGGCCAATGCCTGCTATGTGGTCAAGCCTCACTCCTCCCAGTCTCAGCATGACAAGACATGGCTTCTGTCTTGGTTTTTTAATGTCTCAATGATTTCAGGAAAGTTGTCCTTCCTAAACTTTTACTTCCTATGTGAAAGGTGATGTGACGTGAATTTTTATTGTCAACTTGATGGGATTCAGAATTACCTAGGTCATAAACTTATGGAATGTCTGTTGAAAGGTTTTTAAAAGAGGTTTTACTGAGTAATGGGGGTAAGGAGAGCCATCCCAAATGTCCATCATTCCATGGGCTGGTCTTCTGGACTGCAGAGAAGGAGGAAAGTGAGCTGAGCACCAACATACATTGCTCTTTGCTTCCTGATTGTGGGTACAACGTGACCAGATGCCTCAAGGTCCTGCCTTTCCTACCTTGATGGGCTGTGCTCTCAAACTGTGAGCCAAAACAAACCCTTTTGTCATAGCAAACAACCAAGGAACTAATATAGGCAACAAGGGCTGTGAGCCTATGGATGGACAGCCTGCTCTCACCAGCACCTGAATTTCAGGGCCAGTGCCTTGTTGCTTATTTGCTTATTTTATTTTATTTATGGGTATGAATATCTTGTCTGTGTCTGTGTATGTCCATCATGTGTGTACCTGGTGCCCATGGACCAGAGAAGGGTGTCAGATCCCCTGGAACAGGAGTTCCAGATGGTTGGTTATGAGCTGCCATGTGGGATGCTGGTAACTGAAGCGGGGTCTTCTGCAAGATCAGCCAATGCTCTCAGCAGCTACGCTCTCTCCAGCCCCTTCCCCCTTTGTTGCTGTTGATAGACATATACACGACATATACATATTCCAGGACATATCCTGGAAGTTTAAGCAATGTGTAGTGGTTTTAATATGCTCGGCCCATGGGAAATGGCACAGTTAGGAGGTGTGGTCTTATCAAAGGAGGTCTGGCCTTGTTAGAGGAAGTGTGTCATGGTGGAGGTGGGACTTTGAGGGCTCAAGTCTGGCCAGTGGAATCAGAGTCTCAGCCTGGCTGCCTTCTGATCAAGATGTAGAACTCTCGGCTCTTCTACTGCCATGCTTGCCTGGACCCTGCCATGCTTCCAGCAGTGATAGTGGACTGGACCTCTGAACCTGTAAGCCAGCCCCAATTAAATGTTGTCATTATGAGAGTTACCTTGGTCATGGTGTCTGTTCACAGCAGTAAAACCCTAACTAAGACCCCATAATTCTCCCCTCAAGAACTGTTCTATTCCCATTGACCTGCAGGAACCATCTTACCCATGGTCCCCTGTGTCCTGCAGTTAGTAGAATTGTCCATTTTGAAGAACTGGAGCCACCTTTGCATCCTAATGCTCTGCTTTCTAACACTCAATTATATGTAATGTAATAATGGCTCCATTTTTTTAAGATAAGAGACAGAATTTTACTATAAGTGGATGTAATTTTAAAAAGATAAATGGGTGTAGCAGCAGATACACTTTTTCTGTTAATATACCTGCTAGCAAGGACAGTCCGTTATTTTTTAATTTTAACTTTTTTCCTTAATAAAAGACACCAGGCTGGGTGATGTTGAAACATGCCTTTTGTCCCAGCACTTGGGAGGCAGAGGCAGGTGGATCTCTATGAGTTCAAGGGCAGCTTGATCTACAGTGCGACCTCTAGGACAGCCAGGGCTACACAGAGAAAACCTGTCTCAAAAAAGAAAAGAGAAAAGAAAAGAAAAAAGATGATCCTCCCCCATCATCTTTTGGGGGTAAGGCCAAAGAAAGATATTGATGTCCAGACTGGCTGTGCCAGCAGAAAGCAGAGCAGCTACACAGAGAGCCACTGAGCCAGAATAACCTGATGGCATTGTTTGCCTATGCAAACAGGACTTGAATGCAAATTAGTGCAGGTTTGTGGGCCGAGGATTGAAAAGAAAGGGATCAAGCTCCATCACCCCAACAGCTCCATCACCCCAACACTGTCTCCTTCCATAGCCCTCTTCTCCCAGCCCCTCAGCTGGATGAAAGGGCCAGGCTGGGGCCAGGCTGGGCACAGGTAGATGCCTTCTATTCCCACATAGCCAACCCAGCTAACCCTTAGAAGCACCCTCAGGACCCAAGCACCATCCTAGACATCCTGTTGACTCTCCAGGGCTAAGTGGACCAGCGAGAGTGATACTGTGCAGCAAAGCCATCTGTCTCTGCTCAGACAGTTGGAGTCACTGCCTAGGGCATATCAGAACATAGGGGTGGGTTTGCCTCTGGCTGGCCTAAAACTCACAGAGATCCACCTGCCTCTGCCTCCTAAATGCTAAGATTAAAGGCATGAAACAGCATTGCCTGGCTAAAAATTCCTCCTTTAAAAAATTCCTGTTTAAGAAACTGGGGAGATACCTCAGTGGTTAAAGTGCTTGCCAGTGCTTGTGACTACCAGAGTTCAGATACCCAGACCATACATAAATGTTGAATGGGCTTGGCATCCACCAATGATTCCAGTTCTCTCAGAAGGTGCCGACAGGGGATCCCTCAAGGAAGCTGGCTAGCCAGATGAATGGAAACAGCAAGTTCTGGGTTCAGCTGGAGACCCTGCCTCAATGAATAGACCATGTGGAAACTAAGGAGGTCTGTAGACATCACTCTCAACCTCCGTGGCCACATGCACATGTGCACCCACACACTTATCAACATGCATGTGTACGTGCACACACATCACACACACACACACACACACACACACACACACACACACATACAAACGATTTTAAAATATCCTGTTTAATGCTGAACATGTAACTCCAGCACTCTGAAGGCTGAGGATCTTAAGTTTGGGTGATCTATTTCAAAAAAATGAAATGAAATGAAATGAAATAAAGGAGAAAAGGAAAAAGATGAAACAGTTGCTTGATTTTTAGCAGGTTATGTGTGTTGTTTTCCTCTTGTTTATTTAATGTCAACATACCATACTGGCACATACTACAGTACCTGTACATACATGTTCCTCTTATCCGTTCAAGAGTGAGGAAGGCCACAGACTGAGCCCTTTGATGTCACACTCCCGTCCTTTGCACAGAGAAGAAATGTAGCCTCCCCCAGATCTTTCAACCTACTAACTACCTCCCACACATACACATACTGTGATGCCCTAGGCTGGTTAATTTACGGACTTCACCCTGGGAGGGAGGACGTCAAATAGTATACCCATTCTCCTAGTGGGAAAATGAGGCCACAGAAAATTGGGCAGCAAGTGGCTCACTGAGTGGAGGAGTTAAAGAGAATGGGTAATGTTAGCACCTGGGGGTGCACAGATGAGGAGCTGAGTGATGGATGGATGTGGTGGGCCCCAGGATTCCCAGAAAATGTTACTGACTAGAGACATAAATAATGATTGTTTAGTAATCATGGAGTCAGAAAATACATTTGTTTATAAGGAATTTTCAGAAGAGATCTCTCAGGAATGAGCAGCAATAGAAATAGAGAGAGATGAGTTTTTGAAAAAAAATTTTTTTGGTCTAAATCCTAGAAATTTTTCTAAATAATAAGTTCTCTACATGAAAGCACCTCAGTCACATGATAGTGATAAGTTTCTATCTAGAGCTCTGAAAAATTCATAGAAAAGAAAATAAGTGTCCAGGTTATCAGGTCAGGAACTCTGTTTCCTGTGTATCTCCTATGCTCAGACCTATCAAGTGACAATCCTCTACATGTGCCTGCAGCCTGAAGCTGCTGGCCATGGTTCTTTCTGGTTCCCAGATGCACACAAGGTCTTCTTGTTAACACCATGGCTGCCTATGATCACAGATGGAATTTCAAAGAGGCACTTTACCCTTGTGACTGCAGTATCTGGACTCTGACTTGGTCCCGGCTGCTGCCTGAGTGTCAATCATAGGTTGCTAGACAGATTTAACTGGTTTGAAGAAGTACATGATACATCCTAAGCTGGTGAACAGGGCCATGGGAACCAGAAAACCCCTCTGGAGTTTTGATCCTACCATTTAAGGGGGAGGGGAGCTGTGGCTCAGGCAGATGGATGGGTGCATCACTGTAGAAAGGCAAGGTCCTGAGAGCTCCAGGGGGCTTCTTAGGGGCCTGCCATCAGCTACTCAAAACAGAGATGTCTACCTGGGCCAGGAGGAGGGGCTCCCCATTGAACTTCCGGTGGGGGTGTCAGAAGCTACATATACCATAGGTCTGAGCCCCGCCCTCTGTAAGAGAGTCTGCCTTTTCTCAGTAAGGGAAACAAAGGACAACCCCAGCCAAATCATGCGGTCTCTCAAGGATGAGGCACACTAGCCAAACCATGCTGCTTCGAGAGGACGAGGCCCTTCTGACCCAGATGTGTGAAAAGTAGGACCCAACTGAATTAAGATCTTAGAGTTGTCTTGTAGCAACAACAGATGTCGATTCTAATGGACAGCACAAAGTCGCTTCACCCGTTCTTATTTGTGCACTTCTCTCATGGAGAACAAAGTCACAGAAACCGAAAAAAAGTTTCTCAAATGGAAATTACTTTCTTTTTTGGTGACTTGTGAAAGTTTATCACACCTCCATTCAAAACTTTCAGGCACGTTGCTTTTTTTTTAATCTTTTAATATCCTTTACCTTTTTAATAAAAAGTAAAAAACAAACAAAAAATACATCCATGTCCTGAATAGAACCTTTCTATGTAAATATCTCACTAAACAAATAAACATAGGACCAAACAAAATAAGAAGCTGTGAATAGCAATATGATATATTATGAAGCATTTATATATGTATGTATATATCATATATGAATGTGCAGGTATATGTGTATGCACCTGTGTATGTATAAATATGCAAATATTTGCCTACATACACATCACACACACATATATATTTATACTGACCTCTTTAGATTGAAGTCCAAGGCACTTTTTACAATGAACAGGTTAAAGCCATTAACTTAGAACAAAACTGTTTCTGGGTACATATCAATTTAGGGTGCCAATACCAGAATTCACATCTCTTCTTGCCCACCTTGCTTGACACAACAAATAGGAGAAGCCTCAGGAGATTAGGAATATGTCTCAATGGCTGAACTGAGTTTTTTTCTAGTCCCCAAGAGGAGAGTCCTCACTGAGAGATGCTGGCTTCCTCATGGAGGGACAAGGACCAGGAATGTCCCATTTCTGCAGTATGCTGAGGACAGACTTGGGAGTCTTCTATTCAGGGACTTGCCCATGGCTCCACCTTATGCTCTGAAGGCCCATGACCATAGTCTAAAAGAGGGCTTTGAAGTGGCTCAAAGCTGTCACTTGAGTGGTTTTCACATCAGACTAGAGAAAGGCCATCTCCAACTGACATTACAGTTCATATATCATTTAAACTGTGCAATATCATATAGAGTTTTAAAACACTCCCATCTTTATCCTCACAATCACATAAGCATATCTTCACCATTACTATCATATACGAGCTATCTATCACCGAACAATTTGGTGACTCAGATTTGAGGAAGAAATAGCTGAATTATTGGTTACCATTGCAGTGTGGTGAGGTCAGCACTTCTCAGTGTTGGTTGCATACAGATCACCAGGAGCTCTGGCTAATATGCCAATTGTGATTGAGTGGGCCTAGCATGGAGCCTGTTTCTAACAGGTTTGTGGGGGATGTGAATGCTGCCTGTCTTTGGCTCTCACCTGGAGATCCAAGGATTAGCCCATGGCTACACACATGAATTATTGCCCAGAGCTTGCTTCCTCCAAAACTAGAATTTGGGTTAGTTTCCTTGATTGTGGATGAGTTACATCTTTGATGAAAAAGGCCAGAATATATATGTGTTCTCTATTCATGTAAACATCTTAGCCAGTCTATAGATCACTAGAAGAAAAAGCCAAAATAGCTCCATTTTGAGCAGGAGATATATAAAGAAACAAATCAATGTCTCTCAGTCAATTACCAAATTGAGAGTTAGCTTATTTCCATTAACCCAGTGAGTAAGTAATGTGTTAAAAACAGGTGCCCTGGAGTTCTGATGGCTTTAATGGGTTCAGCCTAGCACACAACTGAAGAGTAATTCAGATGCTGAGAGAAATAAACGCGACTTGCTTACACAGACAGCCCTGCCTACTCCAGGGCTGGATTGAAACTGGATGTTTAGAAACTTGTCTGTCATCTGGCATGACTAACAGGTGCTACGGCTGAAGTTTGGGGAAACTTACAGGCTTCAAGTCTCTTTCCCAGGGCAGCACCTACGGTTTTGCATGATCTGTGGATCTGTGTGCATTTCCAGGGTTTGCGAAGGGAGGAAGCAGGAAGGTAACTCTCCCCTGATGCTACTTGGCTGCACCTGTTCTGTGTTGTGCAGAAGTGATATTGGGAAGTAAGGTCCTCATCGGGAGATGTGCAGATTTAGGGAAGACATCCTGGCAATTCAAAGGAAGGAACTCTATAACTCTACTTGGTATACCTCAGGTACTGTATAGAAAGAGGGAGTGGGTTTCAAGAGCTGCTTGGTTTTGCCATAAGAGGAAATGTGATGTTCAGAACCACCTCCCCCTAGCTACAGTGAATAGCAAATGAGGAAGCTGGCTCTTTACTGAGTCTTGCTGTGCACCTCCTGCCTCCTCCTCCAGCACCAAGGACAAACTGCAGAAACCATGATCCTCCCCCTCCTGAACCACACCCTCCTCCAAGAGATTGTCAACTCAGAGAAGCGCACCTGCACCTCCAGTTCTCACTGGACCTTGCCTAGAGAGAAGTCTAATCTTGGTTGTCCTCTTCTATAGAGAAAGTCAATGCTTAGAATTTTGAGTATTTTGAGGCAAAGTAAACAAGACTCTTTTTTAATGCCTAATTCTGATATTGCCAGGGGGAAGCTGGTTGGCTGTGCCTGTGGCACAAACTTACAGAATGGGCCCTTTGTGTTTGATAGAAAGAGTCTATGCCTTTATTGAACTGTAGGCTACTTAAGGAGTGATGGCTTTACAAAAAGCTTCTGAAATGGCTTGATAGAATTTAGGGTGGAATTATTCTTCTATGCTCTCCTCAGGGCTATTTTTGTCTCTACTGCTCAGTCTTGAAGAATAAGAACGTGGCCGTCTGGCATGCTGTGGGACCAGGACCCTGGGTTTGGGGGTCAGGCAATCACTAAACAGTGATGTGTACTCAGAAACAGTCATTAGGAAAGAAAGCAGGCTGTCACCCAACCTGCTAAAGACTAGCTCAATACAAAATGTTAATCGAAAGTTACAATATATTTTATAATATAGCAATATATTCCATATTTAAAATAAACTGTTATGCTTTCTCCTATCATTAAAAAATAGCAAGCAGTACAGAGGCAAGATGCAAATTCATACCGAAGCCCATCTGGTTTGGAATATAAACACCTCCATTTCTGAGTTTGCTATGAAAGTGGTTCCTCCATCAATATCCTCTCTCTTGCATATGTTGTTCTCTTGTGGCCAGCACAGAATGGAGAGTCTGGGACTAAATCGATCGCCCTGTTGCGCCATTAAACACCATGTATGATGAAGATGGATCATCTCTGGTTGGGATCCAAGAAGTGACACAGCTGGAGAATGTCACTTAGCCCCGTCCTCCCTCTGGGAAGCTGGATGTAGGCTGTTCCAATCAGATTTATTTTTTATGTGTCACTGTTCCTATTTATTTATTATTTATTTTTTATTTTCTATTTTTTATTTTTTTTTGCCAGAAATGTCAGCATCTCTTTGGGATCTTAACTAGAGGTTGGTATTGAATTTTGTGCTTTTCCTCCACCAGCTTGATTGGTTACAAGGTCTCTTGTCAGTCCAGGCCCGAGGTTGCAGCTTCCAGAATACATTTCTCAGAGTGTAAACAGCTGTTGCAGGGCTCGTGGCACTTGGTTCGGAGGTCGTCTGTTGAAGATTTGACAATGTTGTTCCGAGGGAGCTCCAGTTCATGTATGGGCGTTTCCAGTAATGGCGTAAGACAAAAAGGTCAGAGTTACATCCCCCTCTGCGGTTGCCTATAGACCACTGCACTGAACACATGTTTATAAGCTGTGGCCTAGTTCAACAGAAGTCTACATATTCCTTGTCTGGCAGGAGTCTATTGTTGGTGACTAGTCATGCAGCCTGACGCAAGCTTCCCATTGCGACAGGCAGACACTCCTGTGACACTCCTCCATTCCTCCCATCTTAGGGCTTAACTATAATCCTATTCCCCAAATGTTTGTTTGCTTTGGCAGTAGTGGAGAAGGAAGAGATACTGTCCAAGGCGTGAACAAGCCAGCTGGCTACAGGGGAGAGAATGAACTGTTCATGTCTGCCAGGAAGCCTCCAGATAGATAGCTAAAGGACTGAAACCAAAGACCATGAAGTCAACAGGGACAGCAAAATGACCACTAATGGATCCTTAATCAGCTTCCAGTAGCTTTGGGGGAAGAAGAGTGAAGTGGGAACCTATTTGAGCATTTTAAAGCAGTAGTTTAGAAAGTCATAACCCGCTCGTAATGCAATGGTTTCACAGTGTCTCAGCCGGGTTTCTCTAGCAGTAGCCAGGGTGTCTGTTCTGAGATGAAACACTGACTCTTAATTTGGGATACATTGTTTGTCATACACTGGAAGGGGGGTGCTTCCTGAACTGTGCACAAACCCCATATCTCTCCCTGCAAACCACTAGCTATCCTTTGTATAGTAATTACTTTTTGGTAACTATCACTACATTCAAATGTAACATCTAAGTATGGTTAGCTAGTCAGTCAAGGCTGCTGTGCTGGCAATAGCGGTCTTATTTTGTCTTCCACTGATTAGTTTAAACTTAACTCATCTCCACTTTCAAATACACACAAACTCAGACATACTGGCTAGATATATGACTCCAGTCTCAGACTTTTACCTATTCTGATTTTGTATCACTAGTTTTCTTCTTTCCATAACTTCTTTGTAAGGAAGTTACTGCAAAGTGAAGGAGAAACTCTCCAGATACATTGAAATCACTCTTTGTCAATGCTGTGCTGTTCCTTCTTGGCCTTTAATGGCTTTCCCAGTACTTGAGGATTAGCTTTCCCATACAGTTCCTAAGTCTTCTAATTTACAAGGCTGTTGTTTCAGCACAGGACCCTGCTGGGGTCACAGTCACTGGTGATGCATGGCTATAGCCCCTCGCATTCAGTTGGGTCATATCTCGAGACATGATGTCGTGGAGTTTTACATTATAGAGGTGGTAAGAATGGCTCACAGACACTTCATGATGATTTATTGATGATGATCACACACGAGGCCTTTGAGCCAAAGGTGCAGATTCTTATTTGGATGTCAATCTAAGGAGGAATGGGCTTCTAGTCGGGTGTAAATTACCAACTGATGCTATGTCCTGAATCCCACTGAGCTCAGTGGTCTTGGAGTATCACAGTACATCCCTGACTTCACAGTACATGGAACAATTATATGGCTTAAGCAATGACAGGGTGGCTCTATATTTGTAATTCAAGTGCCCAGATATTTGGGGAAATATCAGAGTGCTTCTGTCTACTACTGCATTCCTGAAAAGATGCTAGGAGGGCCTCTGCCATTGGTCAGCCTTCTAGGAGTGAGTGGAATTGGACCAGTTTAGGGCTAGAGAGAAATTACAGTAATTCATAGTTTTAAATTGTAGCCCATTCTTGAGACTCAGACCTCTTCCACTACCACATAGCCTTAGAATCTGCTAGCCTCCTTCCCCACTCAACTGAGATGCTTAGGTGATGTGAGATCATCTAAAAGATGCAGGGATACATCTGGGTGAGCTAACCAGGATCCTCAATACCTAGGTCATCAAAGGTCGATTATATTTGCAAGAGAATTATTACTTCCCTCATGAAGTTGAAATATTAGGACAGAGAAGCAGCAGTTCATTTACCATCACAGAGCCGGCCTTCTGATCCTGTCACATTTCTCAAGGTATATTCTTTAGCTAGAGATAAGACCACACAGACTACCAATGGGCCAGGCCACCCTACAAATGCCCATGTGTCTCTCTAATGCTACCTTCCTGAAACAGTTCTAGCCATCCTCTTGACTAGCATCGCTAGCTTGGCCTTCAGGGTTTACTTAGCAAGAATATCAACAAAAAGACAGATTTTAGACTATATCCAGACCAAGATGGATACACGGCAAGAGTAGCATGGGATCTTGCATGTCATTTGTGTGAAATGGGAACTAAATCCTAGATGTGCCATGCTTATGGCCACACAGCACAGGATCACAGCAAGATGCAACAGCCAGCAGGGAAAACAGTTGAGGGCTGTAGGTCAAATGACCAGGAAGTGGGCCCATCAGCAGCCTTCATTTTGTGAAATGCAAATAATGCCTCAAAGAAGGTACATGGCTATTTCATCTGTTTGTATATCTGTCTGTAGGTATGGTTAAATTGAAAACAGGAATACCATTCTCAGGATAAAAATAATCTTTCAGATAATTAATAATTAAAAGAACAAGTAAAAAGAATTAAATGCTAACGACAAATGTGGCCTCTCTGGTGTGCAAAACAGCTAATGAAAATGCTCGAGGGAGCGATCAAGATAGACCATTAAGAAGATAGGCCATTAAGACAACAGCAGCAGGCTGGGGTGTGGTTGAATGGAACTGCACTTGTTTACCATGCATGAAGCCACAAATCTGGTCTCCAGCACTTCAGAAACAAGACTCGAGACAGCAGCAGCAAGACAGAAAGACAAACAAGAGGCTTAGCAAGAAACAAACAAAAAACCAAGGCATGTCTGCCATGCCACAGTTGTCTGTCTCACTATCCAGCAATTCCCTGTCCTGAGAGGACCAGGACCAGCATTGCACAAGAAAAATGCACATTAGTAAGGCCTCCAAGGGGCTGTGATAACCTGTCACAGGGCTGCTCTCAAGACAGCAACTAAACACAGATAACAGCCTTTTGTCCTACCAAAAGATGGATGAAATATTCTACATATAATTTCTTATAAGCAGAAATCAAAGACCTCTGGATGGGAGAAGTGATAAATGACTCAATAGCTTTCCTACCACAGCTGTGTGTGTGTGTGTGTGTGTGTGTGTGTGTGTGTGTGTGTATGTGGTCAAATCACGGAACAACGGGGTAAAAAAGCAAGTGCCCATCCCTATCCTGGATCTGGTTGTTTCTGGAGTCTCTTGGAGTCTGAGATTCAGTGGAGTAGGTTTTGCCCCAAGATGAATGTGGCGCAATAGGAACAGGCTTCCAACAAACGTGTCCTCTCTCTTTACACACGTGTCCCTAGGGCTCCTTGTGTTCTCACAGTGTTTCATTTTGAGATGATGTCAGGTAAGGTAGAGGGGACCACAGAAGCCACTCTCTACCTTTCTCCTCCCAACCTAGCAGGGTTAGGCACTGATCCTTCCATACTCCCACATCTCTGACTGGACCCTGCTGCTGACTGAAGATGCTTCAACAAGGCCCCAGACAATAGTTCTGTTCACTATGGTGGCACAGGACACACTTGGCTCCTCCTCTCCCACACACAGACACCTAGGAGCATGGGTTCCAGCCGCACACAGCTTGTTTGGCTGGAAGAAAACTTTTCAAAAGCTGTTGTCTCTCCAGAATGCCAACAGTGTGGGGTTGGCATACCCTTGAATCAGGCAGCATTCATGCCCAGGACACTGTGAAGGAGAGACCTGTATCTTCAATGAAGCTCAGAATGTGGCCACTACCTGCTAATGTCCTCAACTAAACACACCCCATGGGTCATCTCAATGCAGAATTATAGCTTTCTTACTGTGTGCAAGGCAAGGCACCAGGTTCCTTTCATTTGGGCTCAACTCAAACAGAAAAGGACCTGGATTGAACATCTGTGTGTGTGTATGTTGGATAGTATTATTAGACGGAAAATCTGGCTTTTTATTTGTCTATGTCACCCCGCCTCCCTAGTCTAATTTGGGTATGTCCATTTTGGAAAGTTCTAGGCAGATCTCTTTTATTTTTTACCACCCAGAGGCTTCCTTAGACAAAAGGACAGGTCAGGTGAGCTGAGGTCCCAAGGCAGCCAGGAACCCATTCTCCAAACCTAATACCATCCTTGCCCAGCACACCCCACTTTGGCTGCCTTCCCTCTCAGCTGCTTCAGAGTGGCTACCCCTCCCCACCTCCCTGTGAAAACCTGAGATTGAGCAGGGATTTCTGTTCTCCACCAACTCTGCAGCAAGGGCCCTGACAGAGGCGTTGCTTCCTGTCACCTCCTCTTCCAGCTCCCAAGTAGAGGCACCTAAACAGAGATTAGATTTCTGGTTTCAAGGCATATCGAACAAAGCACGCTGAAAGAACATGAGTCGGCTCATCAGCTCCATCTCTCTTCTTTCTTTTCCCTGGTCTGAAACTTCCTTGACAGCAAAGCGACCAGGAGAGAGTTGATTTGCATCTTAAGACCTATGGGTAATGCTTCTGGAGTGGGGAGTTTTATTTAGCAACTGCTTGAACTTGTGTACGGGGTTGGGAAAGAGGTGGAGCTGATCCCGATAGGACTGTCAGAGTGAGGGGCGTGGCTAGTTCCCGCGGCCACACTGATGCCCCTGGCCTCCACGAAGGCAGTGAGCAGCTGCTGCTGCTGCTGGCGCAGGGTATCCGCGATGAGCAGGGGCAGGGAATTGAAGCTGGTGGTGAGGTGCTCCAGCTTGGACTCCAGGCTGCCAATCTGCTTTTCTAGGTCTTCACTCCGGTCATTGAGCTCCGTGATTAAGTCATACATGACGTTCTGCATCTGGAAGAGATAGAGGGGAAGACAGGAAGAAGACCATCACCTCAGAGGAATCTGTCATGGGAAGATGAAATGCCCTCCACTTTGCAGCAGGAGCCACTTCTGCCTAGCTGCCTCCATGTCACCAAAGGAGAATTCCAGGACTTTCCAAGTGATGGACAGGTTGCTGTGGGCTCTTTTTCCTTTTTTTAAAAGGAATGGATATCGATGATCAATTTTATAATTTTTTTTGTTTTGTTCTTTTGATACAGGGTCTCACTGTGTACTCTTGGATGGCCTGGAACTCAGTATATAGACCCAGCTGGCCTTGAACTCACAGAGATCTGCCTGTTTCTGTTTCCGGAGTGCTGGGATTAAGGATGTGCACCACCATACCCAATTTAGTTATCGATTTTAAATGGCAAATATGCATAAAAGAAAAGAAACATTTCCCCTTTCTTAAATAGAATATGGCTCTAAATGAGTCTCAGAGTCATACCGAGTGCTGGCATCTAATGATTTAAGAGAAGACATTGAGGTGAGGATGGCCATTTCGGTAGACTTGTGATTAACAAGTCAAGGTTCAAGCTCAAGTCTTTAGCTCACTAGCAGGCCACTTAACCTCTCCTACCCCGGCTCCTTATAAAATTGGAGTTAATAACTACACACTGTTATGAGATTGCATCCTATCCCTCCTCCTTTCTATCCAGTAGCCAGAAAATAAAATGCAATTAATGCCTCAGGCATGATCCTGGATCACAAAGGGCTGCCCTGTGATCCTTGGCTCAAGAGGAGGTAGAAAGATCTGGAATAGGTTGCTTCTTTTAAAGGCCATCTGACCTGGCTGAGGTCTTGGTTGAGTAGATGACACTTGACTCCTCAGAGCAGGCATGTCTCCCATGCTGCCTGGCAAATGCTGCATTGAGGGTACTCCTGATGGCTTCCTGCCCCTAACACTGTCACATACTGTTCTTGGGTCCCTATTGTTTTATCAGAGCTCCCTGCGAAGATACCCTGTGATCACTGTGATGGTTGCAGAACCCTAAACTATATACAATCAGCACGCACTAGGAAGGAATGCTGGCTCTCATTTGGGCGTAAGATTTACAACTCATACCTAGAGAAAGAAAAAGGGGTTCTGATGCCTGTGCCCATATGGTGTGTGTGTGTGTGAAACACCCTAATCTTATTTCACCTGTCATTTCTCTAGGACAGTGGTTCTCAAAGGGGTCGAGACTCCTTTGGGGATGGCATATCAGTTATCTTGCATATCATATATTTACATTATGATTCATAACAGTAACAAAATTACAGTTATGAGGTTGTGATGGATGAGGTTGTGGTTGGGGGTCACTGCAACATGAGGAATTGTATTCAGGGGTTGCAGCATTAGGAAGGCTGAGAACCACTGCTCTAGGAGGATGTGGAAGCCACAATGACCAGAGGAGAGGGAAACAGGATGAGTGAGAAACAGAGGGTGGGGGTGGGGGAGCAGAACACAAGGCAGCAGCAGAGGAGCAGAAGGGCCACAGTGAAGCTGCAAGAGAGTCCCCTGCAGTTAGAATTTTGGAAGAGCAGGTCTGAAGATAGCTCCTCTCTCATCAGCTCTGCCCTCCCAGGGAAAGAGTAACCTGGTGGGGGAGGGGGTCAAGTGCCTCCTCACAGGGCATGATTCCTCCTGAGTGGACAAACCATGAATCCCATGCTGGGTCACAGGGGCACCCTGGTGAACTCCAGTGTGTAACTGGGTGATGGTCATCTTGTTCCTTTGAGTTCTGGTTCCTTATCTGTGTTCATAATCAGAACTGCCATTTTTGAAACCTTTACAGCTCACAAAGTAGGTTGACAGTTCCTATCTTATCTGACCACCCAAGCTTCAGATGGTGGGAATTGTTTTTCTATCCCAGTTGAAGAAACTGAAGGAATTGGGTAAGGGTCCAAGCCCTCCCATCTCTGACACCATACATGACATGAGGCCTACTTGATACAGAAAATGCAATGGAGGGGTGCATTCTTGATCTAGAAAGGAGCAAAGAGCTGAGGTAGGGAGGTGGGGAGTCGAGAAGTGAAGCATGAAGGGAAAAGGAGCAAGCATGGCATCATGATACGTTCTTTCCCTTGGCAGAGCTGCTAACAGGATGCTAAGGGAGCAAGGTCCAACATGAAGCACACATGACTGCTGCTAGAATCTGGGCTGGCCTCTTGGGAGGAAAACTCAAAGACTAATTGGATGGGACATCAGCGTCTGCCTCCTCCTCCGATTTCATGCATGTTTTTTACAACAGCTCTGTACACTCTTTCTTCCCACAGACTTTACTCCTCAGTGATCTACGGCTGTATTTCCCAGCCCCTCCCCCCCGTGTGTGTGTGTGTTTCGCATGCATGTGAATGTGAATCTGTGAGCGCCAGTTCATAGGTATATGTATGTGAAAGCCCAGAGGATATGGAGTCTCTTTCTCTATTATTCTCTGCCTTATTCCTTTGAAACAGGGCCTCTCACTGAACTAGAAACTGCTGTCTTGGCCCAGTTCTCTTGCTGGCCATCAAACTTTAATTTTTCTGCCACCAATGCTGAAGGCACACGCAGCTCCCCCTGGTTCTCAGTGTGGGTGCTGGGCCTTCAAACTCAGAGAGATAGAGATGCTCTCTCTCTCCCAGCAAGTGTTCCAAGTCTACCAAGCCATCTCTTTTACCCCATCAATGAGAGACTGTAGGCAGCCCTGCAGGAAGATGAACTCAAAACTTAACCTGATATTGCCAAGGGAGCATCAGCTATAGTGTGTCCTGTCTGTGAGAGGTGAGATGGGAAACATTGCTTAGAGCATCTCATTGAGCCACTGCTGAGGCTCACAGAGTCAGTCCTAGCTGCTTCCTTCTTCATAGCTGATTTGTCTAAAGGCAGACATGTGACTAAAACTGGCCAATCAAATCACCTCTCTTGAGAATTTAGAATTAACAACAAAAGATAGTCAACTATGCCCCAAGGTGACCTGGGCTGGGGGGTAGGGGAACAAGCGCCTGAGCAGGAGTGAGGAGGTGGTGTGGAAGTGTCTCCTGATACCCCTTACCTCCTGGGAATAAGTGACTCCACAGCAGGAGTACTTCCAGTAGGTTTTGATACTGGAGCTCTAGTGTATTAACCAACATGCCTAAGACTCCAGGGATCCACTCATCTACTCCCACACTGGGCTCTGGGAAACCCCACACTCCACCTGAATGCCCCTTCCAATGGCACGTGTGTCTATGGGTGTCTCCCCAGCTGTGACTGAGGTACTCACAGGCATAGGAGGTTCTTTCTTTGCCTTGATCTCTCTATTGAATGAGGAGCCTGCACATGGCCCAGCAACCTGTAATCTCTGCTTGTAGGCTCTTTTCAAAGGGGCCCTAATTGGCCTGAGGGAGTTTCCTTTGCTTTCCCAGGGAATAAGGTTTCGTTACAATTGACATCTGCTGGAATGTTCTGCCAGCCCAGCCCTGGGCTATGCATTTGCTATATAATTTCTATCAGAAGGTAGTAGGGGGCAGGGAGCCTGCCTGGTCAGACTGCCTACGCTCAGTTCTGCCCACAGTGCTGATTTTCAGGAAGAGAGTCTGTTTATGATGTTGATGGCAATAAAGGCAAGAAACACTGAATGACAATGTCATATTGGGCCTTAAGGAATTTGGCTCTCAGGAACTCCATGTTCACTGTCAGCTGTCTGCCTATTATCACACACACACACACACACACACCACCACCACCACCACCACCACCACCACCTATTTGAGGCTGTGAAATCCTTGGCTGTAAGGATTAGAAGACCCAGGGAAATGAATTTCCTAGTAAACCAACAAATTGCAAGAACTGTGTCAAGTATAACCCAAGTCATATGCATGGCGCTTGCCCTTTGTCCTCACTAAGGTACTTCCTTGTGTGACTTCTGCTCGTCTTTAAAAGTCCCTTGATGCACAGCTAATAACACACCAATAAGAACTGGTTAGCTAATTAATTGTGAGCAAAGACAAATCTGAACTATTTAACTTAAGAAGCAAATGCCAAGTGTTAAAAGACAGGACACACTGGTAGATTACAAATGTTAAAAAACCGCAAACCTAGACATTTAACCAAAGACGGCTGACTTTGTCTTCCTGGTCCTGCAATGTGCTCTGTGAATGTGGGCCAGGTCTGCCCTAGATGCCACTCACCTTGGAAAGGTCCACCAGGGTGTTGGCTTGGTCACTCAGCTTCCTTTGCTCCATCTTGACACCCCTCAGTCTGTGGGGAAGAGTTGCAACTGTCAGGTCAAGTTCACGAGAAATCATGAGCTCTTCATCAAACCTGAGCTTGGAACTTAGTGTTGGGGCCATGAACAAGGAGTAGCTGTCAGAATTAGACTTGTCAGGTCCCCAAGAGAACAAACTCTTGTCTCCATGCTTGCTTCCCTCGTCACCTTCAGTGCCTGGCTAGTCTCAAGTTACTCCACTGTTCCCCTGCCTTCGTTTGTGTTCTCTCCTCCAATGTCTGCTTCCTGACTGTCCAGGCTCTTCAAACCTTTGGGTCAAAACAACAGTCTTTTCTTTGCTACTCTGCCCTATTTATTTATTATTTATTTATTTACTTATGTATTTGTTCAGGGGTGGGCAGGGTCTCACCTGACCTCAACCTGAATCTGTAGTCCAGGATGGCTTTCAACTCACAGGGATGCTCTTGCTTCAGCCTCCTGAGTTTGAGGATTCCAATCATAAACCACTGTACCCAGCTCTGTACTACACTTAAAAAATCGTATTCCTCTATCACAAAAGGAACTAGTGATAGTACGTATGTGTGTACGCGCACATGTGTGAAGGCATATGGGTCTGTATGCATGTTTTTGTTTCTACGAATATGTACATGTGTCTATGCATGTGTATGTGTGTGTCATGTCTTTAAATATGTGTTTCTGTGTATGTCTATGTGTGTTTGTCTATGCATCTGTGTGTATGTGTGTGTGTGTCTGTGCATGAGTCTGTGTCTCTCTGTGTCCATGTGTGTGTGTGTGTCTCTGTATGTATGTGTCTTTGTGGGCCTCTGCTTTGGTATATGTGTCCACGTAAGTCTGTGCATGTGTCTGTGTCTGTGTGTGTATCTGCATATGTATGTGTGTCTCTGCCTCTGTATATGTGTTCATGTGTGTTGTACATATGTGTGTATGTGTCTCTTTATGTGTGTCCATGCATATGTGTGTGTATGTACATCTGGGTAGTATGAATGCCTTTGGGTTCTTGCTCTGATCTTTACCTCCCACAGCAGCCTGCCCAGTGCGTCACAGTGAGTCAAAGGCTAGCCTGGACTGAGTGCTTTTCAAGTAGAGCAGAGTGGATCTCTCCTGTGTCTCCCTGGCTTGAGAAGCCACAGTGGAGCTGTGGTATCCTGCACTCAGTTTGGCCAAACAGTACACTGCTCAGGTACTCTGATACTCACTGGTGGATAGCTTGGAGGAACTTCCTCTGGTGTTTCCTGACTTTGGCATGGTCAATCTTCTTTAGCAGCTTTGTGTGTTTATAGATTAGCCATGTTTCCCGGAGGACATTGGCGGCGGCGTTCTTGATCTGAGGGAAAGGTAACAAGCAGCTGTCAGGTTAGTTCCTAGGTTCACACAATATGTTTTTTCTTACAGGTGTGGCTGCCATCTTCTTCCTGAGAAAAATGGCTCTTCAGAAACACACATTCTTAATCAAGATCATGAAACTCTTAGAAAAGATGATTAAAACACATCTTTTATTAATCTTGTATCTGAGGCCTAGATTGGAGCTTAGAGCCGAGAGGCATTTCTCCTGCTTCTTAATGGTTTCATCGCTGCCTCTCGGCTGCCATTGCTGATGCTATATTTAGACAGGCTGCTTAGCAAGCCGTTGAAGTCTGGGGTACAGTTTGGATCAATAAATACATGCCATCAATGCCCTCATAATCAGGGTACCACACTTCACTTGAGAGTAACAGGCTCCCTAACAAGCGGAGATTTTAAAAGGTGCCTTTGAGAAAATGTCTATCTTACAAACTGCAATGACAGGTACCAACAAGGCCACTGTTCCTTTCCTAACTGGCCAAAGATGATGCGCTGCAATTTCACATGTAAATGTAATTGGCACAAAACTGAAATCATCTCAGTGGTGTCTGAGAATCAGGGAAGATGCTTAGGTGTGACAGCATAGCTGCCTCCTTTCTGGGGCTGGCTTCCCCAGGCACTGGAGTCACTCAGTTCCATATACAACTTTGTCATCTGTTGACATGGAAACCACTGATATAATCCAGCTCATGACTGAGCTGAGACGTATCAACGGCATCCAGATGGCAGGGGATAAAGTTTTAATCCAAACACAGACATCTTCAGCAATTACTAGCAAGAACAAGAGAAAACACTCCTTATTAAGCACAAGCTAAACATATTTTTGATTAACGGGCTTCATTTCTGTCAGCTATGCACATTGGCACAGGACCACAGGCCCAGGGCCTGGAAGAGAGGAGACCAGACTAGAAGAGATCAGGTGACTTGCCAGATAGGATTTTAATAAAATCAGAGAGTACAGACTGGTTTCTGAGATTGACACCAACAGATGGGGCGTTGCTAACATGCTGAGACATGTGGGAAGGCCTAGGAAACATTGCTTTGCAGGCTGATAATTTGTATGTGTTTCAAAAATCTATTACTAAAGCTGGGCTGTATTCTTCATTGGCGTCGATGTTTTTAAAAGAACATCTAAGTCTTTTTAGAAATGTCTAAGCGACATAAATATTACTTTTTTGTTGTTGTTCAGGAAACAGCTACTGTGAAATGGTTCTAAGTGGTTACATTGGCCACTCTGCCACTTTCTGGTTTGACAGGGAGCAGGTGGTAGTAAGACGGAGCTGGAGGTGGCCAGTGTCCGGCTACCAAGGCAGGGCAAGCAGATGATGGGCTCTGGCTGGCTAAATTGGGGGGGGGGGGGGTTCTCCCAGCAGAGAAGATAGATGCTGCTGTTATCCCTTGAAGGGCTGGGCAATTTGATCTAGGATCCCTTCAGGTTCTGTGGAAGCTCAGCCTCCAAGGAAAGCCTTAAAGGTAAGTAGGAGGGGAAAAAGTCTGCCCAAGTTGTCCCAAGGATAGGCAGGACCCTAGTTATACAGTCTCTTCAAGGATGTGGGTAGTGTCACAGAATAGCAAAACTGACAAACCTTTGCCAATGGTCTCTGTGTCTTGCTAACTAACATTTGAAATAAAAAAGCCTATAGGCTGTATGCATCATTAAGCAGTTTAGAAGCAAATGCTTAATAATCTATAACATGAAGGGAAGACATCTTAGGCTAACACACACTAACACACACATATGCAAACACACATTCACACACATGTTTGCACACATACACTATACCCACATGCTTGGGTACACAAACACATACACACACATACATGCTCACACACACACATGTACACACTCAGGTACACACATGTATACATACATGCTCAGGCATGTACACATGCACATGCACACACACATACTCCTACACACATACACACAAATGCATACATGGACACACTCAGGCATATACACATGTGTGATGCTTGGGTACACACATGCACACACACGCTCAGGTACACATACACATACACGCATACACACACATACATGCTTGGGCACACACACACAGAGACACACACATTTATGAGGCACTGCTGATGTGTGGAGGGAACAGCTGGTTTTAGCAAGACTCCCCAAGCCAGGTCTGGCTGACATCCTCACAAACCCACCATCACGGAGGGCTACCACCACCTTGATTTTACATAGCTTCAGTCTATCAGCTTGCCAATGGCAAACAGTCAGTGTGGATTTGAGCACTCTATAAATTTTCAAGTATCAGACAGATATTGGTTATTATTATCCTCACTTAAAATAGAAGGAAACAGTTTCAGAGATGGGATGAAAGGCAGACTCATACAGAGAGCTAGTAGCTAAGTCTAAGCAAGAGTCAGGTCCAAGAGGTACATACAATTCCCACATGGTCTGAAGGAAGACAGGTCTGGATCACATCTGAATTCAGACAGATCCATTTCCTCTTTCCCAGGATCAAGGAATTGAGAAGAACCTTTGTTTGGTTTTTGTCTTTCTTCTTTAAAGGCATCTGGCCCTCATTCAGCAACTGACAGAACACAGACTTCAAGTCTTGCCTTCAACTCCAACCTAAATGAAAGCTCCTGAAGCCATGGTTTGGCCAGGCGGCAGAGAGGAATCACATCATCTTTATGGGTTTAAGAGGGAGGCCCCTGAGCCTTCGGGAAAGTAATGGTAAACTCGAGCCCTTGCACTGACTGAAATTAATTCCTAGCAAACAGCCTGGCACAAAGCTAAGTAGATCGATATCTGCAACAGAAAAAGCAATAGACTTTTAACTGCACTTGGCTCTCCTGAGCCTCCCTCCATTTCACCTGGCACCTGGCTCTGAGCATGGCTGAGAAGACAGCACCATTTCAGCCTCTCTTGGGGCCTGCTCAGCCTCCACAGTGTGAGACACCCTTCCCTGATGAAGGCTTAGGTACTTTCTGTGCTCCGATGAACAAGGGTACCACACCTAAAAGATGTTCCCAGAATGCAAAGTTGGGAGGCTCAGGGCTTGAGAGGGAAGCAGTGAGCAGGAAAGGACTGTTCAAGGTTGGCTCTGATTGGTTGGGTTGAGGTGCCACTGAAGATGGCTGGGGTAGGATCTTTTATGTGTGAATGGTTAGCTCTGCAGCTTCCAGATGCATAAGCAAGCACACAGACTGATTGTGTTCACTGAGTCTATAAACTCTCTTACCCCCATGTTGCTCTTTTCACTCTGATTAATATATATAACAATAATATATATTCTATACTATATACCATATACCATATAATATATTCTATATACTATATGGCTATTTTGTTTTGAGACAGAGTCTTACCACACAGTCATGGAAGTCCTAGAACTTGCTATGTAGACCAGGTTAGCCTCAAACTCACTGAGATCCACCTGCCTCTGCCTTCTGAGTGCTGGGATTAAACAAGCACACTACCATTCCTGGCTAGGAAGGACAGACTCTTCACATTAGTGGGACTAGGGAAAAAACAGGTCTGATGAAAATCTCCCAAATAACTGTGAGTTAATTTCTGTGCCAGGCTTTGCAGAATACTAATGTCTGCATTGTTTCATATATTAACCTCTAGATAAATGTGGTAAGTGGGTGGGTTGTTTGCTCCACCATGGATCTATTGCTGAGCTCTCTGAGATTCACTTTCTCTATCCATTTGAAGGACAGTTAACAAATATTAACGAGTACCTACGATGAGCCAGACACTGTTCTAAAAAGGGAGAGGATAAAGGTCAACAAATCAATAACGTTCTTTAAAAACAAAAAACAAAATGGGTCCCACTCTGTAGCCTAGACCAACCTAGAACTCACTATTAGCCCAGGCTGACTTCAAACTCAAAATCCTCTGCCGAAGCTTCTTGGGATTACAGTGCACACTAGTACTCCTGGTGATCCGATAGCATTCTTGTTGTCATGGAATTTATAATCTTTGGGTTAGGAAGTATGCAGTTAAAAAAACCACAGTCTCAGATACTAAGTGCTTCAAAGGGAATTAAGGCAGGCTGAAGGCTAGGGTCTCACAAGTGTCATTCATCTTGGAGAAGGGCTTTTGTGTCGATTAGATGAGAACTCGGGTAGAGTACTCAGCATGAAGCCTGCCCGTGGTGCGTTTCAAGGCACAGTTACTTTGGTGTTGCCTGTTAAAAATATATTTCTCATTACATTTATCTGTTTATTATGGGATGGTATATGCACCCCAGTGTATGGTTAGAGGTTAGAGGTTAGAGGACAACTTTCAAGAGTCAATTCTTTCCTTCTACCATGTGGGTCCCAGGGATCAAACTTAGGTCAACAGGCTTGGTGGGAAGTGCCCTTTCCTACTGAGCCATCTTGTAGACCTACTGTCCTGTTCTTGATATCTCTTTTCCAACATATGTCAGCTTCTTCTCATGGCCCTAGCCCCCAAGAGAAGAAAATATGCAGAGGACACATGTCTGTTCCCTGCATTCTTGACCACAGCATCCCATGTTACAAGCTGCTCTGGACACCTCTCTGCCAAGGGAGCAGTGTCCTTGTTGGCTGGAGAGGGCAAAGAGGGAATTCAGAGTAGTCTGGCAGCCATGAGTTACCATCTCAACAGTCAATAGGTGGACTCCGACTAGCAGAGATGAGGAACATCATGGTGGGAGACTGGGAGGCAGCCTGTGTCCAGAGCTTGATTGGGGGTGTCTTATAAATGGCATTGCTCCCTTCCCTCCTGCCAGCCACTCTTTCCTCATCTTCCTCCAGTGACAACTTTTTGAGACTCTCTCTCATCACCCTGCTTTGCCTCCTCTTCCTTCCTGCATCATATTCCGAGGTCGCTGCCTCACCTGGAAGGAGCTTCATCAACACTTTTGGCAGGACTTTGGAATGGGGAGAGAACAGAGAGGAGATGCATTGTGTGGTTCAGTCTGAGCTCTACCCGTAGCAACTCAGTGACGAATGACAGGTTACTCGCAGGGCTATTAATGTGACACAGGACTACTGGAGTCAAGCCAACTCTTTCGTCTCTCAGACCCGGAACCTTACCACCATGCAAAACTCAGGGAATTAACCACATTGGGTAGTGACTGGAGCTCTACTGCTTCCTGTGGACAAACCAGATCCTCCACAGGCACCAACTAGCTGCACATGTTGGGTATCCACCCCTCCCCATCTCTGGACCTGAGCATTCACATCTGGTTTGGACCAGCTCATCCCCCAGATCTTTCCCGTTCCAGGAAAGAAGCACCATGCCCAGTCTCTCTGGGTCAAGGCCTTTGTGGGAATGTCATTTGCAATCCTCTTCTGGGAGAATTAGATTTCTGGTAATGGCATGCTTTATTACCCAATGAAATGCTTCTTCTGGGGACCTACTCATGAGCCATGGCAGCCAAGAGCCATTCTCCTAGAGGTCCTTAGCTAGACTTCCATGACTACATAACAGCCACAGCCATTTTGTTCCCCTATAAAACACCCCTGCTAAGAGTAAGTCTTTGAATAAACCTGCTGGAAACATTTCCCCCTAAGCCTTTGACATTTTCTCAGAGTTCAAGTTTTATTTAGGACTGTTGAGTAGGTTCTAGGGCTGCCTGAGGTGTTTTGAGTGTGTTAGTGATATGCTCAGGGTGAAATCAGGTCTAAGGGGATGAAAGGTAAAGCAAAGTGCAGGATGACTGGGAGGACCAGGAGTGGATGCAGGATAGAGGCAAGAAAAACCAGGAAGAGGGTGCTTTATGGTTGGGTCAAGGGGAGCCTTGGAGAGATCATCACATGTAAACAGCTAAGTAAGGGGCAGGGCCCTGAGCGTTGCAAGGTACAGACTAGCCTGAACTGGCACTGTCTTTGGGCCTGGACAGTGGAGGAACAGTGACATTTTTAAGCAGCCCTGGAGAGTCAGGAGCCGGAAGTAGTTCAGGACTGCTGGGTTTGGCTTTATGCACTGATTTCATGGGAAATGTAATTTGATGAGATTATGAGGTCAAGGAACCCTTCTTCAAGGAGAAGGAGGCCACCCCAAGCCAGCAACACATACTTATCAAATTGATTGGCGAGTCTACCACAGGTCTGAGTGGGGAAACGGTGGGATACACGGGTCATCTCCCGACCACGCACAGCATTGCTATGTCTCACCTCCTCAGACATTATTGAATAGTCCAGGGCTAGCAATAAATTATAATTATAGATTAACAGTAGCAGTGACTGTGAAGTCAGTGTGGGAAGCTGTGATCCCACTAAGTACAGAAGTGACATTGCCACCAAGGTTGACAAGTTATTCAGGTGAAAGGAGACATGCCTCGGGATTTGGGAAAGTCAGAAGTGAGTCCATCTTCCATGCTACCAGGCTGCCTCCATTCTCCCACAAGTAAACACATGCCAACAACCAGGTGCTACCTGGCAGGGCTGGATGGAAGCTAGACAGGCCAGATGAATTAACATCAGAATGACTCCCATTTGTATGATTCACAGGCTACAATTCATGTTTTCTTTCTGCTTAGATATTCAAGGGATTAATAATGCATATACTTGCAAGGAGTTGCTTTTACCAGGGAAGCTACTAATCGCCCACGACTGAATGGCAACACACAGCATCTTCTTCCACGCTGGACCTTGCTCTGAGAATTCACTGGCGTTTTGGGAACAGACTTGAGCATTACATCTCTTTGACCCATGAGTCACTCTAAGTGGACACACAGGCTGTATGGAAAGGGCAAAGGTCAGGTCAGGGACCCTCCAAGCTTCCCTGTGGTCAGAGGTCAGGGCCAGCTTCAGTTCAGACAAGGTTATGGAGGAGAACCTTTGTAATGTCTCTGTCATGCCAGCTTTCAATCTCCTCTGTGAGAATCATCCCTTTTGTGTTTATTTCTCTGGGAAAAGATATAAGCTATTACAGGGACTTTTCAGCAGATTTGAGTGTTCTGAGAAAAGTGAGATGTTATTGAATTAAGAAGGCACCTCGCACTCACGGACGAGCAATAAATATCCTCGGGGTTGATTTTCAGCCCTGTTCCTCCAAAAGTAAGTGGCCTTGAAGAGGATTTTAGTGAATTGTTTTTGAAAGATTGAAATTAGCAACCACAACCTCGTCTCCTTCTACAATTATAGTGCGGGGGGGTGGGGGGGGGTGCTTATTTTCCTGGCCCGTGAGAGAGCCGGTTTTCCTCGGCTTGAGTTCCCTCTGGTGTCTGATTTACTGGGTGAAAAGGGGAAAGGACAAAGGAGTGGGAAGGAGATACAAAATATACTCTTGGCTTTAAAAAGCCACCCGAGAAAACAGTTCATGTTTCTGTTCTTGGCAAACAGCCTCAGAGAAGATCTAAGAGACAAAGCCCCTCTCCCCTTGCCTGTGGGGTTTCAAAGCAGCCAGCTGAGTTGACTCGGGATGACACTTGCATTTTAGGCCACCCAGACCCCTAGCCTTCCCCTCGGTGGTGCTAAGCCTGGCTGTGGCCCACTTGGAGAGGAGGCTGAGGGTCCTCATAGCATTTGGTATGATTGCTGCAGGGTGGCAGTGTCACATACTGTCATGCTGGAGTCCCATGTTTCCTTTTGTCTGCCTGGTGGCTCTGGGCCACAATGCTCCTTGTGGTCTGTATGCCAATGATATGTCAAGATTTGCTTGTACAGGTTCCTTTTTCATATCTGTGGCAGCTCTTTAAAGAAACCCCCAATCAAAGACCCAACAATCAAACGCCATAAATAATTCTGCTGAGAAGCTGAGAGACCTTGGCAACCGCTTACTCTGCGCTGGCTTCCCCAAGGGCCCACCTGCTCCTTCCCGGTCTCTTTTTGTTCTGTCTTCCCGCCTGTCTCTATTTCTAACACATTTTTTTTGGCTTTGAAACGTTAATCACAGAAGAGTTTCTCTAGTACTCAAATTCCCAACTAAGACTGTGGGGTTGCTGGTAGATTCACGTCACCTTGAAGCGTTTCCCTGGGCACGCATGTCGCCCAGGGTCTTGGTTTCTTCTAGAGAAGAAGCCATCCAGGAGGTCATACACCTGACCTTCCTTCAGGCTTCCATTTGTTTCAAGAGCCCTGCTTGAAAACAGTCCTTAAAGAAATAGCTCCTACCTAGTCTGTCAGGCCTGGAAGCTTTATTCATTTCTGTTCTAAAGGAGCCTTATTAATTTTTGCTTATTTTTTATTTTGGTTTTTTTTTTGTTTTTGTTTTTGTTTTTGTTTCTTTTTCGAGACAGGGTTTCTCTGTGTAGCCCTGGCTGTCCTGGAACTCACTCTGTAAACCAGGCTGGCCTCAAACTCAGAAATCCGCCTGCCTCTGCCTCCCAAGTGCTGGAATCAAAAGCGAGCGCCACCACTGCCCGGCTTTTATTTTGTTTTAAGACAAGGGTTGCTAGATGGCCCAGGCTGGCTTCATACTTGTAGCAATCCTTCTGCCTTAGCCATTTGTGTTCTGGGATCACTGTGCCTGGCTTAAATGAGCTTCCTTTTCTCTGACAATTCAGTGGGGGGATCTGAGCAGCAGCTAATCACTCCATCCCTGCTCTTTCAGTTTATCCTCTTCCTAAGCCAAGTTCATAAGGATGCAAGTGAGAGCCATTAACCAGACAGCCCAAAAGGGGAAAACGGATGATGACATTCTGATGAGCAACAGTATTTGGCAATGTGGGCTCTACTGGAATAATCTCTTTAAATGACTTTTTAAAGGGATTGGATTTAGGTACATCTCCAGTATAATTTTAAGGCTCTCTACTGGCCTTAACAAGAATCATGAAAATATTTGAGCATAGTCAAAAATATAGCGTCACCTTGCCTGACTGGTTTGACCCCGACAGGAAGGGAAGTGAGGCGGCTTCTATCATTGTGTGCTACTGACACAAATTATTAGGAAAATTATTTGGTTGCTCGAAGCATGCGTCGACATAATGGTGGGCTCACCTGGTTTGTTGGGATTTGTACACTGAGTAGGGGCTGTGTGCCTGAGCTGGGGCACTCCTAACCTTGTATTCAAAGGAGCATTGCTAAGCCACACCGGGTGTCTGATCTCTTTCTGACCAGCTCCCACTCCGGCTGTGGACTTACATGAAGGCATGGGCGTGAGGCGGCTTACCCGTTTAGTGAGCTGAGTGTCCATCATGAAGTTGTGCACATGCTTCTCTGCTTTGGTGAGTTCAAGCTTTCGGGCAACCACAGCTACTACCAGGGCAGTGCAGCCTGCACCCTGCCAGAGGACGTCAGAGGGCCCCAGGAGAGAAAACACACAGTTAGGAGGTAAAACACAAGACAGTGTGCCCCAGGCTCAAGGTTGGCATTTCAAAGGAATGGCATAAGACTTGGAGTCTCTGACTAGTCAAGAAGTGCCATAAAGCCTGTCAAAACCTGCTTGCTCCCTCATAGACCCACCAAAGATGGGGTCTGCAATGCTTCTTGCCTTATGACCCTGGCTGACCTGTGGGAGTTGACTCTTCACAGAGCTGACCAGTTCTCAGTGGCTGTATGGCTAGACTGAGTCTTCGGGGAGGTAAACCCTTGGGCAATCAGGCCCCTTACAGTATGGTGGGTAACAGGGAGTCCAGCACATGGAGGCTCTGTCTGCTTTGTCTCATTCATCCCAAGCCCACATCAACAGGCCTGGGGGAAACCTTTGTGTAGACTGTAGTGTGTAGGCCACACCTGGCACTTGAGAGAGTCCTGAGAATAGCCAAATGAAGAGCCAATGCCTTTTTCCCAAAGATGAATATGGCCTCCCAGAGGGAACACTTTGATGGGCACTGACTACAGAGCCTGTCCCATGTGTGGGTCTTTTTTCTTGAGGCTTTAGGCTGTGACTCAGCACAGGGATCAGCTTTCAGAAAGATCCTCATGTGCATTTTAAAGGGGATAATACTTCTGCCTGCAGCCAGGATTTAAGTGACCCAGAATATTCTTCAGCCTTTCCAGAATAATGTTCTCAGTATGCTCAGGAAGCTCCCAACTCCCACAGGAGAACACAGACAGAAGGAGCAATGCAGCAGGCCTGAGCTGAGCCACAGAATAGTGGACTGCTTTTCCTGCCCAGTCCTTTAGTTATCCACCTGACTGTCGGAGCAAGGAGCAGGGACAGGTAAACAGTATGTCCCTATGTTCAAAAGCACTCTCCTCAGTGCTGCTTGGTGGCCTGCAAGTCCAGAGGGAGAGAGACAGAATCCCTTCACCTGGTTCTCTAGTGGCCCATGGAAGCCATCCCTGGCCTCTCCTCACAGACCACTTCTCTCTCTCTCTCTCTTTCTCTCTCTCTTTGTCTGTCTGAATATTGTGCCATCCTGACTACCACCTGTGTAGGGAGGTGGAGGAGTTAGGAATTCTAGCAGTGAACCCCTGTGCCACAAAGCAAAGCATGGAGCCCAGATTCACGGTTTGAGATGCTGGGATGAAGGAATCTATCAGCAACACTTTTGGCTTCATAGGTTTTCTATTATGTGTAAGAAATGGGGAGAATATTTCTCAGAAATACTACAATCTATAGCCAACTTGGGACAAATGTATTCCATAACACCTGCCCCCCTTCCTCTGTGTGAGATGCTGGTGTGGAGAGTGGTAACGCCTTCTCCTAGCTTTCCACACGGATCCCATTAACACAGTGAAATGACAATCTGACCATCCAGCCACCTAATCCAAGCACAGAGCCCAGTCTGTGAACTTTTCTTTTCTGGCCTCATTTACCCTGTCCATTTGGGGATAGCTGCATTTTCTTGGCATCTGGGACTTGCTGGAGACTCGGTGCCCAATTTTTAGAGGATATGGGCAATTGGGCAGCTCGGGCTGTAGCTATCTGTCAAAAGCAAAAATAGCTTAAAAGAAACTGTCCTGGAGGGAGGATACCTCCCCCAGCAAAACCAGTGCCATCCACCTCGTTTGTATGGAACATCCGAAAGGAAGGATGTGTCCTAGCATTAAAAACAGAACATCAGAGGGAGAGGGTTCTCCCTAGGCTCTCCTGGGTCCAGAAATAATTCCACTTAAATCACCCCGGAAAGCCAGGGTGTGACATCTGAAGAGCAAGTCCCCCTTTTGCTACATGGATCTTGGGAACATCATCAAAACAATTGGTCATGCCCCAATTGTCGGGGTCTAGACAGGAGCCCTGTAGCTCCGGCCCTGGCCCACAGCCTAGCTGGCTGACTATATGACTACAGTGGACTGCTAATGGGAAGGGCAGTGCTTAACTAAGGAAATGCCCATCTTACATGAGAAAGATACGTTTGGGGGCAATACAGAGGCAACAAAGTAGACTAAATCCCAGTGCCCGATTTCTATTCAACCTAAAAATGTAAACATTCCCTCATAGATATCCCTCTGAGGATGCTACCCTCTTCACATCATTCCCACTTTAGCATATATGCACAATCTTAATGAGACATTTGCTAAATTTAATTATCTGTGTGCATGTGTATGTATACAGGTGCAAACATGGAGGTCAGAGAACAACAGAGAAGAAGCCTGTTCTCTCCTCATGCCTATGGGGATTATACTCAGGGCATCAGGCTTGGCACTGTGCCTTTAGCCGATGTGCCATCTTGCCAGCCTGCACTCTCTGCTTTCTTTTAGATAATTCGTTGACTGGATTCAATTAGGGAGATCACAATGATGTCCGAGCTATTAATGTGTATTAAGAGGCAACTTTGTGAATGTGGTATCAAACATCAACAACCTCCAGAAAATAGTGTGAGGAGCTTACGCCCCAGGCTGCTGGTCCTCTCCAGGATGACTGAGAAGAGAGAGAGGAAGGGGAAGAGATGGAGAATGACATAGAAACACCTTGGCTATATTCTAATCAGCACTAATCAGAAAACAGAAGAAGGAGAAAGCCAGGGATAAGAAAAACCCAACAGTTGGGCATGAGAAGGAAGAATGAAGAGCTAGGGTCAGAGGTGAATGCTCAGTCTGAGGTCTGTAGAGGACACTCAGGAAGTGCCATGAGGCCCCCTTCCCAATGGCCAGCCTATCTATCCCTATGGGTTTGATGCTCACCACTCTGTGTTCCCTTGGAAATGTCTTGCTTCCAAGAGTGACCCCAGAGTTGTGTCAGTCACCTGAGCATGTTAGTGAGACTCTGCCATTGTGCAGCTTGCTCTAATAGGTGGAACTGTTGGGAACCTGCTTAAGTGCTGCTTGGGAGTTCATGCTGTCCGTGTGGAATCTCAGTGGTGGTGGTGGCTGGTGGACAGAGGGGGACAGAGGGGCATTGAGAAGAGGGTGGGATGGGATAGGAAAGATGGCAGCTGCTGTAGTGCTTATGTGGGGTCCTAATGGGAAGCAAATCTATGAGCAAAACAGCTTCTTGCCTGATTCCCCCGACATTGATGGGAATCTTCAGTTCATTCCACCCAAGTCCTCTTCTCACAGAGCGGGCAGGACCTGTCTCCAACAAGGTCAGACTGCTCAAGGTACACAGGTAAGTGGAGGATACAGACTGACCAGAGAAAGGGTGTCTAGAAGGGTGAACATGTCTAAGTTATCAGCAGATTTGGACCCAAATTTGGATCCCAACTGCTCCACACTAGGCCTCCCACTTCCTGTTTCCAAGAAAGATGTCCAGCTGGAAAATCTTAGATGTTGGAAAAACAAGTATCCCGGGGGGAAAAAGTATGAGGTGTTCTTAACTAAAGAGGCATAAAAGGAGATAAAGCATAAATGAACTTGACACACAGAAGAAGGCAGCCAGGAACATTTACGGTCAACTCGGGGCTGCAACAGATTCCATGGGACAGCCAAAATACCATCAGCAGCTTTGAAACCAAGGCATTTGAAGAGAACTGCATGGAACAGGACACTAAGCAGATGTCTTCCTGAGCCCATCTGCTTTGCCCCAATGTCACTTGGTTCGTGTCACCTCTTCTTCATCAGCTCAAGAAGCATCTCTGGAGACACTGCTGAGGAAAGCTCACTGTCCCACTGGACAGCTGCAAGGCCTGTTTGTCTGCAATTCACATCAGGGTGGCAGAGTGCATCCAGATCTGGGGCATAGAGCCTCTGACATGAAGTTACCACCAGAAAGTCCCTGGGGGCCCTGAGGCTCTCCCAGATACCCACAGAAGCTAAGTCAAAAGCTTCCTTCTCCTTCTGCGGGTTGAATAGTAACTACATTGTAAAGTATCCTGGAAAATTCCTCATGGGAAGATGCTGGAGCTCAAGGTAGATTTGTGTTAATGAGTGAACTCTTAAGTGCTCCAGGCCTAAGCCAACAATGTCAAGTTGTCCAGACAGCTATATGCCCTGCCTAATGGTGGATAATTATGCAGTTGCTGGATTGCCAAAGGAAAACAATGATTAAGGCCGTTTGCAGCAGGCACACAAAATCCTTCCCTTTCCTTTCCCATGCAGCCCTTGCCTTGGCCTCGGTGGTGTCCATGGTAACCAAACAGGAAGCCCTACCTTTAGTCAAGGCCCTTGGAATTATAATCAGGAGATATACATCATGTTGGGGGGGTGGCCTTAGCAATGTGAACCCCTAAAAGGAATGACTCAGCTGGAGAGTCGTGTTGAATAGGAAACAAACAAACAAACAAACAAACAAAAAAAGATACAAAAAACAGCCACCAGGCTTCCAGAGTGAGTGGCATTTAATATGGGTGAAGACACTGACAATGAACAAAGGGACTGTTCCATGCTGGAGCCTTTGTAGGAAAAGGCTTGTATTCCTGGAGCCAGGCTTTATGCAAGCGCTCCCAGGAAAAGCCTGTGCTGAAATTTTAATACAGGAGGGCAGTGTGGGGTTCCTTGCCTGCTGGCTCTTCCCACTTGCGTCTCCCCACAAGCAACACCATAGGCCCAGGCAGCCACACAGGGTTCTGGGGAGGCCAAGGCAGACCACCGCCTACGGAGAAGCAGTGTCTCAGGCCAGAGTCTCCTGCCCTTTTACCATGCTTTAGAGCTGAAGCCAGGAGATGTGAGACCAGGGAGCCAGGGAAACAGTGGGCCCAGGCAGCTTCTTGGATGGGGCGCAGCTCCACGCTGAGAGGGAGAATGGCTGGTATTTAAAAATAACAGAAGCTCTTGCACCTCTTGGCAGCGAGGCTCCTAATACCCTGCCTGAGAACTAGGGTGGGGCCCAAGCTCACTCCTGGAGTCTCAGAAGAAAGAAAGCTACAGCCTTCAGGTGGCATTTCACTCCTTTCTGGTAGGAAGACTCTTTGCCTGGTTTCCTGGTGACAGCTGGAGTTGTGCCAGACAGACTCCTACTGAACGATGGGAAGTGTTTGTTCTAAAGCCTTACACTTACCATGATTTATCCCAGCCTGGCACTATGCCTTTGTCACTACCGGCTGTTTCAAGGCTGCTTGCTCACATGGGCCTGCCCTACTTGGGAATTGGAAAGAACCGGAGGCTGTGGTCAGCCAGCCACCGCCCTGGGGTCTCCTCTGCTCCTTGTAGCTGACTGGCTCTTGTCTCCCTTCCCTTGATGGAGGTTGGCTGGAACCTTTCCTTCTGCAGACACAGGTCACTGTCTCACAGGAAGGCTGTCCTGCCTCCTGGGAGCAGTGAGAATGGAGCCCTGAAAGGGAGGTTTCACAGCCACTGGGTAGGGTGCAAGACAGCACTGAGAGATCTGAGGGTCAACCCACAGAGACCTAGAACCACGTCTCAAACATCCTATCTGTACCGTCACCCTGTTATCAACTTCAATGCCCCCCCTGCTCCCCCCCCAAGCTGTGTGGCCCTCTCTTCGCTTTTTTTTTTCCTCTTCTAAGAAGAGGGTCTCCCTGGGCTGAAAGAAGAAAGTCGGGCATCTATTCTAAGGCTCCACATAGGACATCATAGTGGGTACTCCCTATCCTACCCCTAAAGTATCCCCCAATCCTGGTTGCTTCAAAAGTGGAGCTAGCCTGAATATAGATCTTACTGTTTACCCAAAATATTCACATCACTTATTTCTTGGGGTCCACAAGCCAGCAAGGAGTCTAGTCAGGTGTCTAGCTACACTTTCCCCAGAGATTGCAGGCTTCACAGGTGACAGCTAAGTGCCTGGCCACAGTGAGGGGATAGTGAAAAGTCTGGCCCTGTGTCTAACTTTCACACCACGTCCCTTCCAACCTGCTGCACATGGCCCAGCGAAAGGCAGGAACATGTCCCAGAGCCCACTGGAGCCTGAGGCATTTGTCTGAGGGTGGGAAGAAGTAGACATTGGTGCTGGGTGCCAAGAGGCCTGATGATCTTATCAGATCCCCATGCTGGAAAGAATTTGTCACTCAGAGCCAGTGCTCCAATGTGCAAGTGTGGAAGACAAAGCCTGGGAAAGCCAAGAGTTGGCCCAGAACCATGTAGACAAACCAGACCTCAAGCCAGCAGCCAAGCCCACTCAGGACCCAGGGCACTTCAGGCTGGCTCAATGTTCTATCTCTGAGCTCCAGCTAAACTTGATCAGAACTGGTACCAAGGTCTATGGAATCTGGGACACAGAGACGAGCATGGTAAATTATAAGCCTGATGTTCCCTGGTAGTGAGCAGAGAGTCAGAGCGGCAACCAACTCCAGCTCACTTGGGGGTGGGCTCTGGAAACTAGATTTGCACAGCTCACACTTGCCTCTTGACTTGCAGGGGATGAGCATGAGTGCCTAGTGACTAGCACCCCTCCCCCTCCCCAAGAAGGCCCTTCTGTGCTCTTGCATGGCCCTTGGGGGCAGGGCCATGGGCAGAGGTGGTACTCACCATGATGCCAGTGAGAAGACAGACACCTTTCCCACAGTATGTGTGGGGCACCATGTCCCCATAGCCAATGGAAAGGAAGGTGATGGAGATGAGCCACATGGCACCCAGAAAGTTACTAGTTACGTCCTGCTGGTCATGGTACCTGCCGAGGGAAGACAGGAGTTAGTCGTGAAACTCCTATTCCTGGGAGCAGGAGCTGTGGGAGACAGTCTAGGGGGTGGGATATTTGCTGAGGAAGACACAGTGGTGACGGCCAGACACCTCTCTTTAGGCTCCTGAAGGTGCTGATCAGAGCCCATACAGATCCTGCCTGCGTGCAGTCACTGAGTCCCAAAAGCAAAAATGTTTTGTCACGATCTGAGATGCTTTGTAGATTTCCTTTTACTGTTTGCAGGACAGCTTCGGCTGAGATTATGCATGAATAATTTTCAAATTTTCCTTCTAAATCAATCTTCTATATGATTAATCTGAAATCACAGGCTCCTGGATAGGAGATCTCTCTCTCTCTCTCTCTCTCTCTCTCTCTCTCTCTTTCACACACACACACACACACACACACACACACACACACACACACACACTGAACACAATGACTTTAAGACAGTGACAGGTCCCAAGGCTGGTATCTCCTGTGTGTGTAGAAGGAAGCCATTGTGGCTTGGGTCTCCACAGGCAGGGGGCTCTGGCATGTTCACAAAGGCTCAGCCCTTCTGACCCAGACAAATATTTGTGGCAGGACACAGCTAGAAATACCATATCATGTCCTCTATCTGGAAGCCATTCCTTCCACCCGTATTCCCTTCCTTTCCTCTAGAGAACCTGACCCCGGAGCTCTGCTCTGAGGATATACAGACATTTGCAGATGGCTCTGTAGGAGAGACACTGCCAGGTGCCTCCTTTTTCTCTGGAAAGGGTCTCACTGGGTAGCTCTGGCTGGCCTGGAATTTGCTATGGAGATCAGGCTGACCTCGAATTCATGGAGATCCTCTTGCCTCTGCCTCCTTGAGTGCTGGAATCAAAGGCAAGAACCTCCACACACAGCTTGAAGGTGCCTGCTGATGTTCAAATGTATTTCCTCCTCAAATGCAGTTGTCTCAAGATGATGAGAGATGGCCATTTAGAGATGATGAGGCTGTAAAGTCCCCTTCTCTCATGAATGAATTAGGGACATTGTATTATTTATTTATTTATTTATTTATTTATTTATTTTTTAAAGACAGAGTCTCATGCCTTGAACTTCTGACCTTCCTCCTCCATCTCACATGTGACAGGATTAAAGGCCCATGCCCCTTCACCTGACTTAAAAGAGTTTTTGTGTACCAATCTACTTGATTTGCTCTTGTGCCTTCTAGATGTGAGGACATAGCTCCTTCCCTCTAGAGGATGTGTCAACCAGGTGCCTTCTTAGACACTAAACTCATTGACGTTTGGATAATGCCTTGATAACGGACGTCCTAGTATCCAAAACCATGGGGACTAGCCTTCTCTTCTTCGTAAATTACCCGGCCTGTGGTGCTCTGTGACCACAGTACTAGGAGGAGGTGAGGGCAGGGCTGCAGTTCTCTTGGCAGGCTTGGGAAAAGAAGCTCAAACTCAGCATGCAGGGGAGTGGGGGATGGCAAACAAGCAAGGACCTGCCTCAAAGGGTCATTTTACTGGACCAGCATGAGTGGTACACAGCACAATCCTACTCCTGGTAAATCATAAATCTCCCAGCTAGCTACCAGAACCCAGTGTGAGTGAGCCAGGGGCAGGGAGATCAAGCCAGCCTGTCTGAGTAGAAGGGGCAGCTCTTTGGGAATGTTGTAACCAAGGAGACTGACACTTGTTCACACACATGGCATACAGATTCAAGGACTGGTAAGGGCTGAGCCCTAGCTATACTGAGCTGCAATCTCCATGCACCAAGACTGGTACCCCATGGATGATCACCCAGCACTGCTTCCCCAGCCCCATCTTCCCAGTGAGGTATGCAGGGCAGGCGTATCTGCAAGCACAAGTGTATCTGGAGATGTCCCTGAAGGAAGAGAAAAGTTGCAGTCACAGAGAAGCATCTAGTTGAGGAATACCAAGGCAGTACAAAGGATTACATCTACTGAGCACCTTCAGTATGGCTGCCACTCTGACTGTAAACACTTTTCTTACGGCACCCTTTGAAGTCCTGACGGGTAAGCAGCTAGAAGCACAGAGATGCTGAGTGACACATAGGAAGTAACTGATGCAAAGCCCATGACTCCTGCTGCTCCACTAGACAGCAGAGAAACAGAAGTGACTGGCACGTGTCCTAGAGAGAAAGTGTGCATGGAAGGCGGGCACCTGGGCTTCTGTTTGAGAGACCAGTGCTCAGAAGAGGGTGGAGGGCCTGGGGTTCATGGGCAGGTGTTTGTATTCAAAAGTAGAGGGCTTGAAGGCAATTCTGGGTTCCCTGATAGAGGAAGAAGGAGCAGGATGCTTGAAAAGATGACACATTGCAGCAAGGAAGCCAAGTCTGCAGAGTGCAGAACTGGGAGCAAGATGTCCGCCACTGCCTACTGCCGTCAAGTCCAGTTTCAAATCATCAACAGGTGGCAGTATCTTTCATTGCTGCCTGTACAGGGGCCTGGGCACCTGGAACTTCTGGGGACAGTTGAAGATAGGTTTAACCATCTGGCCATCCCTGTTGTAAAACAGGCTTCCTCCGATTCCCAGCCATGTTCTATTACTCTTCTAGGAGGCTGGCCCCAGGCTCATGCCCAGGCTGGCCTGTTCTGTCTCCCTGGCCATCCTGGAGAGGTTCAGGCTTAGCATCCCACCGTTTCCTCTAGGACGGAACCTGCCCCTGTCCCACTGTGCCACCCTCTCCCCTCACCCCTGCTCTGACAGGTATCTGTCCACTGTCCCGCTTGCCTGTCTTTGGTCTGTAGCCCCTTTCTGGAGATTGGGAGGAGATGACAGGCTCTGGCTCCCAGACTCTAGGCTACAAAACTAGACTCTGGGATTGGTGACCTAGCAAGACTCTGTGGTAGTGGGAAGGACAGAGACAGACTGACAGCCTGCACAATGAGCTGACAGCACAGAAGCAATGTTGCAGGGGCACAACCGGTAGCACACTGCCAGTGTGACTAGTCAGGAAGAGAATTTTCTGGAGAGGAAGCTTGGGTCAGGTCTGAGAACACTGAGATTCAGTCAGGAGGGGTGAGCAACATCTGGGTATGGTCCATGCCAGCTGCACTGTACTCCACAGCTGTGGACAAGTAACATAAATCCCTCTGTGACTCAGTTTCCCTACCTGCTAATGGGAAGATTAAAAAAAAAAAAAAACAACCCACAGGCAACAGCAGCACAGTGCAAATCTGTAGCCAGAGTAAGTACTCGACACATATTGGCAGTGACTGTACAGGAAGAGCAGAAACAGAAAAGATAGGATTTTTGACACCAGTGGAAAGTCCCAACAGGGGCATAGCAAGGCATTCACAGGATTGTCTTGAAGTTTAGGCTGAAGTACCTGACCCGAGAATCAAGAGCAGAAGAATCTGCTCCAAGGCCACTGACAAGAAGCTTGCCATCTGAGCGTGATGTGGCTGTCCCCAAGCCTACAGAGGTCAGGCCCCAGGCAGGAAGCATGCTTGCTGGTGCACCTAGAAGTAGTGAGGTGCTTTGAATGACAACCAGCTGACGGAGATTAGTATGCCACGTTGCAGCAATGTGTACATTGTGGTTTCGCTGTGCCTGCAGCACCTTGAAGGCCTTTCCTGGCAAACATTGCAGCTTATATTAGTGTTTCTGAGTGGCTGCCTGGCCTCAGCGTCACACCACCCAATTTTCATGCGTGTGAATTCTGGGATGCAGAGATTTGAGATCAAAGGGGAATTACATACAGGGCAAGCCAGGTGTGATGGTTCATGGCTTTAATCTCAGCACTTGGAATGCAGAGGCAAACAGATCTCTGTGAGTTGGAGGCCAGCCTGGTCTACATAGTGACTTGCCGGACAGCCAGGGCTAGATACAGAGACTTTGTCTCAAAAACAAAACAAAACAAAGCGAGCAAACAAACAAACAAAACATTTAAAAGATGATATGTAACTGCTTTTTTTCTATGATTTTTCAGAAATATTCTTGGGGGTTCCATTCATATATATATATATGTGTGTGTGTGTGTGTGTGTGTGTGTGTGTGTGTGTGTGTGTATGCCTTAAAAATAAATTTTTTTTAAAAAAAATCAAGTTTTTCCTTTAATATACACATATATAAACAAACACACTCTTTGCTGTGTGAGGAGAGGAAAAATAGATCCTGAGAAAGCCACCCATTCACTAGGTGCCCAGCGGCTGCCCCCTCCTCTTGTGGGGTGACGGAGAGGCGGACATTGATTGACCTGGCCCTGCTGCTGGGAGCCACAGCTCTGCTGTGGCAGGAGGCTGTGATGGAGATGAGACCCACTTGCAACTCACCAACAGGAAGTGATGAGCGAGCAATCAGCTGGTGATTCAGGGCTGTGGGAGGGAGAGAGCAGCTCGAAGACTATTCACAGTTTTAAGTGGTTTACACATGTCACACATCCACGTACTAATCTCATGCTATTTTTTGCAATAGAGAATTTTGGGGAGGAAGTAGATTCGTGTTTTTCTTTAAGGACTGAGGAAGAAAAGATGAAGTTTTTCTTTCAAATCAAGAATACTTATTAAATTGTTAATTTTTCCCTTCAGGGTGGACCATGGCTCGCTCGCTCTCTCTCTCTCTCTCTCTCTCTCTCTTTCCTACATAATATTACAAAATAAATAAGAGCTAGGAAGGAGTATGGCTGGAGAGATGTCTCATAAACACACATGCCTACCTTTGTACTGCAAATCTCTTACAACTAAGTTTATAGTTCCTAACTTCTAAAAATAAGCAAACGACATCTGAAGAAGGCCTCTAACATACAAAGACAGACCAAATGAGTCACTTAAAGCAAAGGAAAAGGAATCAGGATCTATCAAACAGATCATCCACAGAAAAGAACTATTGGGCAGGGCTATTGGAGGGGACCTATAAGTAACAGTGCAAGGGAAATCAAGACATTGCACCTGTGAAGCAAGAATGGCGGGAGGAGAGCCCGTGGCCAGGATGACTGTATGACAGAAGAGTCTATTTTCAATAAAGAAAAAAAGAAGGGATGCTCTGCTGTGGAAAGTCAGTCGGATGGAGCAGGAAAGAGAAGTCAAGCAGGTCTCCCAAATGGCTGAAAACTGAAAGAATGAAAAGGAATGTAAAGTATGAGGAAACTGGTAAATCTGTCTATTGATGCAGGTAACAGTTCCAGAGAGAAAGGACTAATGGGGTGGGGTTGGGGAGGCCATCGCTGAAGGAGTCATCCAGACTAGAAGAGCAGAGTGTCTACCAAAGTCTCTGGCACAATGAATGGCGACTGGCTCCCACTGAGGAAGGTTCTCAGTGCCACTGAGAAGGAGGGAGATCTGTAGGGTCCATGACCAGGAGATAGTAGGAGAGGAGGGGGTGAGAGTCAAATAGAGACATCACTGATTATGACTTTTGACTTCCCCCAGAGACCATGGAACTTAGATGGTCATGGGATACATCTGTCAAAAGTCTAAAGGAAAATGAGGCTGGAAGGATGGAGTAGTGGTTAGGCACACTTATTGCTCTTGCACAGAACCCAGGTTCAGCTCCCAAAACCTACATGGTGGCTCACAGCCATTTGTGACTCCAGTTCCAGGGGAATCCAATCAATGGCCCTCTCTGGCTTCCATAGGCATCACATGGTACATATCTATGCATGCAGATAAAATATTCGTACACATAAAATGAAGTCTAAAAGGAAATCTAAAGGAAAATAATCTCCAAATCAGAAACCATCTGTGATGGTTTGAGTGAGAGTGTTCGCCCATGGGCTCAGATAATTTGAAGACTTGTCTGTAGTTGGTGGAACTGTTTGGGAAGGATTGGAAAGTGTCCTGAATGGTTTTTGGTCAACTTGATGCAAGGTGGAGTCATCAGATAGGAGGAAGCTTCAACTGGGAAAAGGTTTCCATGGGATTGGACTGTAATCACGCCTGTGGGACATTTTCATAATTAGTGATTGATGTGGAAGTGCCCAGCCCATTGTGGGTGTGGCCGTCCCTAGGCTGGTGGTCCTGGGTCAATAAGAAAGCAGACTGAGCAAGCCGTGTGGAGCAAGCCAGTAAGTAGCACCCCTCCACAGCCTCTGCATCAGCTCCTACCTCCAGAATTCTGCCCTGTTTGAGTTCCTCTCCTTGCTTCCTTCAATAATGAACAGTGATTTGGAAGTATAAACTAAAATAAACATTTTCTTTCCCAAGTTGCTTTGGTCATGGTGTTTCATCACATCAATAGTGACCCTAACTAAGGCAGGAAGTGTGGCCTTGTTGGAGGTGTGTCACTGGGGGTGAGGTTTAAGGTTTCAAAGGTTCTTTTCCAGTTAGCACTCTGCCCTATGATTGTATCTCAAGGCACGAGCTCTCAACTACTGCTCCAGTGTTATGCCTACCTGCTGCTGGTCTTCCTGCCATAATGATCACGGATCCTCTGAAACTGTAAGCCTCAATAAACTTTCTTCTATAAGTTCACTGCCTCGTGGTGTCTTATTACAGCAACAGAAATGTAAGAAAGACAACACCGAAGCATTAGTTGAGTCTGAAAGAGACAGAGTAAAGGGCGTTTCCCCATTCACAAGGCTCCAGGACAGCGGCTCTCAACCTGTGGGTCAAGATCCTTTGGGGGGTCTCATATCAAATATCCTGCATATCAGATATTTATATTACAATTTATAACAGTAGCAAAAATACAGTTATGAAGTAGCAACAAAATAGTTTTATGATTGAAGGTCACTGCAACATTAGGAACTGTATAAAAGGGTCACAGCATTAGGAAGGTTGAGAACCACCAGTCTGGAAGCTTTGCTTTCCCCAGGGCGCCACAGTGAGTGTCTTAGTTAGGGTTACTATTGCTGCAATGAAACACTGTAACCAAAAGCACTTGGGAGCAAAAGGGCTTATTTCAATTCAGTTTCCTATGACAGTTCATCATCAAAAGCAGTGAGGGCAGAAACTCATAAAGGCAGGGACCTGGAGGCAGGAGCTGTTTACTGGCTTGCCTATCATGGCTTGCTCATCCTGCTCTCTTATAGAACCCAGAACCACCAGCCCAGAGGTAGAAGCACCACAGGCTGAGCCCTTCCCCACCAATCACCAATTAATAAAATGCCCCACAGCCTGATCTTATGGGGGTGTTTTCTTAATTAAGATTCCCTCCTCTCAGATGACTTTAGCTTGTGTCAAGTTGACATAAAACTAGCCAGCACAGTGGAGTTAGGTTCTCCATAGGCCAGGAGAAAGAAGACCAGGGCTAGAGAAATCTGTCCTACAGAAAAGATCAGGACACCAGTCGGAAGCTGGGAGGCAGTTTCAGGAAATGATTTTTTTAAAAGGCATGAGAGGCCTGAGCTTCTGACAAGCGGCTCAGACAAACGGCAAAGTTGGAGTTAACAAGTGATAAGTACACAGAAACCTAAGCAAATGAAGAAAAGTGATAATTAGCCACTCTAGAGAAGATGAAAGGGTCTGCAGAAGAAGGAAAATGATCGAATTTTACTATGGGATCCAACTATGAATAGAGTCAAATTAGTCTTGATTAAGTAACGTAAACATTGATTTTTGATTTAACCAAAATAATAGAGTTATTATTTAAAAAAAAAAAAAACTGGGGACAGGAAGAGCTGAGGGGAAGGCAGGGAGCTAGAGTTTACCTTCCAACAGGAAGTGAACAGACAATACTTGAAACCAAAGCTGCCAGAAGTGCACAGTCCAAGCATAACTTTTAGGGACCTGGGGGAAAATGCTGATTCATCAGCAGAAGCTTGGAAGTCAGATGCCTCCAGAAATGATAAGCAGGGAGAGCTAGGATTCAACAGAGTCTCTGCAGGAAGCCTGCAGGAAGATCTGAGGCACAGATCTGCAATCTCAGCACACAAGGGTCTGAGGCAGAAGGATTGCAGTGAGTTCAGAGGCTACACACCAAGATATTATCTCAAAAAAAAAAAAAAAAACTAAATAAAATAATAAATGATCAGATAAATCAGTAAATATTAAAAGTTTTTGCAGTCATGCATATCAAACATAAAAGCAAACCAAAGGGCTGGGCACATAGCTCAGTTGGTGGAGTGCTTGCTTAATGTTATGTTTTCAATGAGAATGGCCCCCATTGGCTCACAGATTTGAATGTTTGGTTCTCAGTTAGTGGAACTGTTTGGGGAAGGGATTAGGAGGTGTGGCCTCATTGGAGAAGGGGTGTTACTGGGGATGGGCTTTAAGGTTTCAAAAGCCCACATCAGGCCCAGTCATTCTCCCTCTTGCCACATCGATCAGATAAGATTTAAGCTGTCTGTTACTTCTCCAGTGCCATGGCTACCTGCCTGCTGCCATGTTTCCTGCTGTGATAGGCATGGACTAGCCTTCTGAAACTGTAAGCAAGCCCCCAATTAAATAGTATCTTTTATAAGTTGCCTCGGTTCTGTGTCTCTTCACAGCAATAGAACAGTAACTAAGACACCTAACATGCATAAAGCCATGGCCTTGAAACCCAGCACTGACAAAACTGAATTGTGGCATACACCTAAAGAGTGTACTCCTTGGGAGTTGGAGCAGGAGGATCAAGAGTTGGTTACTTAGCAAGTTCAAGGTCAGTCTGGGATAGAGACCTCATCTCAAACCCAAGCAACAACAAAAAATTCAGGGAGAAAAAATTGCATGTAACAATCATTATGATGTAAAATGCTTAATCTCCACCATCAACTTAATAGGGTTTAGAATCAGCAAGGAGCCACCTCTGTGTGTGTCTGTGAGTTCTGAGAGGTTTAATTAACAAGGAAGACCATCCTGAACATGAAAGCCCTGCCTCATGGGCTGGGGTCCTAAATAGGAAACAGGTGGAAGTGAGCTGAGTGCCAGCATCCGTGTCTCTGCATCCTACCTATGGACACTATGTGATCGGTGATCTCATACCTGATTACTATGCTTTCCTGGCCATAGTGGACTACATTCTCAAACTGCAAGCCAGATAAAGCCTTCCCTCTTTAAGTTGCTTTTGCCAGGCATTTTGTTGCAGGGATAATTTTTTAAAAAGTAACCAATACACAAAACATAAAAAGAAAGTTTTAAGTATCCAGAAAGGCCATCCAACCCAAGGCCCTCACCCCCATTAGCTTGTTCCCACAGCCTTCCATCACCACCTCCCAGGGTGATCATTACCCTGGATTTTATGTTTCTCTCTCTTCCTTTTCTCCATGGTGAACTTCATCTCACTGTGTGCTCTGTAGCTTTTGGAATGGCTGCTAGTCATCCCTCCATCCCGAGGTAGTCACACACCTTCGCAACCAACCCTGTTCTCTGAATATGGAATAAACTAGTAACTCACTTCTAACCCATACAATGTAGCAGAGGCAACTGAAGCTCTCCTCAGAAGTTAGACTGCTGCAGGGCTGTGGTTTATCTTGGTAGTCTCTCCCCTACCCTCTCTGGCATTGCTCTTTCTGAGAGAATTCATTGTTGTGTCTTGAAGCAATTGCTGCCAATGGAGGTCCACTTCCTGCCACCAAACAAAGGAATGAGCTTGGACACCTCAACACTGGAAGAGAAAAGGTAACTTCATGAGACATCGTGAGCCAGAAGCGCCCACTGAAAATACCTTGGAATGCCTGACCCTCGGAGAACATAATCACGTTTGTTTATTTTATCAGGGGACTCATATTATGAAGTGATATGATATGGAAGTCAGAGGGAAACTTGTGGAAGAAGATGCTCTCCTTTTATCAAGTGGATCAGAGATGGAACTCAGATCGTCAGGTTTGATGACAAGCACCTGTGCCTGCCAAGCCACTTTGCCCACCCTAAAGTGTCTTTTGATGGACGTTCAGACATCACTGAAGTTGTGTTTCTCTATTGTCACTACACTTAGCATTTTGTGAGATGTTTAGGAAAACCCTCCCTCCCTGAGATTATGAGTCTTTCTGCAGTTCTTCTGAAACTGGTTTCCCTCCCCCTGACACGGTGCTTCCTCCATGTGGAAGTGGCTCTATTTCTGAGTTCTCTGCACTGTTCCATTGGCCTATTAACCCTACAGTTACATAACAGTTCTCTTTGTAGCCTTCCCTGGATACCACCTCCATGCCTATCATGTAGCAGGTGCTCACAAGACGTCTGTAGCACGAATATGGCTCTCCCTGATGCTCCTGTGCCATCCTGAAACGAACGCCAACTGGAGTTGCCCAGTGGAGTGTGCTAGGATCCCAGCTGTTGTCTTCAGCCATTGACTTTTCTCAAACTGGCTGCCAAATTCCTTGAGTTTGGCGTTGGTTTTCACTATTAGTAAGAACTCAGCTTCTTGACACTGTCTGTGACCCATTCCAGAACAGGGTGATGGGAACAAAGCCCAAGTGAAGAGCATACGCTTCTTCCTTTGTCTCCAAACAAGTTTGGACACTTGTGTAAAGTAGATTCTCTGCAGGAGTCTTTCCATATGGACCCCAGTGATGCGATGGATCCAGCCATTTGTCCTGGGGCTGGTTTGTTTGTTGGAACATCGAACAGCTCAAGCCAGTCCTTCCACAGGACTCCCTCCAAATGGATGATTGCCCTCAGCTTGGAGTTCATGCTCAGATTCCCATAGTCAAACACTGCACTGAGCCTGGAGTCCTCCTGCCCAGGTCTCCAGTGAAGAACTCAACAGTATGCGTCTGGTAACCTTGGACCCCACTGTACAGCTCTACTCAGATCATCCTGCCCCTGGCATTTTCACCCTTCTTCCCCACTTTGACCTCGCTTTCTAAGCCTCTTGCCCTGGCTTCCTTGGTATTCCAAGCTTGCCTTGTGCACACGCCCCTCCATCCCACCATGTCTGCCTTTGTCTTCACTGATCCCCTCTAAGTGATCTTTAAAGACGCAGCTCACACCCTTCTGGTGTCTGGAGCTCTTCCCCTGACTCTCACACCACACTGCACCCCCACTATCCAGCTGTTGCTCTGGCCCAAACCGTAATACAGCAACCTCATCATCCAGCTGTTGCTCTGGCTCTGTGCTGCTGTTTGGCCATCAATGTGAAACGCAGGCTCTGGGACCAGACCACAAATTCTTGGTCCTTTCCCACAGTACATGCAGTACATTGCCCCCGGTTTTCCAGTAAAAGGAGACACCGGCTCACAGAGTTCCTATTCAGTGAGTGAGAACAGAGCCTAGCACAGGGCTGTTAGCTGTCCTGCCAGGACAGTCTTTTGGGTGAGACTTGTTTCAGGAGAACTGGGGAAACACCCAAAGACTGTCCTTCATACCTTAATGGCTTTGTGACCTTGAACAAATCCTGTCCCGGTTCTGTCTTCAGGGAATCAGTTCTAATCACTCCAGCCCTATCTTACCAGAGTGTGGAAGAGCTGTCAGCCTTCTGTGTGTGACATAGATAGAGGCATGTGATTGCCTCTGGAAGAGCCTCCCACCTGGGGCTCTGCCCTAGTAGCAAGGACAGCAGCACCTCCGTGGTGGGAAAGCAGGCCTCAGAGAGTGCTGTTGGGGGAAAGCCCAGCTTCTCTGCAGTGCCTTTCGTCTGCCAGGTCACTCTGCCTTCTCGGTGGACCACTGCCCCTTCTCTGGCTCCATCAAATCTTTGCCTTAAAGAGAGTCCCAGAACGTGAGCACTCAGGCATTCCTTGTCTTGTCACAGGCTCATGGAGGTGCTGGCTAATTTGCCCTCTCTGTTTCTGCTTGCATAGCCATATCTTTGGCCACCATAGTGTCACTGCAGCAAGGAAATGGCCTATCAAAGAGCACGACAGACATTTCTGGGTCCTTCAGAGCAAAAGCCAGCTCTTCCGAGTGCCTAAAGACTATCCCTGCAGACCCATGGGGCCTCTGTGAGATCCTTTGCCATAAACCTCCCCTTCCTCCTCTGACATCTCAGCAACTCAGCAGCCTGGTCTATTCCTATTTCCTAGCTTTTCTACTTGCTACCAATGCTCAGGAGCCCCTCTTCCCAGACTGCAGTAGTCCTTGGGCTCACGTGTCAGCATCATCCTGTTCCCACCTGCACTCCTGGTGCTCTTACCACGCCCGGCTTCCTGTCCTGGGACACCCCCTCCCCACTACCTGGTCATTGCAGCACTCAACAGGATGCATGTTTGGCTTGGTTATTGCTGTTCCTACTTGCCACACCCCCCTTCCTGATGCATCCCTGCTACTCAGTGAATGATTGCTAAGCAAATGGATGGACAAAGACAGAGGACCGCCCATTTAGTCACAGAGCCCTGGCATAAGCAGGCAGGCCAAAGTTAACAGAGCTAAAGGGCTGTTGCCTTAATCTCACACGTAGGCAACAAAAAGCCTCACACAACAAAACTGGCTTCCCCCAGCAAGAGAAAATAGATGAAGGCTGGAAGCTGACCTCTGTTCCCTGCCCAGGAACAGCAGCCACAGTAGGTAGGACCAGGCATAGGGTAGCCTCTGACCCTGGCTGCATCATCCCTGCCTAGCAGTGCCTCTGCCTCCAGCTAATGGCAAGGTTGTGTGTGTGTGACTGGCTATTGCCAGCTCCTCAGAGAGAGCCTGATAAGTTAGTGCTGAAGGGGAGACATGTCATGGAGTCCTTACCCCCACCTTTGTCCAAGTCCCTACTAGGCTCTAAGAATCAAGTATCCTGAGCATGCCAGGGCCTGCCATTGCTGTGATTTGTCAAGGGCTTGTGGGCACTGTGGAAATGTGGGAGGTGTATAAAGAGGTCACTGAAACTCAGAGTTAGCTGAGAAGTGAATGACCTCAGGGACATCAGAACTATTCCTGCGTACCCCACCCAAAAGACAGCTCCTTCTGTAAACATCCTCAAGCATGAAATGAAAGGCTGAGCACAAGGTCTGTAGACCACATGCCATGATGCGGGCAGAAAGCCGCTTCCAGTTCACTGTTTTTCAGGAGCTGACTTTGAGTTTAGAAATACAAGGATGCTCCCTTTTGACAGCTGGATCTTTCCAAGGCACATCAAAATCTAGCCCTTCGTTTTCAGGCCTAGGAACTAACAGCAGGCACTCAGAGATGAGGAAGCAGAGCCACCAGAGTCCAGGGACATCTGGATGACACCAGCTGAGCTTCCCTGCACCTCTGGTTGTTTCCACTCCCCCACCCAGCCCCAAACTTGCCGGAGGAAGCAGCGTTTGATGGGAGCCAGCTGCTGTCCCCTCTACAGTCCATCTTCTTCTCAGAGGGAGCGCTGTCCACCTCTTTGGATGGTTATTAAATCAAAAACCAGATGGCTCATCTGGCAAAGCTTTCTCAATTTGCAGTGTTTCTTTCTTCTGATTAAAAAATATTTCCGTGTTTTCTGATTGGGAAATGTTTAACAAGATGTGTGGAAATGGAGAAAAGCAATGCCTGGAAGAAGCGCTATTCCCAGGGAGGTGTCTTCCAGGGCAGTAGGCTGTGTGTGGTGAAGAGGGTGTGGGCAGAGCGACCATCAGGGAGGTTTCCCATACCAGCCCTGTAACCAGCTGTGGTAAGTGCTTGCCTCTCTGCGCTTTAGGCTTTCCCTCTGACAGGAAGCATGCTGCAGCTCTTCTGGATTCATGGGACCATCACAGTAGAAATCAAACATGAATCCCACCGAACTTAGCTCTCCCCAGTTCACCTCTTCATTCAGTCAACAAGGAAGATCGAGCCAGGCTTGGTGTCTGCCTCATGAAGCTAGACTCCAAACAAACCCACCCCATAAACCCCAACGCCATGTTTAACTGAAATAAGTGCATTGACATGGGCCTAGGCCTATGGGACAAGGGACCTTCTGTGAAAGCAGTGTGTTTATAAAGAGCCACCGGAATGCCTGACATGGCAGAGCCCAGCTGAGGAGGGTGGCTGAGGAGACAGATGAGGTAGTCTGAGGTCCAAGGAAGCTGTGCAGGTCAAGACACATTCTCCCCAAATCACCAGTACAGGGTGTTAGTATGTGAGAGGCACAGGGCCTGTGCTGGCTGGTGCCTGCTCTCCTTAACCTTCCCCACCCGTCCCTTGCCTTCTTTTCTTGTTTGTCTTTTCTGTCATTCTTCCTTCCTCTCTCCTCTCTCCTCTCCTTTGTTTTCCTTTCACTTACACAGCCTCCTGGGAGGAGGAGCCCACTCAGAGTGGGAGCTCCACTCTCAGGAAAAAGTCACCTGTGCCTCTAGAAGGGACCATTTCAGAGGGACACCAACCAGTCTTTGCTCATAGCTGCCAGGTCATCAGATGCAGGGCGAAGAAAATGAGTCAGGACAAGGTCCCCACTCCAGGGAGCCCCTGAGGAGTCAGGGCAGGGGAAAGTGAGTAGGAAGACTTGCCAGGAGGAGAGCCATTGTTTGCTAGCATGCGATCTGGGGTGGGGGTGGGGGAATCAGGTAAATCAACTGACCTCTGACCCTACTTTTAGCCCTTTCTTTGTTACCCAGGTGCTCTCCATTCACACCTCCCCTTTTTCTCCTGGGCAGTACCACCTCCCAGCCTCTAGGACCCAGGCGTTGTTCTTGAGCCTGTTCTACCATCACTCTGCATGCGTCCAGTGAGCTGACCTGTGGATCTAGGCTCCACACGCTTGCATCCACCCCCACTGGCACCTTGTCTCATAGTCAGCCTGTGCCTTCTTAGCTCCCTCTAAACTACAGCCAAGGAACTCCACCAGAACACAGGCACCTCTCGGACTCCAGTCCAATAGTGGCTCCCGCTGGAAGGTGAGAAGGAAAAGAGATGTCCTTCAGGGACACCTGGAGGCGTGCACATCAGCACTCTGGCTGAGGCACCTGCCCTTGGGCTGTGCAGGTTTCCACCCTGTGAAGACCTTCCTTGCTCTCCTGGATTCTGACTTGCTTTCTTCCATAGCAAGGAGGCTCGGAGCTACTATAAATGGAGATGACTTATGCCTGAAGCACATGGAGAACAGAAGCTGAACTGCAGTTCTCCTTTGTCACCAGGAAAAACAGAGAGAGAGAGAGAGAGAGAGAGAGAGAGAGAGAGAGAGAGCCTGTACTATACTATTGGCTTTGACTAAAGAGCTAAGGACTATGTCCTTAGATTGGGACTTCCGCTCCCTCTCTGGCACTAAGGGAGGCCAGATCCTCAGCCAACAACTGCTTCTCCATGGCCTGTTCTCACACTCCTGAATGCTGCTCAGATTGGTCCTCCTGTCTGGAGACCCCTGTGGGCAGAAGACATCACCTCCTTTAGACTTTCTTCCTGATCAAGTTCCCTCTGAGCTTGTCAACTCCCTGTAACTTCTCAGCTCAGGCCTTGCCCCTCTGTACTTGGCCCAGCCCCTCAGCCAGGTCAGCAGCACCAAGCAAACTATTGAATGAGGCAGGGATGAAGCCGGGCTTTGGGAGAAATGGCATTTCAAGTTTGCCTCATTTCTTTCCACTATGGGCCTCTGCTGTCTTTGATTTTTATTCAACTCCACGTGCCCAGGGCCTCTATCCGTGTCTGGGAGTCTTCTCTCTCCTGGTTGAGCCTTTCTTGACACCTGGCATCTGTCACAGAGTGTTCTTGTAGGCAAAGGGGCTTCTGAGGGCTGAGTCCTCTTGGACAGAGACAAAGATAAAAGTAGCTGGGATTCTTGCAAAATATTTTCTCTGTAACTGTGGTAGTGTTCTATTTCTCACTTTATTTCTGGAGCTATCTCCATGAGGTAGGTAGGGCCGGATGGTAGCTTTATTTTAAGAAAGAATTACCATTGTTACCATTTATCAGGTACTGGTACTGAGTCATGTGTGCCAACTGTATGCTTTCTCTGATACGAGAGATGAGTTCTCATCATATCTTATTTCCTGATTGAAAACTCAGTTCAACCGAATCAGGGGACATTTATAAGATAAGACATTTGTTGAGGATGGGGGTGCATGCTGTAATCCCAACGCTCAGGAAGCTGAGACAGGAGGATCAAGAATTTGAGCCTAGTCTGTGCTACATAGTAAGTAGGTTCAAGCTTGAGCTACACAGCAAGACTTGGTCTAAAACATAAAACAATAACAAAAAATTGGGGATGGAGATAAAGAAGAGGCAGAGTACTTGCCTAGCATATGCAGGGTTCTAAGCTCAACCTTTGCCACTTCAAAAAAAAAACAAGTAAATAAAGCATCAACTGAGTGGTTGAACTGGGTTAGGGTTAGGGTTAGGGTTGCCCCAGTCCCCAGACCTGTGCTTGGCCCTATTATGTCTCCAAGAAAACAAAGGCCCAAGGAAGTAGGGTGGAGAAGTTGTTGGGGACTTCCCCCTTTCTGGCTTCTGAGCCTGAATCTCTATGAGAAGGACCCTTGTACCCTTGTAAAGTAGAGCTAGGGTTATCCTGTTCAGCTGCGTGGGTTATGTACAGCTCCAGGAACTGACATTCACAAAGGCTTCAATAGCACCCCCTGGAGGGGACTCCTGCAGAGACACTGGTCCTGGATAGAGCCCCAAAGGAAAGAAGGGGGTTTTCTTCTCAGAGAATGAAAAGCAGGCAGCCAGGCAAGCAAATGTCTCACCTAAACAGGGTTCATGTGGGAGGGAGGTGGAGATCACTCTATCGCCAAGAACAGATGGAAACAGAAGGAGGGATGCCCTAGAAAGGGTTTCCTTGTTCATTTACCCAAGGGCAAGGAATGAAAGCTTTGGGTGGGAGACTCCCCCTGCCATTGAGAAGTAGGATGCTAAAGAGGGACCCTGGAGTCCGGGAGATGGGTGGGTGGGAGAATTCTAGGAAGCTAAGTTTGCAGCTGTTAGAAAGCCATGGAGAGAGAAAGGGGCCATTGTAGAGGCGTCTGGGGCAGGCTAAGGACAGAGCTAGCCTTTGCCCTCATGGACGAGGCATGGAGCTCCCTGACTACGATATCTCCTTCTAAAATGTTCCCACAGGCCTGGCCATCACATACTTTCAAGCAAAGGATGTCCAAGTGATGGGGGTGTCATAGGTTCTTAGGAGCTAGCTCAGGTCTGCCCTTTCCACTGCCAATTTCTTGAAACTTCACTTGGCATGATTAGCTGGAAGGTTCTGGAACACTTCTCGGATGCTGAGCTTAGTACTTGTGAAGAAAAGGATGGCGAGAGCCAATCACACCCAACTTCACCCCTCAAGGGGAGTTTTCTTGCCAGACAGGCTTTTAAGTCTTCAAAGATGGCATGCCCCACCACCTGTAAAAGCAGCCCCTGGAAGCAGGGCTTCTGGCTGGGACTTAGGCCACAACCTCAGGCCCCTCTATCACCACATAGGGCACCACTGTTAGAACTCCTTTTCTGTCTCTTGAACTTAGAGGCGCTCGCTGGAAGAAAATGAGGAGCCAGGCAAAGACAAGATGACCCATAGAGATGTCTGTTAACTGCAGGGCCTGGAGGGTGTGACATCTGTCCTTCTTGGTACCTGTCACTCAGGGCCTACTGTCTCCATGTAGATGAAGGACAGGGTCTGTGAGTACTAGCCCTTCCATCTCAGAGTAGCTGTAACCTTTGGAGCACTGTCTTGCCCAGCAGCCCACACCAACAGGGCAGATCGGGCAATAAATGAGCATCTACAGCACCCTTGGCCCTTAAAGGCCATCTTTGAGAAGACAGATTCCTAAGTGGCTTGTCTTGAATCAGTTCATAATCACACTTAGGCTTGGTGGCAGATGCCTTTACCCACTGACCCATTTCCCTGGTCCCTATTTCATTTTAAAATACCACTCTGTCTCCTGCCCTATCTTTCCCTCCCATTCTTAGGACGACTACGGCTGGGCTGGCTACACAAGCAGAAGCCAGGAGGCCTATGGCATCTCAAGAAACAAGACAAAGCCAGAGGCCAGCTAAGATGGGAGCCATCAGGGGACCTTGCCTTAGGCAGCCACCACAGGTGCCTCTCAAGCCAGTAAGTGACTTCCAAGAGTTTCTGATGGTTCCCAAGTCAGGACTTTGACCATTGACCATCTGCAAGGATCCAAGACAGGACAGTAAAGCAGGCTGTGGCAGCAACACCACTGAAGAATAGGAATGACTACACTCACAGTTATGCAAACAAGTCAGTCAGTCAGTCAGTCAATCTGTCTGTCTGTCCCCTTCCTTTCTCTCCCCATCATTACTCCAGAGAGGCCTCAGGATTCCTTGGTCCCAGTGTCCCTGGCCCCAGCTGTTTTAGAAGAAGCAGCCACACAGAAGAGGGTGCTTGTAACATGTTGCTAGGCAACAAAGATGTTGCCTGAAAACTAGAGCCCACCTCTGACACTTCACAGGACTGGAAACCTTCAGATGAGAGCAGCAAGGCATAGAACAAAAGAGATGCGGAGGGAGGGGTGCTGGAGCTGGGGAACCCCAGGGAGGAGGGTGTGAGCCCGACAGGTGTGCAGAGCCAAGCACGAGCAGATGGAGGAAGGAGTGACTCAACATACCAAGGGAGACTGGGAGCCCAGCCTGGAAGCTCCCTGCAAGGCCTCCTCTCTTTTGTGCGGATCTTGTCTACTGGGGATGAGGTTTCATTAAGGAAGATGATGGTGGTGACTGACAAGTGGCTTTTATTAGACAATGGCCTGATTCTCCACTGACTTTCAAAGAATCGGAATTATATTCCAATGCAAAAATGGCTCCAGTCAGCATCCACACGGGGCATCCATTTGTTTGTTGGCCTAGGCAGCCTGGGCTCTGTGGTTGTAGGCCAGAGCAAGACACAAGATACCACACCAGGTCAGACCCTGACTTATGCACTTCCCCAAGCCTCTATCTACATTTCTAAAGTGGGAGGAAGACTCCTGTCTTACTCCCTTCACAGAGTGCTGGGAAATGACAGAGAAGACAGGAGGACCAGGGAGTACAGACAGCACATTGTCTATTGCAGAGCAACCCCCAGCTCCTGAGAGGGCAGTGCTCTGGCAGGCCTCTTGAGATGGACTTGCCAAGAGTTATCAGAGGCAACTATACAGTAGTTTCGGCCATGATGTGAGAGGCCCCAACTCAGCCCTCGGGGTTTCCATCATTGAAGTGGAGGTGACCTGCAGTATCACCGAAGTCATTGGTCGCTGTGAGAAGTCAGCATCCTGGTAGAGACTGCAGCAAGCACCAGCAAGCAAGGGCTCTTTCTTCCTCTCAGACTTCCGAGGCTGCTGGGTCCCATCACTCTCCCTATGGTGTAGTTTGACAAGCTTGTCCCATAGTGATAAGCTAATAATCACAGGAGGCATCAATCTAACTTCTGAAGTAATGAACAGCCTCAAGATATGTCTATTTCCTACATAAAACCTATAATTGAAATTGTAAACAAGGGCAAAACTCATTAAGAATGCTGCTAAGGAGAATGTACGGTGTGTTAAATTTGACAAAATAACTAATTAAAAACTACTGACCAGTCAACGGCAGCAGTCATTTGGCTCTGTAAGTTTGACAACATAGGTGTCGACTGGTTTGGGTATGTATTTCCCAGGAAAAAAACTATCCAGTCACACGAACAATCAGCCATTTCCACCCACGCTCCCTTATGAAAATCACTATTGTTGGTTTTTTTAATAAATTATACCAATCATATTTTTTTTCCTTTGGATACACCAGACAGCATGCATTCCAGAAGTTGTAAAAAAAAGCACTGGGCTCGAATGCAAGACAAAGCGAATTCATTCTTCACATTATGCTCTTTCCTCTTCCCTCCCTCTCTTCCCCAGTTCAGCACCCCACCCGAGTCCTGCAGCAGGCAGCAGGTAACCCTTGGCCCCAGGCCTCAGGCCTCCACTGCCAGAGTCCCTACACCCTTATCTATAGATGGGGTTGCTCTCATCTTGCCCATTCGCTCTGTAGGTCAGGAGTAGCAGGAAAGCATGAGAGTTATGGTTTTGAATTCCCATCTTCTGGTGGCTCTTCCATTTCCTGAACCCACCTAGGGATATAAGCAGGGCAGGTTTGACTCCCATATGTAGACCAGGAACATGTGCCCAGCAAGGGAAAGGTCCAGGCTGGTTGAGAGGCAGTGGGCGGGGCTCACTTTCTTTCCCGCCTTCCTTGCCCCATTGCCCTCCTCTTCCCTATCCCACCTCTCTGCTCCTGTTCAGTCTCTTCTCTTTCTCATTTCTATTTCCTCCCCTCCTTGCCCTCTTGTGTGTGTGTGTGTGTGTGTGCTATGTGTACCTATACGTTCACATTATGTGTATTGTGCATCTCTCTGTGTGTATACATACATGTGAGTACATGCACATATGTGTTCATACATATGGATGTGTATGTGTGTGTGTTTGCACATGTGGCATGTGAATGAGCATGTGTGTGCATGCATGCATGTGCTTACACACAAGGATGTGTATGTGTACATATATGCATGCGTGTGTGTGTGTGTGTGTGTGCATGTGTGTGTGTGTGTGTGTGTATACATCATGGCACATTTGAAGTATGGTTACAGGACAACACACTGAACTTGGTTCTCAGTTCTTTACCTTCTGCCATGCAGGTTGGCAGGCTTGAATGTAAACCCTTTTCCCCACTGAGCCATAATCAGCAGCCCCTTTCCTGTTTGGTTTGTTTTTAAAGACAGGATCTTATTATGTAGCCCTGGCTGGCTGACAATTCACAGTCTCCCTGAATCTGCCTCCTAGACCTCATGGATGCTGTAACACAGGCAAGCACCACTCTGGCAGTTTGGGCCCAGGCCCGCTCACTCCAGTGCATTTCACTATCAACAATAAAGCTTCCATGAAGAGATCTGCGGTGTTACTGCCATCACTGCTAGAACTCAGCCAGTTAATCGTGGGTCACTGGCCTTGAGCAGGGGAAGCTGGCAGACTCTAACCAGAGAGTATGAATTAACTTCTGTTGGGGACACGGGGAGCTTTTGAAGGGTAGTAGAGTGTAGCAGAACTGGAAGCTTCTATAGACAGGGGCCAGGGCCAGCAGGTGTGGAGAAAGATGAATTTGAGGGGAATTACAGACAAGAAACACAGAGCTTGAAACCCCTCATGGAGGGCTGGATTGGCATGGACACTGGATAACTAATAATGTTGACTTTGGAAACAGTAGCCCATTTTTGCAAACCTGGGAGTAAGCTATTAACATAAGTGATAAAGACATCATTTCCCTGGCACCAGGAATGACCAGTGTGAGTGTGAGTGGCATGCCCCCACAAGGAGCAGAGAGCATGCCCCCACAAGGAGCAGACTACATTCTTCCTCCTGAGGGCTAGAGGGAGGTGTGGTACTGGAGCTCCAGCAGCCTTCTGGAACAATGTGAAGCAAAGTCATGCCTCCAGCTCAGTAGGGTAACAAGGGAGGAGCCTCTGTCCCTGATGTCTTCAGATGCCATTCTTGCTTAGACTGACCCTTTCCCCATCTTCTTTTGCCCCTCCAAATTTTACTATTTTGTTTAAAGTTTTATAATTTCTTTGACAGAGTCAAAAATCTAATATGATAGATAAAAACAGATAAAGCTCTTGGGGGTGGGTGAACCAAGAGTTAAAAACAGTGAAGCAGGGCTGGAGAGATGGCTCAGCCATTAAGAGCACTGACTGCTCTTCCAGAGGACCTGAGTTCAATTCCCAGCAACCACGTGGTGGCTCACAACCATCTGTAATGGGATCTGATGCCCCCTTCTGGTGTCTGAGGACAGCTACAGTGATCTCATATAAATAAAATTAATAAATCTTAAAAAAACAAAACAAAAACCAGTGAAGCAGAGAGAGTTGAGGACAATGTGAGGGTCCTGGGACACCAGTGCTTGAGGACACACGGGACACACAGCTCCTCACCAGGCACAAGGATGTATTCAGGACGTAAGGCTCTAAGTCACTCACGCGTGTCCCTTGCTTGGCCTGCTGCGATGCTTCTCCCCACTCCCAGCCCCTTGTTCTCTGAGCAGTTTCCTTGCTCATAAGGCACTGGTGAAGGTACCAGTCACCTCTGTGGTTCCGATGGCTCTCACCTATCGAAACTACTGAAAGGTTTCCATAGTATTTAATGTCAACCCTCAATACAGTGCTCAGTCCCTGTGGGGCTGCGATGGCCATCCACTGCTGCCAGGGTCCCTCCCATGGAGATGAAATACATGGCCAGGTCTCAAGGACCAAACAAAGCAGCCAAGGGTCGAACATGGGAAGCTTGGCGGAAGACAGATTTCATGTCTGGACTAACATCAGCTGGGAGATAGATATGGATTTTTTGCTCATAGAAAAAGATCCCCAGCCTGGCAAACTTCGAGCACTGCCTTCCACCCAGAGCCCAGCCCTTCTGGACAGGTACCAGAAGTTCTTAGCATCCACTGTAGAAAAAAAGCAAATTCTTGCCTGTGGCTGGATACGTTCTTGGCAGAGTAAGAGGGGAATTACTCCCTGGAAAAAAGCTGTACAACCCCCCATTCCTGTGGGTATCCCCAAAGCAGACATCCTGGAGGAAAAAGTTGTTTGTCAAAGACAGAGGAGGGAAACCTCACTGTTGGTACCACAGGCGCAGTAGTTGGGTTGTATGCTGAGACAGCAGCTATTCCCAGTACACTGACACTCCTGCAGGGCTCACCCATCAGATGCCCCTGTACCCAGAGCTCAGCATTGCCCCTGTTATGCCCCTGTAAGAAACCTTCCTGATTCCCATCTAGGCTCGTCTAAGAGATGCCATCCCTTAATTGTAATGCAACTTATAATTAATGTATATTCAACATAAGTAAAAATGAAGAAAATAGTAAGGAGTATGCAGTTTTGCTCTTTAAGTGCCAAAGAGCAGAAACATACTGCAAAGGAAAAAGAAAAACAAATGTGAATCAGAAATAACAGAAAGAGAAACTCAGCTGTGAAAAAGAGTGAAGACGGAGGAGATTCAAAACAGGGACTTGAGTCTAGTGCCACTAGCAATGGGAAGAAGAAATGGCTCTGGGACTGGTGACCCAGCCCTCAAGTCACCTTGGCTGCAGCCAGCTGAACCTGGACGGGGCAGCACACTGCAAGGGTCTTGCTCTGGGCTCAAGGGAGATTTGGGTGCCCCTGCCCCTGTGGCCAGGCAGGAGCAGAACGAAAGGTTTCTTACCCAGGCCCTGCAGCTCGGTAGCAGGGAAGGAGGAGTCTGCACTGGCCAAGTTGAGGAAATGGCCCAGCTTACATTTCCCTCACCTTCCTTGCAAGAAAGACCGCACTCTCTTTTTTCTGTGCTTTCTGAATGCATCCTAACTTGCATTATTCCCTTGCCTTCCCACCAAGCAAGCTAGAGTCTGCGAACCCCACCCTCCTACTCTGTGGTGTCACAAGCCCTCCCAGGGAGGCCCCCAGACAGATGACCCATGAGGCTCCTTTCCAGTCATCCTTCCTATCTTTAAGGCCATTGGTTGCTAGATAGGAAGGGGAATCCTCTGAAAGGAACTCTTTGGCACTCTTCCAGGGAAATTAAAAGTGGAAACTGCTCCACCAGACCTTACTTCCCAAGCCCTGTTGATATGACACGAGGATTCGTGCAGAAGATAAAACATGGAGCTTGTCAAAACGTCAAAGCCAGGGCATCTCTCCATTAAAAATTCGAATATAAGGCATAGTGGTTGTGGTGGCTGAGGCCTTTAATCACAGCACTTGGAGGCAGAGGCAGGTGGATCTCTGTGAGTTCGAGGCCAGCGTGGTCTATAAAGCAAGTTCCAAGACAGCCAGGGCTATACAGAGAAACCTAGTCTGCAAAAACAAACAAACAAAGCAAACAGAACAACAATAAAGTATATAGTGTGGAAATTGTAAACAAATTATGCTGTCTTTTCTGTCAAAGGGTTAAAATAAGACAAAACTCCATTTAACAATTTTTTTTAACCAGTCACTTGGCAGAAATTCAAATTTCCTCCAGAGTCAGCACTTCCTGAAGTCAAAATATGTGCATGCTCAGGGTTGCACCTGGTGCAAGATATTGAGTTCTGCTTATAAACTGTGCTTTTTAAGCCAGTCAATGACAGGAAAATGTGAGACATGGGATCACTTTGTGTTAGGGAAAAGAATGCAGAGGCAGGCCTGCTGCTGAGTATGCTTGCCTGCTTGCCTTGGCTACACCCTTCCCGAAGAAGTAAAATTCACCACCTTGCTGAAAGGCTTTGGATTGTGAGGTCATCTTCTTGTGACCCCAAACCCATTTCTTACACATATATATATGGTCTTGTAAAAATGCAATATGTCTAATAAAAATAACATTATATCCCATAGAGAGAAGACCTTGCTATTTACATGTGTTCCCAAACCTCTCTGTGCATGGGACATGCTGATGTCCTGTGTGGCACTATTCGGTATGCTCCTTTCCCAGATCTTACAGAAGACTGTTTTCCCACATCAATGTAATCATCAAAGAATGACTTGTAAACATTACCTAAGAACTCGCTGTAAGCATGCAAGCTGTAAGCATGCACTATGCATTATTTAAACATGCTTTAGAAGACTCTATTTTTAGTTTATGTGCATGGGTGTTTTTTCTGCCTACATGTAAGCACAGGTAGTGCCCAGAGAAGCCAGAAGAGAGCACCGGATCACCTGAACTGGAGTTACAGGTTTGTCAGCAGCTATGGTTGCTGGGAACCAAACCCAGATCCTTTGGGAAAGCAGCCAGTGCTCTTAACAGATGAGCAGTCATCTCCCTTTGTTTAAGCATTTAAATCCTACATGTTCACTTCATTTCTGATTCTTTGATATTATAGACAAACATTGCATTGAAGACTCTTAATTATCAGTTGATTCTTCCATTCAAAGAACTTTCTAGAAAGAGACTTAGTGGGTTTAAGCCATAAACCTTTGAGGGCTTCCCAACAATGATGTTTCCAGAAAGACAGCGCTAAACTCCCTGTTTGCTCTAGTGTGAGACACAACCCCATACCACCCCCAACAGGAAGACCTTAACAGGAACAAGTTAAAGTCTCACACTGTTCAACTTGTGGCAAACTCATGGTTAGCAGCAGACACACTGAATTTCATGTTGGGGTCTTCTCTGTGTGTGTTCTCTGTTGCGCCTGCCTTCAGTGAGGAGGTGAGCTGTGGCTGATTTCCAGGATCGCTTTGGACAATGAAACATTTCTCTCTTGTTACATTTGTTGCAAATAACTTTCTTAAGTAACATTTGCTTTTAAATAGATTTTCTTTTTTAAGACATGTATCCTAGGCTGATCTTAAATTCACTCCCGGTCTTTCTGTCTTCACCTCCCTAGCTCTGGAATTACAGAGAAGGACCACCATATCTAGCTTATTACATATATTAATTAATTAATCAATCAATCAATATTAACATGTATGTTGTATAATATAAATAAATAAAATAATAATAATATATATTGTGTGTGGCTATTTTGCCTGCATGTATGTCTGTGCACCATTTGTATGCCTAATGCTTGTAGAGGTCAAAAGAGAGTGTCAGATACCTTGGAACTGGAGTTACAAATGGCTATGAGCCACCATTTGCTAAAAATTGAACTCAGGTCCTCTGCAAGAGCAGCCAGTGCTCTTAACCACTAAGCCATCTCTCCAACCCTGGTTTATATATTTTAAAGGACAGAAATCTAAACTTGTATTTATGGTGTAATCAAATATGCCTGCTTCCTCTCACAGTTCTCTTCTGAGATACTCTGCCTAACATTTCTCTTCTCCCTAGGATTGATTAAATATTCACTTTGATTTCTGGCTTCCCTTACATCTATCCGACTCTTTAATCTACCTGGAATTTATTTTGCTGACTGGTGAGAGGTGGCATACCAATTTGGTATTTCATCCAAGCTTCCAATTTCCTCATGAACGTTTATTGAGTAATCTATTGCTTCCTAATTGGTTTTCTTTCTCCATGACTGGGTTTCCACTCTAGGATCTATCTCAGTGTTTTCCATTGCATTTCATCGATCTGCCATTACTGGGTTCTTTAGTAATGGGTAATGCCGGAGGGACTTAATTATTCTTTGTTTTGTAATACATCTTAATATCCATAGGGAAAGTCCCTTCCTGGGCTTCTCTTATAAGAGCCAAGCTGCTTTCACTTATTGATTAAAATGCCCTATGAATCACTCATTATTTTCCCTTAAAATTTCTAATTTTGTTTTCTAATACAGCAGAAATTGTTTAAATTTATTAAACTTATCAACTTTCAGATTTATAAATCCTATTTTAAAAATTTATTAGTTCCTATTTCTTCATTATAAATTCAGTCTGCTCTCCATCTAAGGTTTACTTCTTCCTTCTAATAAACATGATCTCTTTTCCATCTTCTCTTTTACTTGGGTTTTGGAGACAAGATCTTGGTGTAAAGCCCTGGTACTCAATATGTAACCCATGTTGGCTAAAACTAAAGATAATCCTCCTGCCTCGGGCTCCTGATGCATATACATAGACATGTACCACAATGTCTGGTTTCCCTTTTCACCTTTAAAACAAAAGGAGTATTTATTTTTATTTTATGTGTAGGAGTGTTTTGCCTGCATGTACTTCAGTGCACCACACCTGTGCAGGGCACACAGAAGCCAGAAGAGGGAGTCAGATCCCCTAGAACTGAAATTAAAGGTGGTTGTGAGCTGCCTTGCCGGTACTAGGATTTGAACTGGGTCCTCTAGAAGAGCAGCCAGTATTCTTAACTACTGAGCCATCTCTCCATTGTCTTTTACGTTTTTAATAATGAAAACATTGAGAGTACTTTTCATCTGAGTACATCTTTGGTCTGGTCACTAGTCTTGAAATAGTTCTCCATCAAAACTTTTAATATTTCAGGTTTTCTTTCTTATTTTATTTGTGTGTGTGTGTGTGTGTGTGTGTGTGTACATGTGTGCAAATGAAGGTCCAAAGTTAATGTCGGATGTCTTCCTCAATCCATGTCTACCTTATACATTGAGGCAGGGTCTCTCAGCTTTCCGTTTTGGCCGGCTTGGCTACCCAGCTAGCTGGGAGATCATCTGTCTCTGAGTAATGAGATGACATACCCACCTGGCTTGTATGTGGGTTCTGAGGATAGAAACCTGATTCTCTGCTTATGTGACAAGGACTTTACCACCAAGCCATCTCTCCAGCCCCCAGATTTTCAATCTCATTTTTTTCTGAACAAAAGTTGGCTCTATGTTATCTGTATTATTTTATTTTATTGCCTATGCATGGGTGTTTTACCTGCATGCATGTCTGTGTATCACTTGAGGGCCTAGTGCCTGCACAGGCCAGAGATCTTGGAACCGGAGTGCTGGGAATTGAACCCCGGTCCTTTGAAAGAGCAGCCAGTGCTCTTACTTGATCAGTGATCTCTCCACCATCCCCACCACCATCTATCTGAAATGTTAAATGATTCCTTTGAACCACCAAATAATTTGTGCTGTGAAACCAGCCTGTCTCCATTGCCTTCTGCTTTGAATTTACATAGCTCTTCCTTTTTTCTGGGTCCCTTCTGCTTTAGGTTCCTCTTTTTAAATAGCATGAAAATAACTTCTGCTTTGAAATCTCATCAAAGCAAGGGACACTGTCTTTTAATTGAGGAGGTAACTCATGTTGACATTATAACTTTTAGATTTGGTTTTCTGTCATCTGGTTTTGTGTTTGGGTTTTATCTTACATTTTCCCATCGGAGACTTTGTTCCTTCTGCCTTTGCTCGGTGGATCTGATGCATGGGAAGTGCATGTCACTTCAGCTCCTCAGGTCTCAGCTTCATCCTGTGTGGAATGGGATGTCACAGCCCCCAGCTTCACACAGATGAGGTTCCCTTTGGGGTTGATCACCTCTTAAGTGATGCTACTGTTACCCTTATTGTATGTTTTTTTTAAAAGTCCTACTTGTGGGAGCTGGAGAGGTGACTCAGTGGTTAAGAGCACTGGCTGTTCTTCCAGAGGACCAGGTTTGATTTCTAGCACCCAACTGTCTCTGACTCTAGTTCCAGCCAGTATTTGGTGCTCTCTTCTGGCCTCCATGGTCTCTGCACATCAGTGGTGCACAGACATATTGGCAAATAACCCACACATGAAATAAAAATAAATAAATAAATCCTGTTCTAAATCTTAACTTGTGGTAACCTTAAGGTTTAAACTATGACTTCAACTATATTTTTCTAATTACTGAATTTGAATGTTAAGGATTAACATTCTGCATCAGATGATGAATTCAACATGCTTTTATTTAAATCCTTCAAACACCTTTTAAATGTTTAATCTAAAGATTTGTAATCCCCTAATTATTATTGAATTATTGTTTTTGTTTCACACACCTACTCTGTAGAATCTACCTTTTCTTTGACATTAAAATTTGGTTTGACAATCATGCATAGCTCTGTCCACCTCTCTAGCTTTCACATCAGTCTATTACTAAGATCTTTTCATATTTTTATCTTTATCGTATGTGCATTGGTGTTTTGCCTGCATATATTTCTGAGTGAGTGTGTCAGATCCCTGAAATTGGAGTTATAGGCATGTGTGAGCTGCCATGTGGGTACTAGGAATTGAACCCAGGTCCTTTGGAAGAGCAGCCAGTGCTCTGAACCACTGAGCCATCTCTGTAGCGCCCCTCCCCTCCATCATTAAGATCTTAATAGTGAGTCTTTTTATGTTTTGTTCAAATGACAGAGTGGGTCACGGACCGTAAATTCTGTCAAGATGTCCTACTGACTCTTACAATTTAGCAGATCTGAGGAAAACAGTTTTGTTGTTCATGTGACTCTAGGTTGGCTAATCTTATGATTTAATACAATTCCAGAAACAGTAGTGAATATGTTTAGGGGTGGTCCCTACTGCTCTTCTGATCAGAAAGAAGGTAATGTCTTTGTTTAACCTTTCTGAGTCTACCAACTCCTTGCCCGTCTGTCAGCCATTCTGGAAAAGTTTTCTTCATGTATATCTTTGACTATATTTTTGTCCAAATCTTGACTTCATAGCCTCTGTCTGTGCTAACCACCTTCCACTCGTCTCTTAGAATCTGAAACAACTTTTTAAAATATTTATTTATTCATTCATTCAGTTAAATTTATTTCTGGAGGAAGGCAGGTGCCACAAGCCATGGAGGTCAGAGGATGCCTGCTCGAGCTGGTTCTCATCCTACCACACAGGTTCTGGAGCTCTAAATCAGATCAGACCGTAAACACCCTTACCCATGAGCACTCTCTCTAGCCCTCTGGGGAAGCTTCTAAGTTGGCCCTCTACTTTCGACATTTGAAGAAAGTCAATATCACTAACAGGGATTTTCTTTTTTACAAAACCAGTTTTGACTTTCCGGCTATCTGAGCACATGCAGGTGTGTTTTCATTCCTGACTGCTATCTTCTTCATAACAGAGACTGCTATATTCTCGAACTTTGAGGCATAGTTAATCTTTCAAGGCTGCTTTGGGTGTCCCATCTTTTGCATCTTTGGGGTAATTTTTATCTTCCTTACTGGGGAGCAGGATCAACTTGATTGATTTCTGCTTAAAAAGACCAACTTCTCATGTCTCCAGCTAAAGGGAGGACTAGAGGTGAGCTCTCCCTGCCCCAGACTTGGGATCCTTCCTGATCCATCACCCGATTCCCCCAACCAGTCATTTACAAACTTTTAAAAGCACAGTCTTCCAATAGTAAAGTATTTTTTTAGCATATACCACCCTCCTTTGTGTATGTTTGTATGTGTGTGTGTGTTTATGTGTTGAACACCTGTATATTAAATACAGGTTTAACTCAAATTATCTTATATAAAATAGCTGTGTCTAGAAATGTTTATCATTTCTACATAGTTTCCACCTATCTTTGTGCAAGGTCCACAGCGGAGTATGTGCCTCACCAAAGGCCCCACAACCACAGTCCACAGCAGAGTGTGT